>CM065671.1:15205937-15273437 GCA_033220385.1 Triplophysa yarkandensis | reverse complement strand
ATGTCTTAGTGGTTTGTGTGGTTTCCAACATTCCTCCAAATATCTGCAAAGGGATGAAAGGCATGCACGTTTGGAATAAAACAAGTGAACGTTTTCGGCTGAACTATCCCTTTCACTATCGCAAGAGATCAAAGACGGACATATATCAAGCCAGGTCCATAAAACTCATCCCCTCACTTTCAGGATTACCACGTAGGATCAATACTAGGCGTTCAAGAAACAGCCCATCGACAATAATTTTCACCCTTCCTTGGCCATTTATCCAGCACAGACTTTAACAACGCCATCACTGGCACTAAATAGATACTATAAGTCACAGATGTGTGGTACCGGCTAGTCTGTTCCTCGTGTCTATCTCCCTCATTGGCCTGTCACACCAGACGAATCATTAACAGGCAGCTCAATACGAGCTCGTACGGCAGGGACGGATGTAATGGCTGGAACTTCAGAAGCGTTGCTGGGAAATCATGGTGTGCCCTTTCAACTGAGAAAGTGTCTTCATTACTGAGACTGATTAATGCATGCTATTTTAAGAGCCCAAATTATCACCTTAATGATTTATGATAACTAGTTTAGATCTCCACACACAAAAATTATTCATGCTTTTAATTCTTATTGCTCTTGTGGGCTTACACCACTAGAGTAGATGGGTTTGGGATTCCTTATGACAAAAGATATTTAATATTTATTATCCACATAAATCACAATTTGTATTATGATACACATATTATATAAAAAGCAAAGCAAGGCATTCAAAATATATAAAATTAAATCAATGCACTAAAAGCGCAAGTTGTTCGAATCCGAATCCATATGGTGAAATAGATTGTAGTAAACATATCTACTAACAGTCACCAACAGCAACTAAACGTGATTGTTATGAAAAAAATCCATTATTTCCACAAAATTATCAATAAATATAATAAATAATTCTTGTGTCGCATTTAGTTTTGCATTCCTTTTCATTGTTTATAAATTATTGATTTGAATCTATGTATTCTTAACTAACTTTATCTATTTTTTCATAAAATATTAAGTTGAAGATAATGCTGAAAATGTGTTAAAAATGCATTAATATTTTTCTTTGTATCATATCATTTTACAAAGTCAAAGTGTTATCATGTTAAATTATTTTGATCTCAATTTATTGTTCAGTGCCTAATGATATAAAAAGGGGTAATGTTTAAACAAAAAAAATATATAAATATAAATGAACAGTATATATATATGTTTTTTGTCTGCTGAATTTAAAGATATACAATTAACGTAAATAAAAAATATTTTTATAATGTAGTTTTTTTTTAAGTAGACCAATTTTAAGTTCTTATCTAAAGAAATATGTTATTAATGTGACTTCAGATTTTAGAATTTTTTATATACAATAACTTTACAAAATGTTTGTAAATGTAGCTTAAAAACAAACACAGATATGAAAGAACGTTAACAAAAGTTAAATCCTATAAACAGTCCCTACCCTGAAATAAATAAACTCTGTTGTGGGCTTCTGACATCACCTGCTCTTGTAGGGCAGGTGTGTCAACACCGATCAGCACAACCGTCTCTTACACTTATAAACGGTTATTGTGTAAATAATGTCTTCTGGTTGGAAGCGGCTGCAGCAGATTCCAAATGCAAAGTGATTAATGGGCAAACACACACAATCAGAACTGACAGTCCATGACATCTTGCGGAAGACAGCGTGAAGGAACTCAAAAGCTCAAGAGAAGACGAGAAAGTCCTCTGATGTCTGTGTGGATGTTCGGACCGACAGGTCAATTGTCCCGGATCAAGTCCAAGCTTCTGTTTTAATCTGACGTGGTCAGACAGCATTATAATCAAACAGACTGCTCACAGATCAGCCAGAACGCTTATAAATCTAAAAGTTCCAAGCAGAGTCTGATATAACATCAAGGATACAACCAGATCATGATGTTTGGTACATGATCATGTGATTTAAAAACACGTTTGAACTCCGTGAACTCAGACCTGCGTTAAAGGGGAAAGAATCATGCCTTGGCAACCGCACAGCAAGGCCTGGCAACCACCCAAAACCTTGGAATCATGGTAATAGTATCCCACTTATATTCCTAATAATTGGGGGATGTAAGGAGAGAAAAATGCGTTAGAGGGAAAGCGAGAGAGAGCCGAAAGCGAAAATATTAATTGATAAATTACCCCAGTCAAACATTTAATGTGGTTTTACGCAAACAATGTTCTTGCTCTCGCACACAACAAACAACTCATTATCAGAATAACAAAGGCAATGTTAAAGCGACACGGCGAGCCTTTTTTATTTAAACAGCACTTATAAAACCCACCAAAACAAAGCAGATGCCAAGCTTTGCCGAGGGCGTTTTATGTTTGACTAATGCCGGAATGTTAACATGCCATCACATCTGTGATGAGCGAATACACAAACTGATCGAAGGTGGTTTCCTATACAGTTCTTATCTAAAGCGACGTTTGCACGATGACAAACCGTTGGCTTTTAATCTTACTTACACACTTCATCGTTTTCAAAACATTAATTCGTTAACAGCGACCCATGAATATGTATAAACCGCTGTTTATGTACGCCGGACCAGTGGATGGTAACGGTGCTGTGGTGTGAAACTTTCAGCCTGATGTGTGAAATGTGTGCTTTTAGTTTACACATACATTTTCAGTCCCCCAAATCGCTGTTGTTGAGTAAAGAACAGCTACTTGTGTAACCATATGTTGTGGCATGATTCATCGCAATACAAACAGCTATAGCATTTTTCAACTAAACATTTTAATCCTATTGGTTTGCAAAAACCAGACTTCATTTTTTTCTTAACTTCAATATGATGCTTAAACTTTTTTTATCAGTTAGAGACCTATTAAAGTGTTTTCATTCATTTGCATCATTTTGTTGTACATGCAATGCTCATGAACATCCAAAGTTTATCGTTTTTATTTTGTACAATAATCTGTTATGTGTTTAAAGTTAGGGCCATGCAAGTTATTGAAATATAGCAAATCTCACAATGAGTGAACATCGCAATGGATGGCAATGAATGAGCCAAGTAATTCTTTGACTAGTAATCTGTGTAAAGTAAGGTATATAGTTGGATGCATGGAAGTTTTGGATGTAGAGATATCAGACATATTGTGTGTATCACAGACCTTCAGCAATCTGCAATCTACAAGTTTTGTACGAATGAAGAAATGTGATTTAGCAAGCAAGTCGTGTTAAGAAAGCAATAAGTTGCAGTGATGCTTTCTTTTCATAAACATATTGTGAAACATGTATTGGTTAAATCATTTAAAAAATGTATTAAACTGAAATGTGGGTCTGTCTGCATTGCATCACTGCAACTGCTGCAGCAAATGCTGAACATTTCTTAACTTTTCTCATGCGACAAAAGTCTTCAGCCAGTCAGATCGATTCAATTCAGCATTACAGTTCTAGTCTTCTTTATTTCGAAACATTGATTGTATCATCAATACTATATTTTTGATTGTACAAATATGTTTCTACAGTGAATACTGGAAAATGTATACAAAAATCAATTTGATCTGTATCAGCTTGACGTCACGCAACACCATATATTTGTCCATCCATGGGAAACCAACAAAAAATGCTAAATACACTTATGATCACTCCCAAAAAACTCAGATCTCATCCTTTATCATTATAATGATATCACAAGTGGCCACGATACCAATAAATTTTACAAATAAAAAAAAAGCGATATGAATAAACACTACTCATAAACAACTGTTTCTTTCTATCAACCATTAAAGTGAGTTGGATCGGGAAACTTTATTCCCTCTGTCACGACTTAACAAGTGGATAGGGTAACGACCATGTCTTTATTATCTCTGTTTTAGAAAACATTGCGTTTGACCCATGAAAATTCTGTATGACCTCACCCTCGCCATAGACATACAACACTGAAATGACCGGTTTAAGTATAGTGACAGAATATAGTAAAACTGTAAGACTGATGTATACATTGATGTAAACTGTATTGTAATGCTTATACTCCCAAAAATAATACTATTATGTCCAACTGTACTGTTACAGTTGCATATTCTTGCTGTTATTTTAAAAGCATACACAGCTGTATAAAAAGAACATAAAATCTATGTATTTTCTTGCGATTCCCAGCTAACGAAATACAAATCCACAAGTGGTTGGACATCTTCCGAGATCTTGTCCTTCATTATGAATGGCTGTTGTGTTTTATTTTCTCAGGGAAATGTGAAGTCGTTCGCATCTAAGGGACGGTGTGTGTGGATTTCAGAAAGATGGATGATGACGATGCCATTACCGGTGGACACTATGTTTAGATATGTAGGCCAGATGCAAGACAGGGTTCCTTTAAAGGGAACAAGGTCATATATCTACTATTGCGTCAGGGGTGACCTGGCTTCAGTGTTTCTATCTGGCCAATGTCGCCCATCACACTGAATAAACCAGAGTATGAAAATGTCACTTTGGTCGCAAAGGACGATGTCTTACAGAAACTAAGCATGCTAAGCTCTATCTGAATATTTAACCTTTTGATAAATTGGAGAAATCATTGGACCGGGATATTTTTGCTGACCTTTCAGTGCGACCCAGGGAGGATTTTCAGGCATAGAAGATCAAATCATGACTCGCACAATAAACACGTAGTATGAGTTAACTCGTCACGCACCATTAACTGGTATCATCCCCACCGACAGCTGGATGAAAAAAAGCAAAAAACTGAGATCAGAGGCAAAACAAACGCAACACATACGGCTATAATAATGCGGTGACATGTTGAGATTGACAGGTTGGGATCTGCCTCCAGAAGGCTGTGTTTGAATAGCACGTCTGCTCTGAGCGGCAGACACCATTTCCTATTCAAGTCACTTGTCATATAGATAATGATCGACTCGGCTGGGTGAGACGGTTTGCGTGGCCATATGGTTCGACTGACGGATGCCTCATAAACAGAGTGGATGAAAGGATGAGAACAGAGACGGGATAAGCAGGAGAAGGACCACACAACGGGAGAAACTGTATGAATAAGTTATACCAAAAGAACACTTATAAATATTATGTGATAATATTCAAAAACTTTGTTGTTGCTGACATTCAGCAATGCTCTTAGATGTTATCGATGCCTGTGATCATTGTGACGGTAAACAATCTCTCAGCTCTGACATAACAGGGTTAAACGAGGATGAAATTCCATCAGCGTTTAATAAACTTTATGATTTAGCAAAATGACTCTGAATGTCCCTCCAGTGTTAATGTCAGGTCATTGACAATTAGATGGATGTCTGAATATAGTATAGATGATAAATAAATGATATGTATATGGTACTGTATGTAAGATGCTTTAAGAAATATTGTCATTACACATCACAACAACTATGTGTATGTATTTAGCAACCAAACCTTCATATTAATGCTCATTTAGTTTCTTCAGTTCCTATCAGACTCTGATCTGCCCAAATGCTTTTTAAAATGTAAAAATTGGCATCATCCATTAACATATCCTATTGGTCAACCATTACTATGTATAGAGCACTCAAGAGACTTGGTGGTGGAAATAGATAGTTACATTTTCTTTCCAAAATATTTTTTGCAAAAATATTTGTATTTTTTTACTAAAATATTTGCTTTGTCTAAGAAATGATGTGTTATTTTTGTTATCACAAAACGCATAACTCAAAAATATTGATCAGTAAATATTGTCAAGTATACGGAAGTCTTGAGCACTAACTTAAATACGAGTTTACAGTAAGGCACATATATAACTTCTCTTCTCTATCACGTTTTTTCTTTCATTGCGTCGCTTTAGAGGCTCTATAACTTACAACATAGTAAAGTTCTTCAAAGAATGCTATTCTATAAGCTGTGTATACATTCACAAAATGATTGTAATCCACACAAACAAAAGGTTTACAATAGAACAGTCTGATTCCAAAACTTTTAAACAAACTCAAGTTGTGTCAATGTCAAAGCAAAAAACATACATTAACTAAGATAACGAAACAAACACAGCCCATGTAAACTATACAATTTATCTGCCTATAACTTTAATTTTTTTACAAATAATCATATGAGACAAGTTCCATATATAATATTATACAATCATGATATGTAATCCATACAGGACCCTGTTTATCACTCTTTGTTTTTACTCTATCACTCGACAATAATACCGTGACCGTTTTCTTGACTTTTGGGCTCAGCAGGGATGGAAGAGCCAGCAGCACAAACGTGTCCTGGTTGCCACGGCAACACCACAGCCTGGCATTCTCTATACGGTCATGGCAGATCTTATGCATTTGTGTGCGCAGGGGAGATAGCAAGACAAAGATCTACCGTGTTTCTGGACACCTTACAATGCACGGCACTACACAATGTTGATACAACACAACGGAACAACAACTCATGAGCTTCGGTCTGAGAGTAATCCAAATACCAGCAGAGCAGAACAGGGCATGTTTATAAGAGCCATGTAAGGACATGATGTCACAAAGAGCTTCTTGAAATGTAATACATCACCAACCCTGCCTTTTGTTTGACTAAAGGACCTGACGAAGATAAATGCTCCTATTTTCTTAAGCTTATATCAAGGATTACGGTAAGCATGCGTGCATGTGGCGTTGCTCCTGGGAATGTGTTTTCTGCTTTGACACAGAAATGCTCGAGTTGCCAAGACACTGAAGATTGATACGACTTCTCCAAGAGCTCTTACTTTGCTCAGGAGAGAAAAAGAGAAAAGGAATCTTAAAAATGAATTTAATGAGTCATTACTGCACCGTGTCTAACCCATCATTTAAAACAATGCTGTTTCACCCAGCTGGCACATTTCAAACTGCTGAGACAAACACAAAAGAATACATCACAAGTTCAGACTTACAGCTCCCCCTACTGAAACCACTGAAAAACTCTTTATCTCTTTATTAAACAAGTGAGAAACACACACACACACACACACACACACACACACACACACACACACACACACACACACACACACACACACACACACACACACACACACACACACACACACACACACACACACACACACACACACACACACACACACACAGAAAAGACATAAACACACAGACAGTCAAGACAAGGCAGGCAGACAGACAGACAGGCATAAACACACACACACACACACACACACAGAAAAGACATAAACACAGAGACAGTCAAGACAAGGCAGGCAGACAGACAGACAGGTAGACAGACAGACAGGCATAAACACACACACACACACACACACACACACACACACACACACACACACACACACACACACACACACACACACACACACACACACACACACACACACACACACACACACACACACACACACACACACACACACACACACACACACACACACACACACACACACACAATAATTTTTGTGAAAAAAGAAGTGTGTGTGTGTGTGTGTGTCTGTCTGTCTGTCTCTGTCTGTCTGTCTGTCTGTCTGTGTGTCTGTCTGTCTGTCTGTGTGTGTGTGTGTGTGTGTGTGTTTTTCTCACTTGTTTAAAACAATAACAGATCTTGTGGAGTATAAACAAAGTTTAAAATGCACGTGGAATGACATTAAATGAACTCATATACACAGACACAGTCGATATTTCACTAAAGTTATAAATGAACGCAAATCTTTACCTTTAAATGTAAAACAAGCATCGGTAGAAACGCTTCTGTTGTTGAATCTTTTATTTCACTCCTGACTCGTTTGACCTTCATGTTTTGACGTGCAAAGCTTAATATTTATAATTTCAAATAATCGCAAAACATTTGAGTAAAGAAATCCCTTATATTTTATTAGAGATTGACATAAAAATGACAAAATAAGTGAAACAAAAGTCTCTTAGTTTTGTTACTGAATGGCGAATAGTTTCATTTGAGAATAAAAGTTTGTGTTTATATAATATGTGTTTGTTTTCTGTGTTTATTCTGTTTATATTTATAAACACAAAAACAAGGATCTACATGCATGTGTTAGGAATTATTTACATTTATTTATTTTATTTCATTTATAAACATTTATATTTAAATCTGTAAAAGAATGTGTACATGTTTATAAATAATCACCAAACACAAATATATATAAATATATATTATCTAAACACATTTTTTAAATAATAAAAAATCCCTTAGAATCCAATGGTTTTATTGTCTTCTATTGTTTGAAATGCAGACATTTCCTTTCCATGGAAAAACAACATTTTTATTTTTTCACAAAAATAACATCTATAATTAAAGTTTGTTCTCACCGGGGTCATCTTTAGCACAAAACACTTTCTTTACCATTGTCCAGAATCACAAACAGGATCTATTGGCCTAGTCTACACTATAATAGAGCAAATAAAGTAAATATTAATGTACAAAAATGCAGTTTGGTAATTGAAGGTATGTCTGAAAGTACTGTTTGATTATAGTATGTTGTGCATTTCTATAACCATAAATATCTTACAGATGGAGATATTGCGTTTTGTCATATTGCACTTAACACCAGAATAGATATTATGGGGATTTAGATGTTTAAGAATAAAATGGCCTGTGAGAAGAAACTGTTTTTGTATCTGAATGTTCTGATCTTTATCGTCTTCCTGATGGCCGGAGATCAAACCGATTGTGTTCAGGATTGAAAGGATCCATGATGATGTTCCCTTCCCGTTTCTCAACTCTGGAGTTGTAAATCCTTGAGATTGGGCCGGGGCACACCAATAATCCTCTCAACTGTTGTAATAGTCCGGTGAAGTCTGCTTATGTCTGATTTGGTAACGAAATCAAACCAGACTGCGATCGATAAACAACAGGACCCATTTGGATCATCCTTAAGATGTACATCTAAACTGATGGGTTGATGTCCAAAAGCAGAACATGTATAAAATGTGACATTGTGCAATGATGTTTTCTTTATGACTTTGGTGCCACAGACCTCAAATCTGCCTCTGGCCACTACCGGCACCGTCCCTAAAGTGCAAAGTCCTTCATGGATGATGAAACACGAGGCATCATGGGAGAGGTGGGTTTTTCTGGATCTTAGAGATTGTGAAAATAAAATGAAATAGGATTCACCACTGGACATTTTTTTTTAAAACAACAATGCAGATTGCAGACAAAGTTACGTAACATTATTTTGAGTCATTTGAACATGATGTGATTCTTCTCTCGTAGTTTCAAGCTGTAGAAAAACTTTTGATCAAGTTTAAGCATTTCATAGAAGTATATGGAATAAACAATACGACTTAATCTGTTCCAAAAAGAATTAAATGGAATTTAGTGCAATTAGTTGGATACAATGGCTCCAGATTTCTTTGTGTTTGACCCAGTCTGTAAATTCTTCATGATTATTATTTTAATTGGTCTACCGATATTATTACACAAGCAGGACATATGACCTGAAAGACCGATCACCCCAACTAAACTCAACAATGTGTCATAAAATAAACCAACTGAAACACATTGGTTAACATTTGGTGCTGTGTTGCTCAAGATGTGCAACATTTTTTTTATTTTATTTTAAACCCATTGACCAAATACTTTTTTTGTTCTGTTAACACAAGATATTTTGAAGTATGTAGGGCTTCCGTTGTCATTTTTTCTTACCATGGTGGTCAGTGAGGTCCAAGAACTGTTCGATTCCTAACATTCTTCCAAATATCTTTCTCTTTGTTAAAGCAAACAAAGGAATGTATACAGGTATGGAATGACTTGAGAGTGGGTAATTAATGACAGATTTTGTGTGAATTATATCTGTGATTTGTATTCAGGTCAGTTCATGACTAATTGGTCGCTGTCTAATTGCCTTGAAACACCAGTTTCTTTTCTGGGGATTTCCTGAGGACAACTATACGGTTTGCAGTCAGAGATGTATCCCAGGAAGTAATGAGCCGGGAAGTCAGAGTGAGGAGAGTGATGAAGGAAGATGGATCGGAGTAGACAGACCAAAGAGAGAAACCAAGCAAGAGACAGAAATTATAGATGGAAGGAGGAGGGCCTGGACTGGGGGATCGATATTTCTTGGGCCCAGCAAAACATCAAGCTAGCGATTAAAATGAAATATAATTAGATACTTATGCATTTCAATTAAATAACGATTTGTCAATTTAATAATAAATTATGCATGCAATAAATTATGATAATATCTCTGCTAAACAAAATCACAAAAGTAAGCATATTTTGAGAGAACAATTTTTTACTGTTTCAATGAATTAATGTTAAGACAAAATAAGTAAATTTAAGTAACTAAAATATTTCTATTTTTCATCAAACTAGTATGGGTTTACACATATTAATTTATTGTAACTTTAATATGCAACTAATTTATTGTTATTAAACTTAAAAATATGTCAATTATATGGAAATTAACTGTTTGATTTTTAATCAATATTTTGTAACATTCAAAAAAGGATTAAATAACTTTCACAGACTTTTTAGCGTTTTTATTTTCTATGTTATCTACTGTATTACTTAATGTTTACTCAAAGAGAATATCGCGTTTTGTTTGTATGCATATTTGAACTTTCTCTGTGTATAGTCGGAACAACACAATAGAGCACCTCAATAATCTGTCTCTCCTGATCACTATACAGAGATATCAGATCTGGTCTTGATGCTTCAATGCTTTCGGTCCAGAACACACTCCTGTAACTCATTTGAGAAGCATTGAGGATAGATTTTAAATCATGAATAATAAATGAAACCCAAGGGTTAAAGAGGTCAAATATATCCAGGTTTAAATGCAGATACTGTATTAGACACCTGCGGTATAAGAGAGTGATGGGAGAGAGTTAAGAGAACATTCTGTGCTGTGAATTGGGCGGCAGATATCCAGCTGAGATCACCAGATGTCTCTCTTATGTATCTGCAGCTTATGCCTCTCTCTCTCTCTCTCTTTCTCTCTCTCTCTCTCTCTTTCTCTGGTCTCTCTCTATCACTCTCTCTCTCTCTCTCTTTCTCTGGTCTCTCTTTCTCTGGTCTCTCTTTCTCTGGTCTCTCTTTCTCTGGTCTCTCTTTCTCTGGTCTCTCTTTCTTTCTCTCTCTCTCTCTCTCTCTCTCTCTCTCTCTCTCTCTCTCTCTCTCTCTCTCTCTCTCTCTCTCTCTCTCTCTCTCTCTCTCTCTCTCTCTCTCTCTCTCTCTCTCTCTCTCTCTCTCTCTCTCTCTCTCTCCTCTCTCTCTCTCTCTCTCTCTCTCTCTCTCGTCTCTCTCTCTCTCCTCTCTCTCTCTCTCTCTCTCTCTCTCTCTCTCTGGTCTCTCTGGTCTCTCTGGTCTCTCTCTCTGGTCTCTCTCTCTGGTCTCTCTCTGGTCTCTCTCTCTGGTCTCTCTCTCTGGTCTCTCTCTCTGGTCTCTCTCTCTGGTCTCTCTCTGGTCTCTCTCTCTGGTCTCTCTCTGGTCTCTCTCTCTGGTCTCTGACTCTCTCTGGTCTCTGACTCTCTCTGGTCTCTCTCTCTCTCTGTCTCTCTCTCTCTCTCTCTCTCTGGTCTCTCTCTCTCTCTCTCTCTCTCTCTCTCTGGTCTCTCTCTCTCTCTCTGGTCTCTCTCTCTCTTTCTCTGGTCTCTCTCTCTCTGGTCTCTCTCTCTCTGGTCTCTCTCTCTCTCTCTCTCTCTCTCTCTCTGGTCTCTGACTCTCTCTGGTCTCTCTGGTCTCTCTCTGGTCTCTCTCTGGTCTCTCTCTGGTCTCTCTCTGGTCTCTCTCTCTGGTCTCTCTCTCTCTCTCTCTCTCTGGTCTCTCTCTGGTCTCTCTCTCTGGTCTCTCTCTGGTCTCTCTCTGGTCTCTCTCTCTGGTCTCTCTCTCTGGTCTCTCTCTCTCTCTGTCTCTCTCTCTCTCTCTCTCTCTCTCTCTCTGGTCTCTCTCTCTGGTCTCTCTCTGGTCTCTCTCTGGTCTCTCTCTGGTCTCTCTCTGGTCTCTCTCTGGTCTCTCTCTGGTCTCTCTCTCTCTCTCTCTCATAGGGGGAATGACAGGGAAAGATTTGCAAGGGAATCACCTTAATTGTTTTCCTTGCAATTTTTCTCTAATTGATCTTTAATAAATAAATTAAATCTGTCATCATTTACTCTTCCTCTTGTCAAACATGTAAGAATTTCTTTGTCCAACAGTACACAAAATAAGATACTTTGAAGGATGTTGGAAACTGGTCCCAATTCCCTTAATTGTTCATAAAATAGAAGTAAATGTGTGCCCCCGTTGGTTGGTTACCGACATTCTTCTAAATATCTTGCTTTGAGTTCTGCTGAAGAATAAAGGTCATACAGGTTTAAAATAAGACAGTGAGTAAATGATTTACATTTTCTGAAACCAAAAGGCTTTATTTAAAGCATTTAACCAATGAATGTAGTGTTAGCAGTATTATTTGTTGTATATGTCATACTAAATTTTTTATACATTTTCATAAATACAACTGAAAGAAACATATAGTATGTGAATGCAGATCTTAAATGACCCCTTTTTATATTTAGAAGGCCTTGATAAATTTTTGCTCAATATTCCTGCATTGTGTCTCTTGCATCCCCATGACTCCCTCCGTTTCTCGCTCTCCATCTTGTTCAACCTTTATTCTCCCACCTGTTCTAAGCCTCTGTTTCCTACAGTGTGACAAGTGTGTGTTTAATGAACACACGGCTTAAGCTTCATGGCACATCTGTTAAATGTTTAAATGCTGGAGACAGCTGGACACACACACACACACACACACACACACACACACACACACACACACACACACACACACACACACACACACACACACACACACACACACACACACACACACACACACACACACACACACACACACACACACACACACACACACACACACACACACACACACACCTTCTACTGTACGGAAACAAAGCCAATGCAAGTAAATAAGTGCCAGTTACTGACATTTTTCAAAACTTTTTGTGTGTTTTACAAAAAAAACCTTTTCATACAGGTTTGAAATAACACACTTTCAAATTTTGGATCAACTATTTCTTTAATTTAATAATGGGAAAGCTGTCATGGGTGAGGGGAGGATGAGTAAATGTTCACAGTAATTATTTTTCTCAGAATTCTAATAATAAGAATTTTTTTATCATCGTTTCCACATCAAGTCACTTTACTGTTAATAGTGTATCACAAAAAGCTTTTTCCTGACAGTAACAACAACGAAATACCCCGAAGTCAAGTCGTCCATACAGTACAGACAGTTTGCACCTGCCTCTCGCTGCCCTGAATCCCAATTCACACCACAGAGATTCAATGGAAACAAGAGATCTCACGCCCTTCAGCCATCCAGACACAAAAGAACACAAAGCTGTTCAGCAAAACAAGCTCCTGGAGAATATTGAGCTCATATCTGACAGGGTTTGTTGTCTCCCTGTGGTATCATAAAACAATCATGAATGCTGCAGTGTCATGAGAGGATAGGCAAGAGATTAAAGACAAGAACAAGATATTAGAAGAGTCAAGCAGAAAAAACTGTATGTGTGTGCGTGTGGTGAGTTAAAAGGTTGGTTAAACCAACTGAAAAATTGTCTTCTAAATTAAAACACTAAAGAAGATATTATTAAGAATGTCCATAACCATACAGCATTGATTTGCACAGCATGGAAACGAAACCACATTTTTTTTAAATATCATCTTTTGTGTAATAAAGAAGAGTCACCTACAGATTTTGAATGACGTGTGTTAATATAGAGGGATCCTTTATATATTTTTCTAAATTTCAACTAATTGTAACAAAATCATTATTTTAACCGTGTATTTACAAGAAACAATATGCCAGAAATGACTTAATTTGGTCAATTCATATTTTTCATCTTGTAAAACAATTGGGTAATGGGTTATTGTTTTTTATGACACTTTGGCCCTCACATTGAAAAACCTGCACACACACAAGCACGCATACACAAAGAAAAATGACGGACTGGCCTTCTGTGCCACACAATTCCCAGACTACAAGCAATGTGGCATGAATTATTCAATCGGTTTCGCACTGCTGGAATAACAGATGGCCAATGGGATTTACTCCCCAACAAAAAAAGAGAAGCAAACATGAACTTAAGGGTTAATTAACTGGACATTCATGTAGTTGACGAAGAAAAAGAGGTTGTGTTTAATAGCAAATAACATTAACCCTGATCAGGATCCTGGATCTGTCTTATAAGCTTGTCTCTTTGTCTTGCTGGATGAGAAGACTTTGGATTCACTGCCATCTTGTGGAGAAATCAAAACAGATTGATAAAAAATAAATTGCATGCAGAAAAAACTTTTACATCTATAAAATGAAATAAAATCACACGCATGCAAGAAAGAAACATGAAACTACATTTCAAAATGTCATCACTTTAATTCACCCAGTTCAGTAAATGAGACATTGTCCGGCTCACATAAATTGATTACAGGAATTAATACAAAATATTAAATGAAGTTTATCAGTTCATTGTTTTATAGAGGGCTGGGAAACTCCGCAACCGCTTATCCACATGTAGGTTTAAGAAACGTCCAGAAAAAGGACCCGATTAATGCCCAGTCGTGTGTCTGAAATCCCCAAAAAGTTAAAAATCAAAGCACGATCTTTCCTCTTCTTAAAGATTTAGCTGATGTATGCGCTATTACATTATGCAGCTATTTCTATACAGCACATGGTCATATTAAAATATGATTTCAATAAAACTCAAATTGGCGATTAAACAAATGTAAGTGTCTGTACTAGACCAGGGTTGTGGTCACACATCTGTTATTTCCTCTTATAAATGCACATACAGTGTTTGTCCATTAAAGGTGAATAAAGCTCAATGAGGAATTTACTATCAGAAAAGCAACCGTTGCAGGAATAAAGCGTAAATACTTCTGTCTTATACCATGTCATTCTGGTAACACATGCTTTAGCTTTCAAGAAACAAGCACAATGAAAAGACATTGAACACAGCATGAGCACAACGTCCCACTTTCAGTGGTGAAACTTGCAGCATTTTTGTTATATTGGCACATTGATAATTTATAGGAAAATATTCTACTCATATCTTATATAAGAATATCTGAATACCAGACAAGAGGTAAATCTTAACACATGGAAATAAGACACCAGTACATTTTAGAAACGGAGACCGCTGTTAATGTAGAAACCCAGACAGCAACCACTTGATACTGCATGTGTTCTTATGAATCCGAGGCCACACTTTTGCATATCATTGGTTAGAAGAACAAAACACACATACGTAAAAAATGAACATGGACTAATAACAAAAACAAACTTCCGGGGAAAAATGATGATTTGTAATGTACATACGGATAGTGTAAAAATCCTGTTAAAACCCCTTACTCATTCCCAAACCTTCATTTTTAAAAGCCGGTAAATCGTAACAGGATTTATACATCTGTGAATAAGCCTTTAGCGTTCTGTCTGACCTCAAGCTTTAGTTTCGACTCCCCTGCAGCGCCAGATAGTAGGGTTGTGTTAGTGAACCCTGGCGTTCACACAGCCGTACAGCAGCGATTCTCAAACAGGTGATCGATGACAGAGCTGTCCGCCAGCGTCGACACGTCACCTAAATCCCGCTCATTACACGCTATCTTCCGCAGGACGCGCCGCATGATCTTACCTTTGAATAAAAAGCATGCTTATAAATATTGAATGGATAAACATATCCTCCTGTCATTTTAACCTGGCTGTCTTATGTTGTACTGCAGAACACAAAAGAAGATATTTCGAAAATGCTTAAGAAACTGAGTCGGGTCCGTATCCAAGAACAATTGTGAAGCCAATTAACAGTAAGGGATGTCTTTCCTTGAAGTGGAAAGGTAAATTAGTCAAGAGTGACCAATGTGGAATGTGAGGGGCGCAGATATAAAAAAAGGGACAAAACCCATTGGTGTTGTTTGTTTTGGTGATTTCAAAGTCAACATTACCTATCAAAATTCATATGTCCTGTCCTTAAAGTAAGAGTGGCAGAAACTACATGTTATACTTTTCCTTTAACACATGAGTATCACTAATATTAATACCTGATCTGGTTTTTGGAAGCCCAGGTGCATTCTGTATGTAGTCAGGTGTAGCTATTGCTCCGATCTTCTCCCTCACTGTTCAAAGAAACAGAAGTTTTCATTTAGCACAATTTAAATTAAAAAGCTATTGTGTGACAAAATATATGGAATTTCCTTTTTAAGGGTTCTTGGTGATCTAAACCTTAAGGAAAAAAGATAACAGTGAGTTGTATGCTTCATGTTGTGCTTGAGAAAAAACGGTAAAATCATCCTGTCAAAATAAACCTTTGATAATTGTGACAAGATTAAAATCCTATTCAAGTTAATGGTTGACATCAAGCTTTGATGCTTATCATCTTTGCAATATGCACCATGCAATCTGTACCTTTATCTTTCTATCGTCACCTCTGTTTGAATATAAAATAACAGGATACTTTATGTGGGTTCAAATGCTGTTAAACTATCATTTCCCATAATATTGTACTTGACACCTCAACAGAAATCATTATCAGAAGCTTCCTCTTGTGGAGGAAGTTAACATAAAAGTTTTGGATAAAGCACACATACCTTGCTTTTTGAGCTCCGCCTCTAGTTTTTGGTTGTAATTTATTCCATCATTGAGTGTGACGAAGCAGTATAGACTCTCGCCCTTCACAGGGTGTGGTCTCCCTACAACCGCCGCTTCTGCCACGGCTTCATGCTCCACCAGAGCAGACTCCACTTCGGCAGTACTTAACAAGTGTCCTTAAAGAGACAGATCCATCCCACACATGTTTGAGTTTAAGGGTTTGTCAACATGCTATGCCTGTACCAGTTAAACACTTCAAAACGTTGAATAAAACTAAAGAAAACAAGGAAAAGGTAAATGGGTGGACTTTGATTTCATCATCAACTTCTCATAGTTGGAACAATCTGCTAACATTTCAACTTTGGCACAATAAAATCTCAACTATTTCAACACTGTCCCCACTTGGGGAAATTACAAAACAAAATAAAATTATTGGTGGCTGTTGAGCTTTTATATATGAGTAATATTGTCCTTTGTGAGTCTACTCACCAGATACATTCAGCATGTCATCTATTCTCCCTGTGATCCAGTAGTAGCCATCTTTATCTCTACGACAACCTAAGCAAACACACAAATCACTCAACTTTTCCTTTATAATTAAATCATTTTTATTTATCCAAAAAAAAGAAATGTAAACCTTACCATCTCCGGTCACGTAATACCCGGGGAATTTCTTGAAGTAGGTGGTCTCAAATCTCTGATGGTTCCCATACACTGTTCTCATTACACCTGGCCAAGGCTGTTTAAACACCTGTAAAATAGTTTTTTATTTTGCTGTAGTGTCTAATATTTTTTCCACTCCAATGCACAATATATTTTTGAGACTTTTCAAAGTTATAGTTCACCCAAAAATGAATTACTCACACTCTTTTTATTTTGTACAGACTTTTTCTTGAACCAACACATTTGGACGAATGCTTGTCACCAAACAGTTCTAGAAGCCTACAGACTAACAAACTAGAAAAAATAAAACTGTTAGTACAAATTAACCCAGAATATTTTGCAGCCCTACTTTCTTCAAAATATCTCTTTTTGTGTTCAATAGAACAAATAATGTTACGTGTTTGTTCGTTTGGTTAGAAGCTTTTTTTCTCCAAATATCTTTCTCTGTGCTCATCAGAACAAAGACATTTATACAGATTCATAACTACTCAAAGGTGAGTAAATTATCACAGATTTATTATTTTGGGGTGAACTATCCCTTTAATGTCCCTCCGATATACTATAAAACATTTGAAATGTGAACAAGGTTAACTAATTTCATTCCAAAATAGAAAAATGTCTTTACTAGATAACCCTCGCTTGGTCCTTCAAGTTCCTCGCCTGACTCATTCAGAATGGCAGGTATCACCCCAAAGAAAGGAAACGTCTATAGAAAAACAAATACAGGTCATTAAACAATAACATTACGTTATATACCAAACACAGGGTATAATTGATACACATTCATCCCGAGCAAACTTCAAAAATCATAATTTTGTAATTCAACATGTTATATCATAACTCCAAATCAAGTGTTATGCAAAAGTTTGTATACCCCTTGAGAATTCTGTGAACAATTTCAACCAAAATAAGAGCTATCACACCAAAACATGTTATTTTTTTATTAAATACTGTCCTGAGTGACATATTTAACATAAAAGATGTTTACATATACTCCTCAAGACAAAAATATAGCTGAAATTATAAAAATGTCCCAGTGCAAAAGTTCGGGAACTCTTGTTTCTTAACACTGTGTGGTTACCCGGATGATCTTTGAATGTTTTGTATGATGTGATGGTTGGTCATGAGTGTCTTGTGTGTTCTGAACAGTTAAACTTAGCTTCTGTTCTTCAGAAAAATCCTCCAGATCCTGTAATTTCTTTGGCATATTTGAACCATTTCCAGAAGTGACTGTATGTGTTTGAGATGTTTGTTTAGAGTCGGAGGATCTGGATAGGGTAGTTGTTAAATTAGAACATCTATGTAAAGTGTATTAAATTTGGAAGTATCTTCTGTTGCCAGTGCTAAATGGAATACAATTATATTTCAACAAAAGAAGAACATTTTGAGCATTTTCATCCTGTTCAGAAGAAGTGGACATTTTTTGCCCAGGGACATTTTTATAATTTCAGCCATATTTTTGTCTTTAGGAGTATATGTTATTATATTTTATGTAAAATGCGTCACTCAGGACAGTACTAAATAAAAAATAACATACTTTTTGTTTTGCAATAAGTTTTGCTGAAATTGTTCACATTTTCACAGATTCTACAAGGGGTCACTAAACTTTTGCATAGCACTGTATAATATAAACCAAAGAACCAGAAGTCTCACAGCAGATCCCGGCTTCATGGGAGTGGCAGCTGGTAGAGGAGTCATCACATGTCCACCCTGTAAAGATCCAAAACATGAACGTCACTGCATAAGCTCAGCAATGTGCATACAGATCAACGGGAGAAGAGTTCAGGTCATACGGTTTCAGTTTGCCAGAAGGTGTCCACAACGGGACATCTCTTTTCTCCAACCACATTGTAGTACCACTGCCAGGCTTCTGGGTTTATGGGCTCCCCTACTGTACCCAATATTTTCAAAGAGTCCCTCTTATATCTGAAAAAAAAAAACATTTATCCAAGTTGGATCCATTACAATGAATTTGATCGATTTTAAACATCAGACTTACTTTTGTACAGGTTCACTGCCGAACTTCATAAGAAGCCGGATGGCAGTGGGTGCCGTGTAGAACTTGGAAACGTGATATTTGTCAACAATCTCCCACATTCGGCTCACATCCGGGTATGTGGGCAGACCCTCAAACTAGAAAAAGGTCACATTTATTAGTAATTAGTTATGCTTTTGTGCAATTTTACAACTAGTTGAAGATATGTTAAGGAATATAGGTAACCAAACAACACTGGCCTCTATTGTGTATCATTGAGACATTTTCCAAACTATATTCCATTATGTTTCACTCTTATGCAAAATATGAAACAAAATACCAACTACACGTATTAAAGATCTCTCACCAGCACACTTGTTGCACCATTGGCCAGTGGGCCATACGTGATGTATGAGTGACCTGTGATCCATCCAATGTCTGCAGTGCACCAGTATACATCATCAGGATGATAATCAAACACCATTTTAAAGGTGGCGGCAGTGTACAGCATGTAGCCACTCACTGTGTGCAGTACACCCTGATGTAACGACAGAGGACAAGTAGATGATTAAAACAACACATGATAAAAAAAACTAATCAAAACAAACCTTGGGTTTTCCAGTAGATCCACTTGTGTAGAGGATGAAGAGTGGATCTTCTGAATCACACCAGACAGGATCACACTCCTCTGACGCTCCACACATCAGAGAGTACCAACACATGTCAATCTCAGGATTCCAAGGCACCTGCACCAATCACAGCACAGAGACAATGCATTATTACCTCCACCTACATAATAGGGGTTAAGGCTCGTTGGTTCACCAAAATCTGAGAACAATAAAATATTTAGAGATATCATCAAGTCAGTATGAGATACCAGAACAAATTAAGTTTTGTAATCTTTTGAAGTTCGACTTTAGAATTTTAAGTTAAAAAATGTTTTAGTAATACATAATTTAGTTTAGTAAACCGAAGCATCTTCAGTACAGAACCTGATGGGCTTCAGTGTAAACGTGTTTTACAAACTGAAAAGTGAAACAATCAGGTTTGGTTAATAACACATAACACACAAAAAGAGAAACAGAATATCAGAAAGTCTAAAGATCTACTTGGACATGCAGTTGAGGGAATACTACATGATCACTTGAGTCTCATTCAAGTGACATGAGCATCTACATGGAACTAAAAGCCAGTTAGTGTCTTGGCTGCACAGAGAGAGCGGTCAAATCTATTAACAGTGAAAGAGATTTCAGTACATTCAACTGCTAAAAGAAAACAAACTAAAAGAGTCACTAAAGAGGTTTTTCTTGTGAATTGTGATGAAATCGTGCACTAATATCCATTATACTGATACACTAAAAACATTTTGTGTGCTATTTTATATCAGAATTGGCGATCAGAACGAACCGATATGACTGAAAAACATTATAGAATTCTATAAAGACAATTTCAGCAAAGGTGAACCTACATTCATTCCTGTTTTTCCTATTTTTCGCAGTAGTAACTAATAGTTTAAACATTGTATAATGTACACAGAATGTTGGTTTACATTAAAAAGGTTAAAACATTTCATTTATGTATATTTATATAAATAAAAAATAATCTGCGTGTTGGTTAGATGTAAGAAACCAATAAATATATATTTAAAAAATAAATGTATTAACTGCATGAAGGCACAGGTTGTCTTAGTTAAATATAAAATATTTGACAGTGTAGAAAAATAACATTTCAAGATTGTCTTGTATTTTATACTGCTCTTATTTTGGCCTGATAGTTAAATCCAATTCATGTTCAATAAAAGTTATTGGATGACCAAGACATAAATAGATATACTTTTACAAGAAATTATGTTTTTTTGTTTCATTCTGTGGGAAAAATATTTATTATCAATATTTGAACATATTGAATACTTCAAAGAAAACAAATTAATATGTTTAAACAACAGAATAATGGTTGTATAATGAGTGATATTTTAATGGATGTTCTTTTTAGCTAATCGAATAACTGAATTTCATTTTAAAAAGTTAATGACTCAGTAAACATTGATAAATGTCAGTAATGTTAAAACCAGTGTCTGTGTTGGTCAATCAGTGCATCTCATATTATAGACTCATGTTATTTTGTGTAACTTGATTTAAATAACTAAATCCAACATAAAGGTAAATAATTTAAAAAAAGATTTAAGAGATCAGAAATAATGCAATTAAACATTTGTGTAATTAAAAACAATATAATCTTTAAATTTCTATTATAAACCAACTAAAATACTCAACTTATATTTACTATTCGTTTTAAGAACGGAGGAAAAAATCTTTATTTTCGTCTTTAACAACAAACCTTGAAAGTGAAACTGATGCCAAGTCTGATGTAAATAGCAAACAGAATTTGCAAAGGCAAACACATAAAACGCAAACACACACACCCTGTGCTGTGAGAAAGTCAAGACAAAAGTGACAAAGTCCATCACTGAGGACAAAAGAGCTGCCCATGAGCAGACAAACCAGTATTATTGAGACAGCAGGTCTTAAAATGAGGCATAAAATACCTGTGGAGGAGGATGGACCCTTCTTACTCTTTCATTCTGTTTCTCCTGCTAAAGAGGGTTAATGGAGAGATTACTCACACCAAAAGAGAGGAAAACACACACACACACATACAGTAGACAAGGACCCACAATCACTAGAAAAATGCCAAAGACCTTTGTATAAAAGTCAGTGATATTAAAATAGTGTGTAAAAGGTAAAACAGGGCAACCTGCACCAACAAATGCCATATAATGAATGATAAAAGATACCTTATCGTGTCAAAGGTCTTAAGCACAATAGATCTGAGAGCTCAGGACAGACCTTTATGGATTTACAGTAACAGCAAAACAAACTCTTAGTAAATGAACAAGAGATAACCGGAACATAAAGGATGACGCAAAACTCAAAACTCCACATAGATGTTCAGGAGGAAAAGTTCACTCAAAAAATAATAGCAGTAACAGCAAATGCGGTTATTTTTAATGTATATGTTATAAATTTAATGTAATAAATATATTTGATATACGTTTTCATAATTGTGGTTGATGCAAACTTTGTATTAAAAGTATAACAACATGTGTTTGATATAACATGAGTTAAACAGATAATAAAAAAGTTACGTTTTTGAGTAAACACTAAAGGAAACAAAAGATAGGACATCGAATGGTATTTGTTCATCTAAACTTGTTTTACACTAAATCAAAATTTTATTAATACAATAACAAATTTATATTTTTACATTATCTCTCTCTTAAAAGATTTGTTTACACTGCTCTATGAAAAGTCAGGTCAATAAAGAGAAAATGTACTTTTGTACATTTTGTAATAAGACAATTAGATTTACAATAAGTCTATTTAGTTGCACTTGACAAAACACAAAAGAAGATATTTGAAGAATGTTGGGAACTGGCACCCATTCACTTGCTGTGGTTTTGAGTTTGAACAATAGTTGCACCAATTTACTTCTATTGTATTGATACAAACTTTCTTCGAATTATCTTTTATGTTTTGCAGAAGAAATAAAATAAAAAGTTACAATGAAAAAGAGTGAGCAAGTGGTTTTTACATATCAAATGTATCCCAATTTAGATAAAAAGAATCTTGAAAATATGCTCTTTTGAACAAATGTGTTATAATGGACAACAAACTATTATGTGTAACAAACACTAAGGATAATTTATTACTCTTGTAGAAATAGTGAAAGACACCTTTAGATGAAAAAACCACTGGTAAACAGAAAGACTTGTAAGGTTGCAGATGATAGTTTTTACCTGCATGTCAGGACAAGGACGTTTCGCCGGAGGTGACAGTGAACCATGGGTTGTGCTTCCTTCCTCCTTGGTGAGATGTTTTAGCATTATACACTTGTCTATTGGAAAACTCCTGATGATGACAGTATAAAATATTTAAAAGTCAGCATGATATATCACTGTGGCCTATTCATCTTTCACTTGTTTCTACAAAATTCTCACAAACTTAAGACGCAAACATTAAACCTAAGAAAATGAGCACACTGGGTATGTGCAAATGCAGTGAGCACAATGTGCTGCAGAACAGATTTAAGACGGTTGTACTGTTGAATATACGAATACAGAAGTTTGTGTGTGCCTGCGTGTGTGTGTGTGTGTGTGTGTGTGTGTGTGTGTGTGTGTGTGTGTGTGTGTGTGTGTGTGTGTGTGTGTGTGTGTGTGTGTGTGTGTGTGTGTGTGTGTGTGTGTGGGCGTGACTGCCTGCGTGCGTGTAATGTTACATGTGTATCACAGATGCCAATATAAGTGCTTTTCATACTTGTCCTTGCATTTCTTTAGCGCCTCATCTGCTATGAGCTTTAGATTGATGAGCTTATCACCACGATAAAAACCATCTGTGGATGAGAAAAAATCATACTTGTAATGAAATTCATAGATCATTGCAAGTCAACTTTAGCGTAAAAAAGTTGCAAATATCTTGTCATAATTTACCCTCTTGTCATTTGTAGCCTGTATGACTTTCTTTTTTAGTCACACATGAAAGAAGATATTTTGAAGAATGTTGAAAAAGAATGACAACATTTTTCTAAATATCTTCTTTTGAGACAAAGATAGTCATTCAGGTTTGAAATGCTTCCATTTCAAGTGTATGAGTGGAACATTCAATCAGGACGTTTACCAAGGACGTCTTCTTCAGTTCTTCAGTTCATCAGCAAAACAATGGATTACAAAACTTGTCAGATTTACCATTAACTATCTATTGAAGACATTCTTCTGATTGGAATGCATAATGTTTTAGATCTGTTATTGAGCAAGTATATAATAAAAATTTGTGTTGAAAACTCATTTTGCTCTCAAATTGACCATTTCACAAAACAGAAAGGGAGGAAAGATATGGATCACAGTTTAATCAAACCCCGTACCTCTACTCTAACAGCAACACATAACAGCTATATAGATTTTATAAGTTATACATAATTAATACATAATAAACATAATTACTAATCCAGAGACTTGTGAACAATAGTAGATGAAACTTTGCAGATTAAGTTTGGAATTAGCTGCTTTAGAATACTGTGAAGTACACTTTCCTCACCTGCTGTTATCAGAAGAGAGCAGCGAGAGTCCATGATCCTCTCACACAGCGACTCGGATGAAAAACCAGCAAACTGGAATGTAAAGACACAACAAAAATCACGTGATTATGACAGTGAAACCATTTTTTCTTTTATACCTATTTAGGAAAATTATACAGTCTTTTGGTATTTCAGTTGCCTTTATACCTTGGTTACCATGGCGCTTAAGAAAACCTCTTAAAGGAATCGTTTATACAAGAATAAAAATTGGGTCATCGTTTATTCACCCTTTTGTCATTTAAAACCTGTACATTTTAAACCCATCGACAAAAGTTTTGTGCCTAATGGTATTTTATAACATTCTTCAAAATTTCTTCTGACGCTTTAATGATTTGATTTTAATTTGGGCTTAACTATCCCATTTAATCAGACAATGTAATGATTCTCAAAGCTTTTGCTTTAATTCTCAAGTGCTGATTCATAAATGAAGCGTTTCAGATGTACCATAAAAATCCTTATCATGTAACAGATTCTTTCTAATAAATATTTTCATGCCTGAAATATCTTATATTGTTTTGCTTATTTTACATTATTTATTACTTTTTTTATTCCATTTGAAAGTGAAAGGGAGCACAAAGCAACTGACCACAATGGAGTGTACCGCTCCAATCCGAGCACATGCCAACATGGCCACCACCAGCTCCACTACCATGGGCATATAAATAGATACACGGTCCCCTTTCTTCACTCCTGCAGAGTCAGAGAGAAACTTCAGGTCACTTTTATTTTATTATGAAACAATGACCAGTTAAACAACATTTTTCCTTGTTATTGATTTATACCTTGTGACTTGAGAACGTTGGCAAATTTGCAGACCTGTTGAAGCAGTTCTCTGTACGTCACTGTCTTCTCATCACCAGGTTCATTCCCCTCCCTGTAAAAAACAGGACATCATTTTCATTAGTAATTCAAAAACTAATTTACTTCAAACACATTCATTTAAATATGGATATTTTAATTATTATTCATAAAATACTTCTATTATGGATTTTTTATATTAAGAAACATTTATATTTTGTTATTCATTGTCAATGATCAGAATAACAATGATTGGAAAAAATGTAAACTAATGCCATGATGTCTTATTAATTTGATTTAAATGTCATCACAAAATGAAATTCTGTCATGATTAACTCACCCTCTTGTCACGTAAAACCTCTATGACTTTTTTCTTCTTAAGAACACAAAGAAGATATTTTGAAGAATGTAGCTAACTTCAATTGTTCAGACTCAAAACCACTGCTACTCAATGGGGATAAATAGTAATCTGTTGCCAACATTCTATAAAATATCTTCTTTTGTGTTCTGCAAAAGATAAAAAGTCATACAGGTTTGAAAGACAATAGAGAGTGTGAACTTGGGGTGAACTATACCTCTAATGCCAACATGCACATGATTTAACTTTATTAAAACAGATTCTTCCTCAAATAGATTTTAGACAATCGACGATTTAAGTAAGTGAAATTTGCCCTAAAATGTCCTCTACAGGTTAAACTGTAAACTGTTAGATTAAACTTTCATCTGGAATATCCTTTGGGTCCCAGCAGACAGAGTTTGCCCTCTCACAAACAGAGCTTTATTCTGACAAAGACAAGAAAAGTATGGCGAAAGAACACAAGTGCAGCAATGTCTCAAACGTGTGTTGTAACATCGAACAAAAAATGATTCAAAACTTCCAAGTTGCTAAATGGGCATTGTGAAAGGAGAGAACTTGCAACCGACCTTCATATCAGTCGCATGTGAATACAGGCTATTTTTGTGGACCTAAATGCCAAAAAACAATGACTGCCAAGAAAGTAAATCCTCTGAATTCATGACCTATGGGCAGATAAAGTGAGCCAGAGGAGTGAAGGTGATAAACATACATATCCCATGAAGATGCAAGACTGAGGATGCATGCTATGAACGTGTCCTGGTTCAAGCTTCTATAAGCGACTGAAATAGCTTCTGGTCTATATTTATCCTATTTATTATTCTCCGCCTGTCAGCATGTCATGTTAATATAAAAACTACCCACCATGTGGGTTTGAGGACACACTTTCACATCTTAACCAGAAAACATCCTTGGCATGGCTTCATGTTATAAGATATTCTTATTGTCACGTGCTTGACTTCCATTGGAACTGAAACCACAAGTTGTATCAAAACTAACCAGAAAAAAGCCACTTTGTCACCCAGTTTCCTCTCGTGGACGTTGCGGTCCAAAACATTGTAGCAAATGTTGGTTGAGGCACCTTCCATGCACTTCACATAAATGTCACCCTTGGTCACATCAAAGTTGTAGTCCAGGAACTTTCCAGTGTATTTTGTCTTCCAGAAGAAGTCCTTGGCAAAATCTCCCCAGAACTCTGGATGCAACAATAGAAACACAACAATACACTTACACAGATATCACAGAGATTTCCAAACACATGTGCTGCATCTTCTAGAGGTCTATATGACATCAGACAGGAGACGTCTCAGAGATGTAATGCAAGCATCAAATGGATGTTCATGTGTGTGTGATATCAGGGTACAGAGAAGCATACAGCAGAGCACATTCGCTTATCAGTAAGATTATACTTATTATTAATATTACTATACGGTTATTATCCACCACCTCACATTGACATACGGACAAATTCTCATCCTGTTTGCACATTTTCCAGTACAGTCTTGTGTATCTTAATATGTAAGACCACAGTAGAATGCACTTTTATATCTCAATATAAAAGAATTGAGTGTACTTTCGTGTACATGTTCTAGATTTAATTCTACATTATGCCTATTATTACATGTCTATTGATCTTTCCTTATAACTCATTCTTTAACAACTAAACTTATATCATGTATCCCCATGGAGCAGACCTGCCTCACATTACATAAGCTCTATATAATCAGTCTGGATCAGTCGTGGTTTGGTGGTTATAGAGTTGATCTTGTAATCAGAAGGTTGTGGGTTTGAATCCCAGTGTCAGCGGACAATAACTGAAGTGTTCTTGAAGACATCTTACCCCTGTGTACAGTGATGATTGACAGCGGCACAATACCTAAGACACTTTGGAAAAAAAGAGTCTGCCAAATGAATAAATGTGAATAATTGTACAGATCACATATCTATTACATTTACATTTAGTCATTTAGCAGACGCTTTTATCCAAAGCGACTTACAATAGTCGAGGATCTATGTTTGATGGCCTAACATGATTGGCTAAAAAAGTTCTGTCATCACTACTAAACAATGCCAGTGTGCAGCAGATGTGCTGCCTATCAAGGGCATGACATAGGGCACATGATTTAGGACACAACCATGAGATCTTACCTTCAGGAGACTCAACAGACTTGATGTAAAGCTCTTTATATCTCTCAAAGCTGGGCACATGTGCTTCTTTCTTTAAGTCTCCTGAAGCATGAATCACATCTTCTCCTGGAGCTCCATCAGGAATCATCTTCATCCCAAATCAAGAGTCTGAACACAAGACCAGCCAATGACAGCCAATGACACCTCTGACGTCACGTGGGCAATTCACTTCCGCGTTGGAGGAGTGCACGCGCACAACACGATTCGAATTAAACCTCACACACACACAAGTGTGAACACTGCTGATTATTAATAAATTTAATTACTAAACCTGATTATTAATAAAGTAATTTAATTAATAAACCTGATTATTCTTTCACGAGCTGGGTTTAAGAGGACGTGACGTCAGAAGGGTTTAATAACGATTGACGTGTATTATTAGTCACAGGATGAGGAATTAAACGCACATTTTGTTTAATTATTAATAAGTTTAGAATTAAAAAAGGGAAAATGTCAGAAGTTAGAGATGCACTTGAAGTCTGTCAGGTCTCCTTCGGTCTCTCGGCGGTGTGAGGTCGATTAAAGGTGGAAATCGCTTCCGGGTTAAGAGAGAAAACGCGAAGTTAAGTTAAATATGATATTAAAAGTTTTAATTCCACGCGTGGGTGAGAAATCCTGCAGAGAAACGAACACGCGCGCGCACAAACTAAACAATAAGAGTGAAGGACGGCACTGAGGAGACAACAGTGGGCGGGGCTTAACCACTGCGCGACACGCCTCCCTGATTTCCGGTAAATAACAATTAAATATTTTTACTCGTCAGATTGTTTGTGATTTTGTGCTCATTCAGGTTTCTCAGTATTGTTATTTTAAAATAGTGTTTTAAAAATTATACTTTGTATAAATAGTGATAAATATCGTGATTTCGTGCGTATCACGTGACAGGTGTTAGTTTCCTCACCGCACGTCGGTTTGACCAATCACGTTGCTTTGCGCTTATTCTTATTCATTTTTGTATGAATTTCTACATTTTATTTTTTTTAGATCGCTGTCCTCAATGAGATAGTGAAAATATAAACTTATTTAATTATTGTGTCTAAAAATAGCCTTTTTCAAAGGATTAAACTTAAACTTAAATCTAAATGTTAATGACAATTCTTCTCTTAAAAGTCTCTATACAGGAAATACTTTTTTCCAATTTAAATCTCTATTATAAGTCAGAAATATATTTTATTAAATAAATTAAACAATATGCCAACACTTTGAATAATTTTAATTACAGAAAAGCTTTAAAAATATATTAAGCACTGTGATTTAATTTTTAAAACTTTTCCTGGCATTTATTTAAAGTTGTCTCATTTTATTTATTGTTTGAAAGTTTGTATTTCACTTTGTTAATAATATGTCTATAATTGCATAATAATAAAGTGACAAAATGTCAGCCAATAAAACAAGCTGTGATGTACGAGAGCTCATCATTACCACCAACATCAATCTATCCCGATAATTATTCTGCACATTTATGAAGAGGGCGAGAAAAATAATCTACTTTAATATAAATAGTATATCCATCATCATAATAAATATTGTTTTATCTTATAACACATTAGATTCAAATCGCCCAAACAAGTTAACAAACTAATCTAACAAAACAAAAGAGAACTGAGGTTCTGATAAAGCTACACGAGAGCTTTTAACGCTCCCTCAGCCAATGATTTTCTACTGGTGTAAACAGTTTTATCATTATTACGACACATTAACTTTATTTTTGTATTATCTTGGTGAACGTAAGAAAGTCATGGTCCAGTGTGGGTTAAAGTCTCAGGCCAGCAATATCATGACTTAGATGCCCTTGAGCAAGGTACTGATCCCTGACTGCTTCCCAGGCATGGCAGCGTAAATGACTGCCAACTGCTCTGTGTGTGTTCACAGATGGTGTGTGTGTGTGTGTGTTCATTTTGGATGGATCAAATGCAGAGCACGAATTCTGAGTATGGGTCACCATACTTGGCTGTATGTCACATCACTCACTTTACTTATTCTGGCACCATCTGCTTATCTTCAACTGATAAACCATCTTTACATGCCAGCTACCTTTAAATATTGTCGACAAGCGACTAACATGCCAATATTTCAAAGAATGAGTTCAACTCAATAGTTCCATTTTACTTTTTATTTTACAAAGACACTGCAGGAGGCCATTATTAGATGTTCCTGTAAAAAGAGAACAATTAATTAGTACCCAACTCCCAGCCATAATACAATAAACATGCAAATATGGACAAACATTTCTCTGAACTGAAGTGTAAAAATCAAGTTGGAAAATTAATAGCCTTAACACAAAGACATATGGTATTGTCAACACACTAAAATAAAATTCATTTTAGGCTTTAATTATGCTTTTTAAATTTAACAGGAATGTAATGAAAACAGAAAGAGAGGAACATACTTTGCAACAATGCTGTCGTTCTTTGCGAGCCTCAGCAGAGAATCGTCAGCTTCACCCTGGAAATGAAAATGTCAATAGATGTTTAAAAACTAGCCAGAAATTTATAAATGTTTAAAATTATATTAATGAGGATGATGTTAGACCGGTGTTATTTCAAAAGCACGTTTTAAGCAATTAAAATTTAAACAGTTTTAAGATCTAGCAGTATTTGCAAGAGATCAGAGCCATGTTTTGAAACGCGCTAGGCATCGAAAAATGTATCCTGCACCCCGCAGACATCTCGACATCAACATGACTTAACAGGTCTCTTGAATTTTTAAGGGTGTTTAATCTTTACATTACATTTAATCTTTTGTATAGATTCTAAAATAGCTGAAATCATTTGTTTCCTTGCAGGAACACAGCACACATGAACTAAAACTGCTTTAGTGATGTGAAATAAGATGAATTTCCAGATCTAGACAGCATATTTAAAGTGTCCGAATTGCTCCCTTTTTCTCTTTATTGTGCATTGTGCCATTCACCATATAAGAAATGGTAAAAACATAACATTATGTGCTGTTTTACTCTATTTGGAGGCAGGACACTTAAGCCAAGAAAGCATTCGATTGGATATAAAATGAGTTCATAAATAAAGAATGTCATCAAAATTCTGGTTCTATGATAAGAATGGAAGCTGTGTCTTTGTTGAAGCGTACGAGCATCAAGCCCTAAAATACAAATAGCCACTATGTTGCTGATGTGAAAGGTTTTCATGTTTTAAATATGACTCAGTCTTGAAGTATACATACCATTCTACGGATGGCTCCGCAGATGGCATAGGTTTTGAACTGGCCATTGAACCTGCCAGTTACACGATCCACCTACAAAAAAAACAACACACTTTTAAACACTGATTTTACACAATTTATGCAATTACAATAAGACATTTACATTTAGGCATTTAGCAGGCGCTTTTATCCAAAGCTACTTACAAAAAGTCTAGGAGACAATGAAGCGGTAAATAGCCGATACAACAATAGGTGAACCAAGTGCCACAACAATGCTACCAAGTTACAAAGCGAGATCTTTTTCACATTTTACTTATGTAGGGGTCTCAAACCTTTTTTAAGTGAGGGGAACCTAAGGAGATGAAATCATCTGGAGGACTTGTTGGATATTATAAAAAAATCTATATTTACCCTTGAACATGTTCATAAATGTAAATATGAACTTCAGAGGCACCAATTGTATTTTAGTAAACCTCTGCAGATGATTCAAAATGCAGCGGCAAGAGTGTTGTTAAAGGAACCAAAAAGGACCCATGTAACACCTCTCTTCATAAAAATGCATTGGCTTCCTGTAGCAGCCCGCATTGAATTTAAATGTCTTCTCATTGCCTACAAGACCACCACCGGTTCAGCACCCACTTACCTTAACTCACTAATGCAAAGATATAGACCCTCAAGATCTCTGCGCTCCGCGAATGAGCTGAGACTTGTGGTACCAGCTCAAAAGGGTAAGAAATCTCTCTCTGGAACGTTCTCTGCTTCAGTTCCTCGATGGTGGAACGATCTGCCTCTGGCTTCACGCTTGTCAGACTCGGTCCTATCTTCAAAAAACTCCTAAAAACTCATCTTTTCCGGCTACACCTAACTCACTAACTCACTTCTTTTCTAACTACTCACTCTATCAAAAAAAAAAAAAAAACTTTTGTAACTTCTCTCTCTGTGTAACTCCGTAACATTGTTGTAACACTTGTTAACCTATTGTTGTATCTGCTATTCACCGCTTCATTGTCTCCTTGACTATTGTAAGTCGCTTTGGATAAAAGCGTCTGCTAAATGACTAAATGTAATGTAATAACCCAATCAGGCTGCTCACATCATCAACAATCACTACACTTTTTAAAAGTTGAATTTGTGCGTGCAGAATTACAAAACCGTTTTCATTTAGTGAGTCAGAAATAAAACGATGTCTTTATAATTTGGCACCCAAGATCTCGAAGGACAATTGATGTGCAGCAGATTCTGTTGAGCCCTGTAGATGGGGGGCACCTCACACAGATCATGCGGGGCCCCCCATCTAAAGACCCCTGGTGTTGCTGTTCATTGGACAGAATTATGGGATATATTTCATCTTGTATTAGTCAAGCACTTATAAATGTGTTGTCAAACCTCAGCAATGTTGATCTGGATGGAAGCATGATCCTTGGCACCAATGATTCTGTTGCTAGCAGAGCTAAAGCACAAAGATGAGAATATTTTAACATTAGTTAAAAAACATTAATAATTATGTCAGTCAAAGGTTAATATTGATTAAACTCACCACTTCCGGGGGACATACATGTCCACAAATTCACCAGCGTCGTTCTGCATCTTCTTTTATTAGATCACCTCAAATAATCTTAATCTGTGTATTAAATAATTGCATTAATTCAACATAAACATTATTAATGAGAACTTAATTATCAGTTATTTATATTACAGGTCTGAGATCAGCAATGAACGAGCACGATGAGCTCATAGCATCCACATGTGTGTAGCAACACATGCTAATCTCTCATATTTATCATCAATACATTTATATATGAGGTAGAATATATCACATAAACAATTTATAACGCTTTAGTGAGAGAAACAGGAAGACAAAATGCTGCAATGTGACTTAAAACTACAAATAATGAGATTATAAACCAGAGCTCGAGCTTCTCTTACCGCGCACACAAATGGCCGACGCGGAAAGGAAGGAGGAAAGAGCGGAAATGACGTAACAGGAAGTCATGAACCCGAGGCTGCTTCTTTTATATAGAATTGTTTTATTCTGTCACGGGTCGTTGAATTGCAATTCAATAATTTAATATATTAATAATATTTAATAATACAGATGTAAAAATATATAAATATATAAATAAATGTTTTAATGAAATAATAATTTCACATACTTGCAAATAAAAGTCCCTTCAGCTGTATAAATAATCACACACCATATTGAAAATATTTTAATAAACTTTTATTACAAAAGGGTTTTGAAGTTTGTATTCATTTTTATTCACTTTTTTATTAATTTATTTGCACTAATTAATTAATTATTAATTTTATAATGATGGTTTTAGTAATGGGAGGGGTGATGGTAATATAATTATTCCAGTATTACAGATAAATAAATAAACACACATAAAAAACTTTAATATTTAAAGGAAAATACATTGGACAATAAAATCTCTTAAATCTCTTACAAACTTTAGAGTCAGTTATTCTTCACATATATAAAGATATTAAATAAAGACATAAAGGTTAAAGTTAAAGATGTTAAAGATGATTTAATGTGTTGTATATTTGAAATTGTAAATATTCTGTAAATAAATAATATAGCATTTTTAAAGTATTAATATGGTCATACAGAGAGAAAAGTGAAATATAATCATTCTCGACTCTTCTTTAAAGGAATATATTTACTGATTGTCTGAAGAAATGTGACTGAAATAAGAATAGTTTAATGTTTATATTAACAGTTTTATAAATGTGTTTTAGTGTGAATGACAAGCCCACTCATAAGAATGAAATAATCAAATTAAAAAAACTTAACAATAAAAGTTGTCTTCTATTTTTATTAAAACAAATAGTCACTTTAATTTGATGTTTTCATCTGTATTAACTGTTTAAACCACTTTATTGATAAAAATATATTATTAATATTCTTAATAATAGAGTAGAATAAATTATATTCAATTCAAATGACTTAAGAAAATTATATTGATACTCTCCTAAATGTCATTGTGGTAGACACTGCCCACATAACCAACATAATAATAATAGTAATAATAATAATAATAATAATAATAATAATAATAATGATAATGATAATAATAATAATAATGATAATGATAATGATAATGATAATAATAATAATAATAATAATAGTAATAGTAATAATAATGATAATGATAATGATAATGATAATGATAATAATAATAATAATAATAATGATAATGATAATAATAATAATAATGATAATAATGATAATGATAATGATAATAATGATAATGATAATAATAATAATAATAATAATAATAATAATAATAATAATAATAATTAATAATAATTTGTTATGTTTATAAAGGACTTTTCCTGATACTCGAATCACTTTACTGTCAGGGGTTTCTCCATCCAACAAAACAGAGAAAAGGGGACACTTATAGGAAATGTTCTCACAATATCCACAGAAAAGTTGTCAAATATTTTTATAGTTTTTAGATTTTTTAGGTAGTATAAAACGTTAAGAACGTACATACATTGCAGTTACAAAACCATATGTTAACTAAAAAACAATGTGTTTTTCAGTCTGCTTTGAATCCGTTCGATTTTGTCAAATTGTTGTTTATATGCGGTTTAAAATTAGGAGCCAAGCTTAACAACATTTATCAACAACAGCTTAAAAACACACATGGACGACTGGAGAATATCCCAAAGTAAAAAAAAACACATTTTCCAACAGTATCCAAATAATTACATAACAAACCATTCAAATTACAGGGATAAATCAATGCAGAAGTATTTCTTTGTAGTAATGATCAATGTTTTTATAACTTTATCTATTATTTATTCATTTGATTGACAATTTAAGCTGAACTCCAGTAACACATTACCATTGTTTACTGCATGTATTTTTAGAGGACTGTGATGATGTCAGTTTCACATTGCTTTGAGATGGAACCCCAACAGAGTGAATCCACCCACAGAAGCCATGGGAAACATGTTGGTGAATAATATTAGTTTCAATAATTTATTATTGAATATCATCATTAAAATTCAACTCAGCAATGAATTTAATAAATAATAAACACTTAATCAATCTACTATCTACAATGGCAAATGAAAAGTTTTAAATGTGTTTTAAATCGTGCCAATGTTTTATTCCGGGAAAAAATTTAATTTGAAGAAAAGAAATAAAAGCAGAATTTTATAAAGATTTGCATATTGTTTGTTTTCTAGGGCAGCATATGTAAAGTAATGGTTGATTTTCCTCTCATAAAGTTTCTACCAGTGCAAAAGTATAAAGGTTTCCCCTATTTTCTTATCCATGTTTCTGATCATCGATCGTATTCAAAGACAAGAATAATATATTTCATAACAGTTTCAGTCACAGCTCTTTTGTACTGTACTTAAGGGGTATATATGTTCATGTTATAATGATAGAATTTGTATTTTAGGTGAACTGTTTCTTTAAAGTAAATGTGATGCTTTGCTGTAAATAAACAGCAATGAGGATTTCCCTTTCTGATGTCATTGGTCAAGAGTAACCACAAGTTACAGCAATACCACTCCAACACACTAAAACTAATGACACGATACCACAAACTTTGCAAGCCTGAAGGAAGTGTTTTACATGTTGTGTGTGTGAAAAACAAAAGGGAAAGATTGGGAATTATTTTTAAATGAGCTTTAATTAAAAAGATTGTCTGATGTATTATGATATTCAGTTATTTATAGACTATGCATAATTTTATTACTTGAAATTTTAGTGGTCATCACAATATACAACCATAACACAACAGATCTAACAGACATGCTTTTGTTATATTGTAATATAATAATAAATATATTGATTATATATGTTTTAAAGTGATGGGAGGTGATTCAGGTTTTATCATCAGATACGTTTCTCAAGTTATTCAAATGGTCAATCTCTATAGTTAAGTGAAAGCGACCTATCCGTCACTTTCAATTGAGAAACTTACCTTATAATAAAAACCCGAACCACCTCTCAACATTCTAAAACATAACCACTAACAATTCAATGAATAAACTAAGCATTAACTAAATAAAAGAAGAGGTTAATAATACATCAGACAATAATTATAATAAAAGCTTGTTTGAAATGAATTCTCGTGAGAATGCATTTGTGAAAACACATGAAATTCCTCTGTTGGAGCCATTATAGATGATAAATTGAACTGAACCTGTGACCGTCAGCACACAAACTTTACAGATTGATTTTAAAGTAAAGTTCATATCGTTGATGTGTAACAGCATCGGTTTGCTTGTCTATAAATGTATATTTTTGAAAATGTACAGCCGCAGAAAGAAATAAGAGATCATTTCAAAAACCCTTATCAGTTTTGGGCATACACTGTTTTATTATTCTGGGAGCTTCTAATTGTAAAAAGTAATTTGTGAGAATTTATATACATATAATATCATGTTTGTCGCTGGAATCATAACATTGAACTCAGAATAAAAGTTTCCAGGATCAGTTTGGGACAACCCTTTCTCCATTGTTAACAGGCCTACAGTTGATGACATTCCCATCTTAGTTAACATGACCTTTAATAGTATTTAAAACAAATTATGCCATGATACAGTACACCGACATAAGACAGTTTCTACCACAAGGGCTTTTATTTTCAGCAGATGTTATGTAGCTTTGTTTATTTAATCTCTTACATTATTTAGCACATAAAAAATTACTTTATATATAAAAGATGTGAACATGACATTGAATATAGAAGATTTCTTATTCTGTGTACTTCTTATAGCATTTCTACCAAATTTCTCAATATGTATGTATATATGTTGTCAGTCTTACACGTTTCATTATATACAGACTGTTGCATTTGTATTGTCATCACAAGTTTATATAAGTGTTTAATAGTCTCATTCTTAAGGTTCTTTATATCGTCACGAGACATTGCTGTGAAGCCATTAAGACATTTAAAATGTTCTGTTTAGGATTATGTGATGTGATAGACACATTTTTAGTTCTCTGAATTCCCTGTATTTTTTTATTCCGTGAACTTCTAATAGTATTTCTCCCAAATTTCTCAATACATATAGATTAGATGTATATTTGGATTTAAAAATGAGAACTGGTGAAACCGGTGAAAATAAGAGATAAGATGCTCTGAACAATAAACAGTTTTATATTCACTTTTAAGCAACATGACAGAAAATAGTAAAGTTCAACATTTATATATTTATGGGATTGTATCACAGTTCTTTAGTGTTTGTCATCCTGTCATGCTGTCAGTCTTTCACATTTCAAAATATGTTGATTGCTGCATTTGTATTGTCATTACGAGTAAATATAAGTGTTCAATGGTCTCATTCTAAAGGTTCTTTATATTGTCAAGAGACATAATCATCCATTCTCTGTACTGGGTTTATAACACCTGAGAATGTATTTTTAGTCCGACAAAGTAAGAATGAGCTGGAAGAAACAACAATGAGCTAGATAAGGCCAGACACAGTCTGAGTTTACGGATGGAGCTCTGGATGTTACAATGAACAAGATTCAGCCTCTCAACACAACAATGACTTTCTTCTATTCTAATAAACTGTTCATTATATTTTACATCACTTCATCTGCTAACTGCTCTTCTTCCTCATCTCTGTGTCCACCTGATAATATGCAGAAAAACTTGAACTTAGATTTAAGTCATCAACATATGTTAAATACCTGTTATTCTATTAACACTCATTCAGTCTAATATCTCACGGAATGTGAAACTGAGATTATCATAGTCTTCAATAAAAGAAACGATGGCCATAACTTCACTTAAAAAAGACTGCGTTTATGTAAAACAATTTACATTAACAAAAATGAGTACATTTTAAAAGCTTTTATAAGTGATTAAGCACATTGTTGAAATTTCATGAATATAAAAGTTAAAAAAATATTTCTATTAGAATTCACCAAAAATATTTTGCTGTACACAAATACATACTTGATAACTAAATACTTATTTTTCAATTTAATAAACCTAATAATTTTATGAGAAATTAACCGTTGGACATTTAAGATTTTAAGTTAAGGCTACACCTAACTCACTAACTCACTACTTTTCTAACTACTCACTCTATCAAAAAAAAAAAAAAAAAAAAAAAAAAAAAACTTTGTAACTTCTCTCTCTGTGTAACTCGGTAACATTGTTGTGGCACTTGTTCACCTATTGTTGTATCGGCTATTTACCGCTTCATTGTCTCCTCGACTATTGTAAGTCGCTTTGGATAAAAGCGTCTGCTAAATGACTAAATGTAAATGTAAAGTTAATAAAGACTTTTTATTTTGTGATGTTTACAAAGCCACATGAAATATTTTTTACAGTGCACAAGGAAATACCTTATTTGTTTATTATTGTATTATTTTACGGTGTGTCGTGTTATTATTACAGGTGGAAACGGTGTTGAAAATGTATTAGAAGAGTTTTTATTTTCCTTTGGGCTATTTTCTTACATGTGTGTTATTATCTGCCGTGGATAAATGTGTGGTGAGTGATAAGACTTTCTGGCTGGAATTTCCTCATCAGCATTTCATTTACATGTTATGGGAAGAATATCCCACGGAGAGGGAATCCCAACTATGGCCGTGTTTCGTCATTAAATGACACGTCAGTCAGGCTCTGGCCATGTACAGACTGCAATGGGTCGGTTACATTTGCATATTCCACATAGATAAATATAAACTAAACCACATGTCAACAAAACTCTGTTCTGAAATATAACTTCCATTATTATATAATGGTTGACATTGAACTAATGCTAAAAAGTTTCCAGGGTCAGTTTGGGACAACCCTTTCTCCATTGTTAACAGGTAATGTGGGCCTACAGTTGATGACATTCCCATCTTAGTTAACATGACCTTTAATAGTATTCAAAACAAACTATAACATGATACAGTACACAGACATAAGACAGTTTCGACCACAAGGGCTTTTATTTTCAGCAGATGTTATGTAGCTTTGTTTATTTAATCTCTTACATTATTTAGCACATAAAAAATTACTTTATATATAAAAGATGTGAACATGACATTGAATATAGAAGATTACTCAGATCATTTTCTGATTTATTTATGTAATCAGAGATTATCTAATAATATTCTTTTAATATTGTACGCGCGCGCGCACACACACACACACACACACACACACACACACACACACACACACACACACACACACACACACACACACACACACACACACACACACACACACACACACACACTGATCACACACACACACTGATCACACACACACACACACACACACACACACACTGATCACACACACACACACTGATCACACACACACACACACTGATCACACACACACACACTGATCACACACACACACACACACTGATCACACACACACTGATCACACACACACTGATCACACACACACACACACACACACACACACACACACACACACACACACACACACACACACACACACACACACACACACACACACACACACACACCCGAATATTATTATATATATATGTACTGTATGTTTTATACATAGTTAGTTGTACACTAAACAACCTTTAACATCCAAAGCAGTTTTCTAATGAAAAATGGTTCTTAAGATTAAAAATCTGAGAAAGAAATGCTTCTTTGTGGTACTTCAAATGTATGACATAACTGTGAATAAACCTTTTAAGTGATTTCAGATTTAAGAATGCAAACTAATAGTTTTGTCAGGTTTTTGCTCAGAATTGGTTACATAGATTTTTATTTTTGTCAGATTTTTTAAATGCCGTAAAAATTAAATGCAAGAAATAAATGTTGAACGTACGAGTTGAATTTAAAAAACATGACAAAAACATTCTTTTTTTCTGGTCCCATAACTTTATGCAAATAAAAACTAAATATATCAATTCAGTTTGCTTATTTAATTGTTTTACATTGCAGACGAGCTGGGTGAATGTTTTATTGACTTTCTATATAGGCACAATGACTTTTCTACTGTGTAACCCTTACAGAAGTTTAGTTTACAAATGAATTCCCTCATGATGAACGCAAAGTTGTCCCAAAAGTGAGCTTGGATTGGATGATTTCTGATGTGGGTACATTTAACTTACATCAAACCAACATTTCCTTACTCCTACTAGAATAGAAGATATTTTGAAGAATGTTGGTGACTGGCACACATTTATTCGTATTGACTTTGTATCCGTAGTAGTGAAATTGTTTCAAAAACTCTTCAAACTATCATATTTTGTTCTATGGCAGAAAAAGTTATACGAGTTTGATTTTGAAGTTTGAAATGACAAGAGGGTAAGTAAATGATAACAAAATGTCCATTTTTGGGTTTAATATCCTTTAATGCTTGGAGCATAAAGAGAAGAAAAGGTAATTCCCACACCTAAATGTCCATGTGTAACTGCATCTTTATGGAAAACAAAGTAGGCATTCCCTCCGCCGCTGTTTGTTCCATGCAAATTTGTCATGTAGGAAAGAGGCTGGTGAATTACGTCCCTATAAAATCCTAGACAGCATTCTACAAAAGGTAAATACCATTCGGAAGCCCGGCGTACCTGTATTCTTGCTCTGTATTGCGCATTGAAGGTTTCTGGACTGAGAATACTAAGAGATATGAAGATGTATATTTGCGTTCTGTTGGTGAGTATGAAAAATATGCAGAGGGTTGTTTTAAAAGTACTTAAATAACTGTTATTGCTTGAATGAATGATATAATATGCAACAGTTATAGAACCGAATTTGATCACTTACAGGTACTCTGTTTTTTTCAGGTGACTCTTCTCGTCGTCACATGGGCCTTCCCTTCACCTCATCTGGACTGCTCCGATTGCAACCTCCCTTGCAATTCTAGACAACTCCAAGCACTTGGAGAAAGGTACAACAAAAAAATCAAGCATATGGATTGCCATGGATTAAATCAACAAGTCTCACATAAAGCGATTCCTGGGTGGACATGCAAGTAAGAGAAATACAAATTTTGGTAATATATGAAAATAGTTTTATGAAATACTGACCCTCAAGTTGTACCTTATGTTATTGCTGGAAGAATGTTTGTAACCAGACAGTTCTGGGACACTATTTGATACCATAACAAGAACAACTCCTATCAAAGGTGCACCAGAACGGTTTTCTCACATTCTTCAAAATATCTTCTTTTGTCCAAACGCGAAAGAAACACAATAATATTGATTTGAAACCACTTGAGGGTGGGTAAATGACAGGATTTTTATTTTATGGTTAAATGTCTTAAAAGTAGTTACTTATCACGCAGAATGTATGCGTGTTTGTGTATATGAGAATAATACAACAACAACAACAACAACAACAACAACAACAACAACAACAACAACAACATTTAAATCATTATAATTTTACTCCGTTGTTTGTGTAACAACATGCATTCTTACCCTATCTTTACAGCGAGACTGAATTCAATCTTCACAGGATCCCCCAAGTTTACCACGAGGCTACATGTAAGAATTCAGACTGTGAGAAAATGTCAGCAAAAGCAGTGCAAATTATGCAGCCAGTCAACATGTATTTCATACAGAACTGCGGACGAAACGGCTACATATTTGTTGAAAAAACAGTCAATATCTCAATAGCCTGCACATGCATCATAAAAAAGAAGTAAAAACATTTTCTACTTAAGTTTTTTTACATTTACTTAAGTAATTAATGGCTTAATAATTGTTTTCATGTTTTAAATGAATGATTTTAAATGCTTTTAATGCATTCTTGAATGTTATACATTTCAATACTCAATGTTTTTTTACTTTGTCGGAATAAAATTCTGTGTATTTGAAAGAGACATGATTTGGGAATTATTTTAAGGATCATTCTACGATCAAACTGAACATCCTGAACATTAAACACCAAACACATAGATGGGCTACAGGTGACAGCTTTTATTCAGTCAATAGATTTCCCCGTTTAAACAACTGGTTCATGTTCTTGAGAGCACATTTTTACAATAAACTTTCAACAGGACAAATGCGCAGGGGTAGCAGAGGTGATAGAAATCTCACAGTGTATAAAACCAAGTCACTTCTAACCTTTTCAATGACAGAAACTAACAGGCACTTTAATTGAGTGTTGTTTATACTGTAATATAAATAGATTTATAAAACTACTGGTCAAAAGTTTAGGGTCGGTTATTCTTTATTTACAACGGGATGTTGGCAAAAGCAGTCACTCTTTGCCTAGAATTTGCGGAATATTTCCCCAGTTTAGATATCAACACTCTTGATATTATTTAATAAAATGTTCAAAATGGAAATTCTGTCCATCATTTTCTCACTCTCTATTCATTCTGAGCCTGTATGACTGTTTTGTTCTGCAGAACACAAAGAGAAGATATTTTGAAGATTGTTGGTAACCAAACCACAGTGGCACCCATTCACTCATGAACAAAAAACCCATGCAAGTGACCAGTTTACTTTCATTAAAATATCCTTATTTTGTGTTCTGCAAAATCATTCAGGTTTGAATCGTCAGGAGAGTGACGATTTATTTTTGGGTGAACTTTTACTTTCAGTTCCCATCTATGTTTTGCTTTATTGGGTGTTAAAAATCCCCAGTCATTCATTTATTCAGTCTAAGGATGTAAAAATGAAATAGATTTAATAGAGTTAAATCTTCATTAATTAGAGTATTTTAAAATACTCACGCATATAGTTTCAGATCAATATAGCATATAGTTTCAGGTCATGAGAAACATTTCAGTTAAGTGTGCCTAAACTTTAGAACAGTTGTGTACACTTGCTGTCTTACATGAGGCGCTTGAACACACACTCACATACAAAAATAAAAATGGTAATAAAAACACTATCAGTCTCTAACAAAATCTCATTCCTATAAACTTTCATACAGCACATGTGGTGGCTAAAGGTTGCCTATAGATGGCAGCTGCAACACAACAAAACCAACACAACATCTCACAACACACTGCTAAAAATGTGCAAATGTCTTCATTCTGACCACTCAAGGTCACAGTACCTCAACACAACAGAATACAATACAGCCCAATAATACAAATATAAACATAATACATATATATATTGGTATATACATTAAAATATATTGATTGACAAGTTTAAAAAATGCATACTTTTATAGAGGAAAAGGTCATTTCCCTTTAACTATGGCTATACCCAAACAATAACATTTTCATTTCTGCCTGCTACACAATATCAGACAAAGGATGATTGTTTCCTCATATTAACAAATAAAACGGCTTGATATGTTCTGTGAACAGGAAAATATTTTTATGTAAAGAATTGCATAGATCATAGGATAGAGATGCCAATATAAATATATCAATTTATGTAACAGTTATACATATAAACTCTATTCATTCTTATATCATCTCATGTAACTGTTTTTCCGTAAAACACAGAAGAATCATTTTTCATCAATTCATGGTGACCAAAACACCAATTTACAATTTATCTCAAGCATTATACTGTAGGACTGAAAGTGAGAAATGGTACTCTCGCATACACTCAGACAGCAGACATGTGTCGGTATCCAATAATGCAAAATATCACAATAATAATAAGAGAATATTGCTATCAAATAGCAAAATCAAATAATGTAAATAATTGAAATAACAATACTTTCAGAATAATTTATGAATTTTAAGAATGAACATTATGGTATTTTCTATCAGTCGGTTCATATTTATCAAGGCTAAATAGAATTGTTTCAGGCTTCTGGTATTATTGAATAATCATCAAATACGTAAACAGATATTATACTTTTTAACCTAGACTTAAACATGGCAATCCGGATAATATAAAACAATAAAAAACAAAATATAGAAAATGTATTTTTTTAAAGTTGTGTTCTGTAAAATTTTCAGTTTATATTTTTTTAAATATGGTGCTGAAATGTGTTTTTAAGAGGCCAAAACTGACATTTTTCAACCTAACATTTTTTAACAAACCTTAATACTGTGATAAAATAATGTAAATGGATAAAAGTTCCAGAATTATTGTGATAAATCACGAAAAGAATCCGATCACATGTCTACTTTAGAGTCCGATTTAAAAATGACCCAACACATTATGTGTGATGTCACAGTTCCTTGAAATGACCTGCATAAAGATATAATTCTTTTGGAATTTATGCAAAAACAGTAAATATGGTCATGAATAAACCCAGAATAACCACATTTTCATCGAAAGGTGAACTACTCATTTAATCACAGGCATACAGCTTGTGTAGTATTATATAGGACACCTTTTATATTCATAAACCTGGAATAATAATGGCTCGATTCAAAAACCGAGAACAACACAGGATTACTGTCAGCGTGTTTTTCCGGAAATAAGCTCTAATATAGAGCGCTCTTTCAAATAAAGTGCAGAACCACGATAAGGCTGTCAAAGTCATGAAGACATTGGGTTGAAATACTACGGAAATGCTGCGGAAGTACGCTACAAAAATAAGTGCATATTCATCATCCTGTACTTACAGTTGTAATATTATTGCATAACCTTGGACATAAACTATGGTTTCAAAGTGCTTTGTGTTACAGTGAACAATAGGTCTAAAATCATACAAGAGGAGAAATCACCATTGATTAAATGTTTTTCAGCTAGGTAGATACGGAATGTGCATGCGTGCGTCTCACAACTTCAACTGTTTTGGATCAAATTTGTAACCAAAACTTTCCTCCCGGCCGTAATGAAAACCCACATTGGTGTATCAAACGAACACTTGTCTGTCTGCTTAAAAGCATTAGGTGGATCTCAGAGTCAGATCTCCAGTGTTGTGTCGTGATAATGCGTGTTGGACACCTTGAAATGGAATGTCAACGTCTGTCAGTGTCTCATCCATGGAACATGTCAGGTTTGGACCAGTCTGCGGTAGTGAGGCATGACTTTACTCTCCGGCAGGTAAAGAGCCATTTCGAGAGCCACCAGTACAGTAAACTCAATCACGATCAGCTCTCGACGGCTTATGCGGAACCTCTCCTCCAATTTCTAAAAGGAAGTAATAATGATCATTATGGATGATGCAAATGTGTTTTTCAAAACCAGTGATTATGATTTTGATTTACCGGGAAGGCTTTTTGTCAATGCATGCAATCATAGAAAGTTAAAAAACATAATGAAAACCAATTAATATGATTTCTTACAACACTTTTTAACTCACATCAATCAGCTGTTTGACTTCCTGTTTCTTCAGATCGCTGCTGATCTTGGCAGCGAGCAGTAGACACGCGGCCGTCACCAGCTTCCTGTTCTGCTTGTTCAGATGCCCCTGTAGGGCCAGCTTCTCGAAGTACACAAATGCCATCGCTATAGTGACCGGCTGCAAACCAGACTCCTCGCCCACCGAATGGATTTCTCTCTTTAAACTGACGAAGGAGACAGAAAATTATATTAATTAGTTTGGTTATGAAGCACTCTTAATTCAATGCCAGTGATGCCATACTATTTGATTGTTATACATCACATGACTTATCAAATACTTAACAGATTTTGTACACTAAAAAGAAAAAAATTATAATGTGAAAACAGCATTTATCCGTAATAAAAATCACATTTTAGATGTGGATGGAAGGCCACAACATGGAGATAAGGCAAGCCCGTCATGCAACAGACAATAATATGAGGGTTAAAGATGTTAAGATGTCCGCATCAACAGAAATGTGTCCATAAAAAAGCACAATACATGTAAGTGGAATGTCTACTAAGTTAATGGAGTATTAAATAAAAATATGTTAAATTGTCATTCAATGTAAAACAATATTTATGTCCGAACATGCTTTCACTGACTTCTACAAATTAAAACACATACAAGAATATAGGGGCATATTGCTTTACAGGATTAACACACATTTACATGACAAAATGACAATTTACTCACTGAATTACATTTTTGAGCATGTCTTCTTATATCAGTGAAAATGTATATAATTTTATCAAAATTGGCAGGAAAGCTAAACAAAACCTTAAAGAAGTATTACCCCTATTGATTATAAACCTTTTGTCATATTTGACCCATGAATAAAAATAATGAAAGGTCTCTATCTCTGTTTGCATAGGAGTTAAAGACCTCCTCGGTCCAATGAAATAAAAATGCCAATATAAGTCATGCCAATATACAATAAGTCACTATGTTTCTGGTTCTGCCTTGTGTGCATGTGTACCTCCTGATTTTGCTCAGCGTGAGCTTGATGTTGGGGAACTTTTCCTTAAAAGTGTCGTTCATGTCTTTCTTTAGATCAGACGGCTTCACATACTCGATTACTGTAGTCTGAGAGAGAGAGAGAGAGAGAGAGAGAGAGAGAGAGAGAGAGAGAGAGAGAGAGAGAACCAGAGAGAGAGAGACCAGAGAGACGGAGAGAGAGGCCAGAGAGAGAGAGAGAGGGAGAGACAGAGAGAGACAGAGTGAGAGAGAGAGAGAGAGAGAGAGAGAAGGAGACAGAAAGAGGGAGAGGGAGAGAGAGACCAGAGAGAGAGAGAGAGAGAGAGAGATACCAGAGAGACGGAGAGAGAGAGAGACAGAGAGAGACGGAGAGAGACAGAGAGAGACCAGAGAGAGAGAGAGAGAGAGACCAGAGAGAGAGAGAGAGACAGAGAGACCAGAGAGAGAGAGAGAGACCAGAGAGACGGAGAGAGAGACCAGAGAGAGAGACAGAGAGACCAGAGAGACGGAGAGAGAGACCAGAGAGACGGAGAGAGAGACCAGAGAGACGGAGAGAGAGACCAGAGAGACGGAAAGAGAGACCAGAGAGAGAGACCAGAGAGAGGGAGAGAGAGACCAGAGAGAGGGAGAGAGAGACCAGAGAGAGAGACCAGAGAGAGGGAGAGAGAGACCAGAGAGACGGAGAGAGAGACCAGAGAGACGGAGAGAGAGACCAGAGAGAGAGACCAGAGAGAGGGAGAGAGAGACCAGAGAGAGGGAGAGAGAGACCAGAGAGAGAGACCAGAGAGAGAGAGAGAGAGACCAGAGAGACAGAGAGAGAGATGGAGAGAGAGAGACAGAGAGAGAGAGAGAGAGAGAGAGAGAGAGAGAGAGAGAGAGAGAGAGAGAGAGAGAGAGAGAGAGAGAGAGAGAGAGGGAATATTGAAGATTTATACAGACTTTATACAGAAAAGATGTCAGCTTAACGGTTATAAGTTTTTCTAGGCCAAAGATCACAGCATTTTACAACAAAAATGACAATATTTATTTAATTATTAATGACAATCCCATGAAACGTATCATGCTTCAAAAAGAAAAACAATTGAATCCATTAAAAGTACTTCACATACTTTTATACATTACTCACATCTTCCCCTTTTTTACTTATTTAATCTCAATATGTATAAAGTAACAAAGCCGATTGTACTGTTGTATAGTATAAAACCAAAACATCTAAAATAACCTGTCTTTAAAAACTAACAGAGATCTCATCTGTAATTTATCGTATCTCACCATGTATGATGCAAAAATAAGAACTCTTTTGTGTTTCCCGCACGGCCACTGTGGGTCACTGAGCATGTTGGGATCATAATCGCTGTCCTCAAGACCTTAAAAAAAGGAAGAAATCAGCCAATCATAAAACAGACAACAAGACTGTGTATAAAACAAATGCACTTCTGCGGTCCAACTGTTCTTTATCAAACCATTAGAGCTATATTAAACCCAACAAACATCCAACAGCTGACACGTGAGAGGCTAATGTCGGGTTGTTAAATACGGCAACAAACATCCTCAAAGAGCGTAGTGACTCACATACTTATTTAAATACTAATAATAGCAGCATTAGTAATTATGACACACACACATCTGCGTCTGAGACACTGTAATAAAGAAAGACGAGGCCAAGCGGATTAAAAAATCCTCATCCACTTTATCTGTTAATATCACACTTCCGGAACGACCGGAAAAGCACAGCGCTTCCAACAGTAAGGTCAAGAGTTTTAGTTGATTTTTGGGTTCAGCTGTGTGTGTAAGTGTAAAACATACCCAGGTCCAGGCCCACGGCGCTGTTGAGTCGAGAGGGTGGATAACTGCGAGGGATGCTATTTCTGCAATAGGGCACGGGTACAGCGAGGTCCACTGGGGGCTTGTGACGGTCCAGAGCGTTTGTGGGGTACAGGAACTGAGCGTACGACACCGTCTGCACAACAAATAAGATTGCCGCAAGCCATCCGTCAGAATGACGATATTCGGACAGAGCCTTTAAACACCTGGAGCGCATCGAGTTAAGACTTATAAACCCTGACAGAATGATTGACATGTGAAGTGAGAGTTCTTACCCTGCCGTACATTCCAAGCTCCACCCCTTCAAGGCCAGCAAACATCTCTAGGGTGGTGGATATGCCGCCCGAGGAGTGTCTCCGTCGCTGGCCGTCCAATCGAGGATCACTGAGAGAAAAACACAAAGCTTCAGTCAACTTATACAAAGAGCTTAAAACTCGACCAGCTATCCAAACCATTCTCTTTTCTTTCCTGACAGAAGTGTGCTGTGAGTAAGTGTTTGTTTTATAAGCTCTGACACACGGGCTTATTAATGCAAATACATACTTTTGGCTTGCTTCCGTAAAAGGCTATGCAATCTCCTCTCTCCTTCTGTCTATTTATATACACATATATCAGAAAATGAAGGGAAAGCAAAAAAAAGATTTTCCCATGGTCTGTTTCCTTGTTTCAATATTTTCTAGATGTTTAAGAGAGGGTGGGAATGGAGAGGAGGTTGATGATGGTGTCATGCCAGGCCCAGTTTAGGGATGTGGGAAACATTCCATCAAACCATGTTTGTCTAGAAACCCACACTAGGTCCAAATCTCAAGAGAAGAGCAGTACAACCTCATGAACCGAGCGTGCAATGTACCATTTCACTGATGCTTCAATTTAAACTGATATCCAGAATAGTCCATTTCTAGGTGTATTTTTTATGAACCTGTAGGACGCTAACTTACTGTATAATGTCATCACCTGGCAAAATCACATCAATATTGAATAGAAATGTTCTGAAGTCAATTTCACAACCAAAATGAATTCTACAAATGACATCATAACTGACCTGTAATCATCAGAAATGTAATCATAAATGAAATGTATTCTACAAATGACATAACTGACCTGTAATCATCAGAAATGTAATCATAAATGAAATGTATTCTACAAATGACATCATAACTGACCTGTAATCATCAGAAATGTAATCATAAATGAAATGTATTCTACAAATGACATCATAACTGACCTGTTATCATCAGAAATGTAATCATAAATGAAATGAATTCTACAAATGACATCATAACTGACCTGTAATCATCAGAAATGTAATCATAAATGAAATGTATTCTACAAATGACATCATAACTGACCTGTAATCATCAGAAATGTAATCATAAATGAAATGTATTCTACAAATGACATCATAACTGACCTGTAATCATCAGAAATGTAATCATAAATGAAATGTATTCTACAAATGACATCATAACTGACCTGTAATCATCAGAAATGCAATCATAAATGAAATGAATTCTACAAATGACATCATAATTGAATTGTAATAATCAGAAATGACATTATAGCTGAGATGTAATCTTGAAATTACATCAGTATTAAACTTAATCTTAAGGAATGAAATCTGATATTACATTTCTTATGAAAAGTTATAATTAGAAATGTCATCATAACTGAAATGTAATCATTAAAAATGTCACCATAACTGAAAGGTATGCTATAAATGACATCATAACTGAAATGTAATCACCAGTAATGTCATTATAACTGAAATGTAATCATTAGAAGTATAATCATCAGAAATGTCATCATAACTCAAATGTTTGCTACAAATGACATCATAACTCATATGAAATCATCAGAAATGACATTCTTAAGAAACGTAATCATTAGAAATTACATCATAGCTGAAATGTATGCTAAAAATATCATTATAACTGAAATCATAACTGAAATGTAATCATTAGAAGTGTAATCATCAGAAATGTCATCATAGCTGAAATGTATGCTATAAATGACATCATAACTGAAGTGTAATCATCAGAAATGTCATAATAACTCAAATGTATGCTACAAATATGATCATAACTCAAATGTATGCTACAAATGACATCATAACTCAAATGTTATCATCAGAAATTACATTCTTAAAAAAAGTCATCAGTAATCATGAGAAATGTCATCATAACTTAATGTAATCTGCAATTTAATCTACAAATGACATCATAACTTTAATAGATATACATAATACTTATTTAATATGTGTGTGTTCAGTACCTGATGTGGAAACTCTCTCCATATGGCAGCACTGAGAATGCAGCACACAAAGATCTTTTGGCGCAGATGAGAACAATCCTGCCATAAGCACAAAAAGACAAAATTAAACACACACAAACAAACAATAAATCACACTACACTAATCTCTCTGAACATTAGATTCACAAATGAGAACACACCTGTGACAACATCAATGGCAAATAATGGTAATCTTTGTCTCAAACGCACACACACACACGTTTGCACAAACGCACATGTGTGTACGCAACGCACACAATGTAAAACACTTAAAAATGTAATGTCTTATAAACAGGTAGTGTGGTTGTTTCTGCATCAACTATGTTTTGAAAATGATTGGTTTAATTCAAAAAGTGAAGCCAGAACATATCATGATCCGGTGAATATCTTGTTGGATATGCTATCCTCTTCTAATCCCGAGACCTTTTGGAGAGATGGGTATGTGTATAAGAGCACGGGGAAAGGGAGTGGAAAATAAGGACCATTGTCTGTTTGGGGACGTTTATTATGGGACTATAATAAACATTGCTGTCATTCTTCAGCTGGAAAGAAACCAGGGAATCTACTAGCGTTCTTTTCTAAATACATTGCAATATCAGAGTTATGGACGTGATGTAAAAAGAGACTCTTAAGAATATTATTTTTACCAGTTAACTGGGAGTTTAAGAGAGGGAGACAAAAAAACGTCTTAAGATTTATATGAATGTTAATGTACAAAGCAGAGCTATTACATCCAATAAATGGCCAAGGGATAGAACATAAAGTAAATACTATATTTTAATTTTCTCTGTGAGCAAAATGTAGCGCTATGGGTGTAAACATCCTTAAAATAGGCCTTTCTTGACTATGAAAAATCATGCACTAAAATAAAAAATTGCTGTAAAATCTCGAAGAGAGAACTATCATTGGTATCTGAACTTCCCAATGTTAATATCTTTGGTTCATCAGGGTTATTCCCCACGCTAAAAATCTTACAAAGGAAGAGCACAAAGTAAGTGTAGGGAATAACTGCCAAACAACATCCTGCCATGTGAGGAAAGAGTGATTCAAGGGGAAAACATGACAAGTGTGTCAATAGAAAAGACAGACCGACAAACAAGTTCAGAGATGATGACACAGACCCTGAACCAGATGACATACTTGTAGCTCGAGAGTTATCACGGATTGGGACTTAAAAACACACACAGAAACCCAGAGAAGAGCAAAAACACACCTGCTGCCCCTGGTGTCATACTGCCTCATGTTCTTAATGAAGTGAACTTTCTTCATGGAGCGTGGACGAGGAGATCCAGATGAATTCCGACTCCTGAAAACAAAAACAGAAAGAGTTTTAGAATCTAGCTGAACATTTTACAGAAACTCACGATCAACTGCTTTCATAAGCCACTGATTAAAGAATAAAGACGTGAGCAACATTCATCTCTTTGACATAAAAACAGCCCAGATTCAACCCAGACGTGACAGAAGCAAACAAACCCAACACCCCATGTCTATTTTTCTATCTAACTGAGGTCATTCCATAGACGTCTGGCGATAACTACAAATTACATTTTGAAAAATGTATTTATTAGATTTGAGTGTTTTTACAAATGAAAGTGTTCTGTGATGTTTTGCCGATTCAAATTTCAGAACATGTAAGATCCAGCGCTGGTCCAGAGAATCTTCCTGCTAGGGTCGGATGACGTCTTCAGTTAAAAACTCAGGATGGATGATTTTACTCCTGAGTACATTTTTAAATATGAGACCTTTTTTAATGTCTTTTTTTTCTTTTTATACTAAAGTAAAATTTTAAATATAGTTCTTTTGCTTCTTATATTTTACTTAAGTATTTGTGCTTTTATAAGTGGAAATTATCTTGATTGTAAGTTTACTTTAATTCTTTATTAAAGGTTAAAGAACATGTCAAAAGTATCATCTATTCTTAATTATGTAAAATGTAAAAACACTTGACCAAAGTACGGATACTTGACAAATGTAATTGAGCAAAAGTAAAAATACACCTATGTCTATTGGCCCAAACCTTTGTTAATACCCTTGAAACAAAATACAACCGACAAAACCCGTCTAACTGATTCAAAATGTTCACTAAATACAATTCAGATAAAAGTAAATATATTATTAAAAAATGTATGACAACAAAATATAATACTAGTTATTTCCCGATTTGGCGAAGCGATCTATAGTTAAGTGGGTAAAATATGTACGCACACAGAGACTTTATACTATTACCGGATGGATTTGATCTCTTTAGAATTATTATGTCACTTTGTATTCTCACCTTGTCTTAATGTCTTTACTCTTCACTGCATAAATGTACCGAAGATTAATTTCTTCTTTTGTTGTTCATTTCCATTTTAAACCAAATGATTAATTTACATAAAAGATTTTCCTTCCTCGGAACGTCACATTACAATCTACAAATTGATCTGCTCTGTGTGGCACATCCATTGTAGCTCGAAATGGATGTGATTTTTCGCTATTTAAAAAAAAATTATATTACAAAAAGCTGTTGTTGACAGCTTTTGGATCGTGAAAAGTGCAAGGAATGAAAAGGATCACAGGAATGATGATGTCATAGGAACATGTTTCTGAGGCTTACAGCTTGAAAAAAGATTACAGACAAAGCTCATTTCTTGGAATAATAATAACCTGTTCGTTTTGAGGTTGTCTCGGGTATAGAAAATCAGCTTTCCCATAAAACCTGCTTTTATGTTTGTCCTTTTTCTCATATTTTTCATGCAAAGAGACAGTAAATGAGGGTGATTCAGAGACATGATTTGCATGAGGCTGTGACTCAAACACTGTTAGTTTATTGTTGTTTTCACAGTCATTTCAACTTTATTTTTGAATAACACAATGATGGAAAGAGCTTTTTGGAAATATGGATTATTACAAAATTTCGTGTAAAAAGATCAAGCTCAAATACCCAGTGCTTGGACATTTAATTGTTTGCACATTGTGTAAAAGCACCAAATCTTTAAACGAACCGTGAAAGGTGAAGACCTTAAAATTTCTCAACAATTCATCCCTGCGGATGAAATCTGATTTAGGTTTACGTGTGTTGCTGCAGTTACATAATCTTGAGCCTCCGTGTTGTGATTTCTTTTACCCTTCATAAGAATCCCAGATTTCTGCCACATGCTTAAGGCTAAAAAAACAGGACGCGTCTACCTTCTGTCTGGATTGAAAAGCGTTACACAACTCTAGCGTGCCAGACAAACACACATAAACAAACAACCCTCCATCTGCTCTGCTGCTGGCGCGATGACGCTCGCTCTCCCCATAATCTAAATGACCGTTATCACAACCCAGGGCAAGAAAACGCACCTGTACGTGAGCGAGCGAGAAGGAGAAAGCTAAGGAAACTGGAAGACTATGACAGAAGAGAAATTGGAAAAACAGCACAATGAACTTTGAAGCGCCTGCTGGCTTTGCGCAAAACCTCATTCCCTTTCTGCCCATCTGGTTCTCGCTTGATCCCAACATTTTACTTTTCTATTCTTTTCCCCTGTAAATTCCCAACTGTAGAAAACGAGATTGAAAAACAGAACTTAAATATAAACTTGGTAAGATCCGGCACAAGTCAGTCGGTTTCAGTCCCAATTTTTATTCTACAAAGCTTTAATATTTCATTTTAAACTGTTCGAACATTAAGTCTCTCCCTTGTCATTTTAAACCTGTGACCTTCCTTCTTCTGTAGAAGAACGATGAAGATACTTTGAAGAGTGTGGATAAGCAAACAGTTGTGGCGCCTATTCACTTCTATTAAAACCATTGCAAGTGAAAGTGTGCCTGATACCGACATTCTTCAAAATATCTTCTTTTGTGTTGAACTTTCACTTTAAGGAGTTCACCCTGAATGAATATTGTATCATCATCATTCTTTTGTGATTTTAAATCTGTGATTTTCTTGCATCCGCAGAAAACAAAGTAAGATATTTTGAAGAATATTTGTAACTGAACAGCAGTGCCACCCATTCACTAAACCAATAGGAGTACAGGTGTCCCGAATACCAACAATTTTCAAAATATCTTATTTTGTGTTAAACTATCCCCTTAAAGAAGCAGTTCACCTTAAAACGAAACTTCTACCATTATTTACCATCAACAGAGTCTTGTCGTTTTAAACTTGTGACTATCTTGCTTACACAGAACACAAAGAATATTTTGAAGAATGTCGGTAACCGACAGAAGCAAATGCAGAGGTGCCAGTTTCCAGTGTTCTTCTCTGTTCGTATCTTAACATGTTTTAAATATCACATGTCGGGAATTCCTTCCTTTCCTTCCAGAGGATCAATGATGGTTCCTGGCCGGCTGGACGCAGTCATGCCACACCGACGTCACAAAGCTTTGAATAAATACCCCGCCGTAATCCTGCAGACTGGACATGCACGGTATTAAAGTACAGGGAAAACATACGGCCTGCTTCCATGCTCTCAACGGATGAAAGATTGAGACAAGGGTGGATTATCAGGACTGGAACATATAAACTAAAAAACATCGTTTAACAGAAAGGAAGTGGTTTATGAGATGAGTGGGTGAAATGTCAGACCTCAGTAAGTGGGCTTGTTGGTTCCAGCTTGAAAACCCATCATGTTTATTTTGTTATATAAATTATTATTTGGTTCACCCATGTCTATTCATATTGTGTGTCTAATACAGATGTGTATGTTCAGCTGCGTTTCCTCTGAGCTTCGGCCCGAGTTTCATTTGATGAAGTGTGAACACGTTAACCTTTAATATAAGTTGGTAAATATTACAGTGAGTTTAACATCACAGAAGCCCAGCTTAACATAAAGATGATGATGATATTCTACAGTATTTTCCTCAAATATAAATAGCAGAAGCAAGCCAACAAGAGCGGAAGTTGCATTATAAAATGCTAATAACAGCTTGGTTTAAAAATTATGGAAATGTTCGATGTGGTTAACCAGACATCATTTTCTGTTCCTTAATCATGAAATGCATTCAATGTGATTGCACAACGTAAGCTTACAAGTGGGGGGTTAGACATTTATTTTTAATACCAGGATTTTGACATAAGTTGGCATAAGTGATGGATTTGGTGTATCATACATCATCAGATCTGATACCCAAGTGTTATAAATGTGGACAACCACCAAATGACACCATTACCATTGTATAGCACAAACACTAGGTCGGTCTGCAAACTACTTCCTACAACATACATGTCAAATTCTTCACTTAAGAAGTGATTTCCTATAAATGTAATAAAAATATTAACTGAATGAAATAGTTGTCTTAGGTTGCACACGTGTTTATCTTTTTCCCCTTCTTTTCTCAATGTGGACATATATTTTGTACTTGTAATAGACAAGAACTGCAAAACTACCATGGACAGATATCTTATTTGCTTTGTATCTTGTGTCACAAGCTTTGTGTCAAAAAAAAAGTAAGAGAAACATAAAAATATAGGGCTGCACGATTAATCGAAAAACTAAAGGCCACGATTACAGCTTTCCATTTGTGGGTATTTTTTTGCGTTTTGGCAGAATGTTTAAATTCTTAATACAGTAGTAAATCAGAGATTGTAAAATGTGCAAATTGACCTGTACTTTTGGAATTCATTTGCGATCTCTCAGTTATCTCTTCGGTTATAATGTCACTTGACATATCAAGGCGAATAGTGAACAATTATGCTTTTTTTCATAATCAGGCAGCCCTATAACAAAACGAATGTGTTGTGTACGATTCTTTTAAACCCAATGCTCTTAATGCTGAAAACAAGAAAAAAATCCTAGAAAAGATGGTGTGTTTGTGCCTTAAGAATGTACAGTTTGAGTTTCAGTCCTTTATTCCGATCAATAGCGATCAACACTACCATATGTCTGAGACCTCAGTACACACGTGATAAAATATCCAAAACATTTCCCGATGACACGGCTCAGAAGCAATGGTCAGATTTCGAAGGGAAATTAAACAAGGAAAGTGGACAGTGCATCTCAGTTTGTGAATTGAATTTCTCATGACTAAATCATTTTTTATCAAAGCCCACACATAGGTTGTTAATATGTCATGGATTGAAGAACACACAGATAACATGACCCTAAAACATGTCGGATGCAGTAGGTCTGAACAGCTTTCATAAATAAAACGCACTGTTTTGGTTGATTTAAATCAGTATGGACTGACATTGTTTGCATTTTCATACACAGTCTCAGTCGATTGGGGACTTCTTTAAGCAGTGCAAGAGAGGTTTTAAGTGACTTTAAATCATAAAGATGCATTTTTACACATTTTTCAGTTAAATAAATAATACAACTATAAAAAAATGTCATAAAATAGTGGATAATCGTGAACACGTGTTCGACTTGGTGTCATGATTAACAACGCCCTTCGGCTGTACTACTCTCATTAGTCACCTTATGGCTTTCTTAAATACTCAAGGCACATATGTTGTGTTTATACCTTAAATGCATGTTAAAATATCATTATAGTAAAACGCATGCGAAACCACAATTATAACATAAAAATTATCAAATGTTTGACCCTGCCTGTGAACACCAACCTAAAGTCATTTGTTTGTGATTTACCCTTTTATACATAAAATCCCTCCACACATTTCACAAGTGCAACAAGCTCCTACATGTCAGACGGTTTCAAACAATTTTTGTGTTTCGCACATTTCTTACTGTGCTTGCGTCACTATTTCTTAATTGACGAAGGAATGACGGTTCTTTCTGAATATACATCTATCCGTCCCTTTAAATCTCCAAGAAAGCTGACACGCTGCGTTTCACGTTTGATGAAACATTTAAAATAATAATAATTATAATTTTTACTGTGTTATTTAATGAACCCGTTTCTGAACATTAATGTAGCCCTGATGTATTCTCCAGCGATGAGACGGCTTATTCCCCCGATGGGAAGGGTTGAGATATGACAGGATGTCTTTGGCTTTCATCTCCGCAGGTATTTTGTGCATCAAGCAGCACAACTTCTCTTATATACAACACAAAGAGACCTCAAAGCTCCAGCTGATGAAGCAGAGCAAACATCTGCAGTGACTGTCAGCTTGGCTTGAATGTACATGTCAAAGCAGACCCTTCATGAGGAAAGGGAAAGGAATGGTGGGTGGAGAGGGTTTCAATGATGAAACGGAGATCTCTTATTGCTCAACAAAGCATGGAGTTTATAAAGCTAAACACAACGTCTTTCTCATGTGTGCATGACATTCGACAAGCCTTTTCACTTCCCCATGTGTGGACAAACCACCCTACAGTGAAAAATGGCCTTTTTAGGCAAAGTTCACACGTTTAAGTCGTCGGATCTCCAGCTAAGGTTTTGTTCAGTCTGTAGTCATTGCGTGTGGAGAAAACATCTTTAAAACATTTACAAACTCAAACTGAAAACAATCTCAGTGGTTTGTCATTTCAGCTTCTTTTTATACAAGTAGTGGAGAATTTCAACTATGTGTAAAAACTTTACGAGTAGATTTGGAAAAAACTGTTTCAAAGCAGCTCGAACCTCAGATGACACACACACGCGTACACACACGCACGCACGCACGCGTAATTCAGTGTAAATATGGGTGTATTAGGGATGTTTATTTAAAAAGCAAACAAATGACTCATTGACTGGAGAGATAAGATCGCCCTTGTCAAAATAACATTTAACACGTCTCTCTTATATAGTATACTTTTGGTGACTTCCTGTTTTGAGTTCTTTAAACAGGGAGACACTAAAACTAAAGTATCTTTACAATTATAAAGACCCTTGAAAAGTGTTTACATGTAATTGTATGCATTTATGATCAAATGTGATGTTTGATGTTACATTTGTAGTTTTGCCTTCATCTGTTAACATTTCATAGTGAATAAAAGCAACAAACTCAAAATATGTGCCTTGAGTAATCAGTTTTTTTGTCGATTTAAACAATTAAACAAGCACACATTTATTTATTTTTGTAAAAAGAGAAACTAACTATAATAGTGCACTATTGTAAGTCGCTTTGGATAAAAGCGTCTGCTAAATGACTAAATGTAAATGTAAATGTAATGTAAAACTGTAGTACTACAAATCAGTCTGTTATACTCTTTCTCCATAATAAAAGCACAGTAAAGGTTTCCTCTCATGATCTATACACCCTCATGTCGCACAAAACCTGTTTGTAATTCTTTCTTCTGTGAAACACAAAAAAATGTCTCAGTGGTTTTGTGTTCATCAAGGTTAGTCAACGAGGGCATTGTAATTTGGTAAGTGACATTTTTCAAAATATCTTCTTTAGTTTTGCCCATTCTTAGAAATGTATATAGGTTTAGGAGAATGTATGATTAAAGGGGTTCACTCGTGGTCTGGGGGTTAGACATGGACTTGTAATCAGAAGGTTGGGGGTTCGAATCCCCGTGCCAGACAAGAAGTCTCCATGAGCGATGTCTTAGCCCTGTTTACTCTTCAGTTATAACTGGCTACGCTGAAAGTGTCTGCCAAATGAATAAATGTTGATTTGTAAATCCCTTTATAAAGTTATTCCATTGGTCAGGTGCATCTCTGCATTTCCGCAGATTCCCTACAGCGATCATCGAGTCTTAAGTGAGATTGTAACATCTCATCACAAAAGCTCAATGTCACACAAGATGAATCACGAGAACTGAGTTTCTGGCCTGACTGCAGTACTCTGAGTGTATGGGGAAGTCTCCCCTAATGTTTAGAGTTTGACCTCTGACTGTAGGGATGTGGGTTCAAGTCTCGGGCCGGCAAAACCATGACTTAAGTGTCCTTGATCAACACACAGAATCCCACAATGTGTGTGTGTGTTCAGTGTGTGCGTGTGTGTGTGTGTGTGTGTGTGTGTGATCAGTGCGTGTGTGTGTGTGTGTGATCAGTGCGTGTGTGTGTGATCAGTGCGTGTGTGTGTGATCAGTGCGTGTGTGTGTGTGTGTGAGATCAGTGCGTGTGTGTGTGTGTGGTGTGTGTGTGTGTGTGTGATCAGTGCGTGTGTGTGTGATCAGTGCGTGTGTGTGTGATCAGTGCGTGTGTGTGTGTGTGAGATCAGTGCGTGTGTGTGTGTGTGTGGTGTGTGTGTGTGTGATTAGTGTGTGTGTGTGTGTGTGTTTGTTGTGTGTGATCAGTGTGTGTGTGTGATCAGTGTGTGTGTGTGTGTGTGTGTGTGTGTGTTTGTTGTGTGTGTGTGTGTGTTTGTTGTGTGTGATCAGTGTGTGTGTGTGATCAGTGTGTGTGTGTGTGTGTGTGTGTGTGTGTGTGATCAGTGCGTGTGTGTAATCAGTGCGTGTGTGTGTGTGTGTGTGTGTGTGTGTGTGTGTGTGTGTGTGTGTGTGTGTGAGAGATCAGTGCGTGTGTGTGTGATCAGTGCGTGTGTGTGTGATCAGTGCATGTGTGTGTGATCAGTGCGTGTGTGTGTGATCAGTGCGTGTGTGTGTGATCAGTGCGTGTGTGTGTGATCAGTGCGTGTGTGTGTGATCAGTGCGTGTGTGTGTGATCAGAGCCTGTGTGTGTGTGTGTTTGTGTGATCAGTGTGTGTGTGTGTGTGATCAGTGTGTGTGTGTGTGTGTGTGTGATCAGTGTGTGTGTGTGTATGTGTGTGTGTGTGTTTGTGTGTGTGCGTGTCTGTGATCAGTGTGTGTCTGTGATCAGTGTGTCTGTGATCAGAGTGTTTATGTTTATGTGTGTGTGTGTGTGTATGTGTTTGTGTGTGTGTGTGTGTGTGTATGTGTGTGTGTGTGTGTTTGTGTGTGTGCGTGTCTGTGATCAGTGTGTTTCTGTTTATGTGTGTGTGTGTGTGTGTGTGTGTGTGTGTATGTGTGTGTGTGTGTTTGTTTGTGTGTGTGTGTGTCTGTGATCAGTGTGTGTCTGTGATCAGTGTGTGTGTGTGTGTGTGTGTGTGTGTGTGTGTGTGTGTGTGTGTGTGTGTGTGTGTGTGTGCAGAACTCACCGTGTTCGGCTCTCCAGAACAGTTGTACAGCTGTGATGTACAGACAGGAGTGTCGGTGATTTCTGAGGTCCGGTCAGTAGACTCTGTGGTGACCGGATGTTCCCCAGTGAGGTGAGAGATGAGCCCCTCTCGGTCGTCTCGTCGGTATCTGAGGGCAGAATGAGGAGGGGCAGCTCGAGTTTGGGCACGGACCCTCCGCTCGGATGATTGACAGCTGCGCAGGTTTCTGGACTCAGGAGTTCGGTGCGCACGGGCCGGCCGTCCAGAGAGATATTAGTGAGGAATAAAAGCGCCGCTTGTCTCCTCCGGGACTCGTGAGTTCTCCTCAGATGTTCCCTATGTAGTTTACTCGGACATGGGTTTAGTGTGCTCTGTGTGCTGCACGCAGCAGCCGCCATTCTCAAGTGTGCGCTGTCCTGACGCGCTCCCGTATTTATACCCGCTACCGCTCGGACACGCCCACTGCGCGCTGATTGGATCACGGCGAAGGATTTGTGTAAATACACTGAGCGTGCGTGGATTTCATTGGCTGAGGAGTCTACCGTGAAACGTTTGAAAAGAAAATACACGAGCACATCTAGAAGACGTCTGGAAGACATTCTCTTCTGCTGTATGATGTCATAGAGATCTCTAGAAGACGTCTGGAAGACATTCTCTTCTGCTGTATGATGTCATAGAGATCTCTAGAAGACGTCTGGAAGACATTCTCTTCTGCTGTATGATGTCATAGAGATCTCTAGAAGACGTCTGGAAGACATTCTCTTCTGCTGTATGATGTCATAGAGATCTCTAGAAGACGTCTGGAAGACATTCTCTTCTGCTGTATGATGTCACAGAGATCTCTAGAAGACGTCTGGAAGACATTCTCTTCTGCTGTATGATGTCATAGAGATCTCTAGAAGACGACTGGAAGACATTCTCTTCTGCTGTATGATGTCATAGAGATCTCTAGAAGACATTCTCCTCTGCTGTATGATGTCATAGAGATCTCTAGAAGACGTCTAGAAGACATTCTCTTCTGCTGTATGATGTCATAGAGATCTCTAGAAGACATTCTCCTCTGCTGTATGATGTCATAGAGATCTCTAGAAGACGTCTAGAAGACATTCTCTTCTGCTGTATGATGTCATAGAGATCTCTAGAAGACGTCTGGAAGACATTCTCTTCTGTTGTATGATGTCATAGAGATCTCTAGAAGACGTCTGGAAGACATTCTCTTCTGCTGTATGATGTCATAGAGATCTCTAGAAGACGTCTGGAAGACATTCTCATCTACTGTATGATGTCATAGAGATCTCTAGAAGACGTCTGGAAGACATTCTCTTCTGCTGTATGATGTCATAGAGATCTCTAGAAGACATTCTCCTCTGCTGTATGATGTCATAGAGATCTCTAGAAGACGTCTGGAAGACATTCTCTTCTGTTGTATGATGTCATAGAGATCTCTAGAAGACGTCTGGAAGACATTCTCTTCTGTTGTATGATGTCATAGAGATCTCTAGAAGACGTCTGGAAGACATTCTCTTCTGCTGTATGATGTCATAGAGATCTCTAGAAGACGTCTAGAAGACATTCTCTTCTGCTGTATGATGTCATAGAGATCTCTAGAAGACGTCTAGAAGACATTCTCTTCTGCTGTATGATGTCATAGAGATCTCTAGAAGACATTCTCTTCTGCTGTATGATGTCATAGAGATCTCTAGAAGACGTCTGGAAGACATTCTCTTCTACTGTATGATGTCATAGAGATCTCTAGAAGACGTCTGGAAGACATTCTCATCTACTGTATGATGTCATAGAGATCTCTAGAAGACGTCTGGAAGACATTCTCTTCTGCTGTATGATGTCATAGAGATCTCTAGAAGACGTCTGGAAGACATTCTCTTCTACTGTATGATGTCATAGAGATCTCTAGAAGACGTCTGGAAGACATTCACATCTACTGTATGATGTCATAGAGATCTCTAGAAGACGTCTGGAAGACATTCTCTTCTGCTGTATGATGTCATAGAGATCTCTAGAAGACGTCTAGAAGACATTCTCTTCTGCTGTATGATGTCATAGAGATCTCTAGAAGACGTCTGGAAGACATTCTCTTCTGCTGTATGATGTCATAGAGATCTCTAGAAGACGTCTGGAAGACATTCTCTTCTGCTGTATGATGTCATAGAGATCTCTAGAAGACGTCTAGAAGACATTCACATCTACTGTATGATGTCATAGAGATCTGTAGAAGACGTCTGGAAGACGTTCTCTTCTGCTGTATGATGTCATAGAGATCTCTAGAAGACGTCTGGAAGACATTCTCATCTACTGTATGATGTCATAGAGATCTCTAGAAGACGTCTGGAAGACATTCTTATCTACTGTATGATGTCACAGAGATCTCTAGAAGACGTCTGGAAGACATTCTCTTCTGCTGTATGATGTCATAGAGATCTCTAGAAGACGTCTGGAAGACATTCTCTTCTACTGTATGATGTCATAGAGATCTCTAGAAGACGTCTGGAAGACATTCACATCTACTGTATGATGTCATAGAGATCTCTAGAAGACGTCTGGAAGACATTCTCTTCTGCTGTATGATGTCATAGAGATCTCTAGAAGACGTCTAGAAGACATTCTCTTCTGCTGTATGATGTCATAGAGATCTCTAGAAGACGTCTGGAAGACATTCTCTTCTGCTGTATGATGTCATAGAGATCTCTAGAAGACGTCTGGAAGACATTCTCTTCTGCTGTATGATGTCATAGAGATCTCTAGAAGACGTCTGGAAGACATTCACATCTACTGTATGATGTCATAGAGATCTCTAGAAGACGTCTGGAAGACGTTCTCTTCTGCTGTATGATGTCATAGAGATCTCTAGAAGACGTCTGGAAGACATTCACATCTACTGTATGATGTCATAGAGATCTCTAGAAGACGTCTGGAAGACATTCTCTTCTGCTGTATGATATCATAGAGATCTCTAGAAGACGTCTGGAAGACATTCTTATCTACTGTATGATGTCATAGAGATCTCTAGAAGACGTCTGGAAGACATTCTCTTCTGCTGTATGATGTCATAGAGATCTCTAGAAGACGTCTGGAAGACATTCTCTTCTGCTGTATGATGTCATAGAGATCTCTAGAAGACGTCTGGAAGACATTCTCTTCTGCTGTATGATGTCATAGAGATCTCTAGAAGACGTCTGGAAGACATTCTCTTCTGCTGTATGATGTCATAGAGATCTCTAGAAGACGTCTGGAAGACATTCTCTTCTGCTGTATGATGTCATAGAGATCTCTAGAAGACGTCTGGAAGACATTCTCTTCTGCTGTATGATGTCATAGAGATCTCTAGAAGACGTCTGGAAGACATTCTCTTCTGCTGTATGATGTCATAGAGATCTCTAGAAGACGTCTGGAAGACATTCTCATCTGCTGTATGATGTCATAGAGATCTCTAGAAGACGTCTGGAAGACATTCTCTTCTGCTGTATGATGTCATAGAGATCTCTAGAAGACGTCTGGAAGACATTCTCTTCTGCTGTATGATGTCATAGTGATCTCTAGAAGACGTCTGGAAGACATTCTCTTCTGCTGTATGATGTCATAGAGATCTCTAGAAGACGTCTGGAAGACATTCTCATCTACTGTATGATGTCATAGAGATCTCTAGAAGACGTCTAGAAGACATTCTCATCTACTGTATGATGTCATAGAGATCTCTAGAAGACGTCTGGAAGACATTCTCTTCTGCTGTATGATGTCATAGAGATCTCTAGAAGACGTCTAGAAGACATTCTCATCTACTGTATGATGTCATAGAGATCTCTAGAAGACGTCTGGAAGACATTCTCTTCTGCTGTATGATGTCATAGAGATCTCTGGAAGACGTCTAGAAGACATTCTCATCTACTGTATGATGTCATAGAGATCTCTAGAAGACATCTGGAAGACATTCTCATCTACTGTATGATGTCATAGAGATCTCTAGAAGACGTTTAGAAGACATTCTCTTCTGCTGTATGATGTCATAGAGATCTCTAGAAGACGTCTGGAAGACATTCTCTTCTGCTGTATGATGTCATAGAGATCTCTAGAAGACGTCTGGAAGACATTCTCATCTACTGTATGATGTCATAGAGATCTCTAGAAGACGTCTTGAAGACATTCTCTTCTACTGTATGATGTCATAGAGATCTCTAGAAGACGTCTGGAAGACATTCTCATCTACTGTATGATGTCATAGAGATCTCTAGAAGACGTCTGGAAGACATTCTCTTCTGCTGTATGATGTCACAGAGATCTCTAGAAGATGTCTGGAAGACATTCTCTTCTGCTGTATGATGTCATAGAGATCTCTAGAAGACGTCTGGAAGACATTCTCATCTACTGTATGATGTCATAGAGATCTCTAGAAGACGTCTGGAAGACATTCTCATCTACTGTATGATGTCATAGAGATCTCTAGAAGACGTCTGGAAGACATTCTCTTCTACTGTATGATGTCATAGAGATCTCTAGAAGACGTCTGGAAGACATTCTCATCTACTGTATGATGTCACAGAGATCTCTAGAAGACGTCTGGAAGACATTCTCATCTACTGTATGATGTCACAGAGATCTCTAGAAGACGTCTGGAAGACATTCTCATCTGCTGTATGATGTCACAGAGATCTCTAGAAGACGTCTGGAAGACATTCTCTTCTGCTGTATGATGTCATAGAGATCTCTAGAAGACGTCTGGAAGACATTCTCATCTACTGTATGATGTCATAGAGATCTCTAGAAGACGTCTGGAAGACATTCTCATCTACTGTATGATGTCATAGAGATCTCTAGAAGACGTCTGGAAGACATTCTCTTCTACTGTATGATGTCATAGAGATCTCTAGAAGACGTCTGGAAGACATTCTCATCTACTGTACGATGTCATAGAGATCTCTAGAAGACGTCTGGAAGACATTCTCATCTACTGTATGATGTCATAGAGATCTCTAGAAGACGTCTGGAAGACATTCTCTTCTGCTGTATGATGTCACAGAGATCTCTAGAAGACGTCTGGAAGGTGTTTATGATTCAGAATGGATAAACAGAAGCAGATGTTTAAGAGATCTTTAGATTTTAATTGACACATGTTAAATTTCTTCTGTGACAACTTTGTAGATGATATTATCACAAGTTATTACGCTGTTATATCATTTTATATTATATTATATTATTATTATTTTATATCATATCATATCATATCAAATCATATCATATCATATCATATTATAATATTTTATCAGTCCACTTGGAGCATAAATCCTTTGTTTTAGTAAAAGCATTCTCTTTGTGTGAAAAGAGAATTAATCTGCCCAGTCTTCTTACATAACAGCTCGACAAATGCATGTGCCATTTTGATAACCCTCAATAATTGGCACAGATCCCATCAACTATCCACTGCTGGCACAGATAGGAGGGCATGGAGGGGAAGGGCACTGCATTGTGGCAAGGTGACAGTGCCTGTGGAAAGAATGCCATGAGGTTTTCTTCCGCTATTCTGCCGGCAGACCGAAGCACATGTTCAGTACAGAGAAGATTACTGTGTACTAAGTGTGAAAAACACTTTAGAACAATTCCAGCATATAAAAACACTCAGAATATGTATTTGCTCACAATACGCTCTGTTTATTTTTAATTAACCGCTGATCATTTAGTCTGAAGGTCAGACAAAAATGTACAAGTTGAAAAGGAAATTAAAATGTGTTGAGGATGTGACAATAAAGGACTTTGTTTTAGGAGATGACTTTATAGAATGTATGTGAATTTAAAAACCCTACCAGATTGAATAATACACAACAAATGGAGGAGGATGGCTCTTAATAAAACTAAAATAGTAATTCAATTTTTATATGTCTTTGAAGGAAGGATATGGATTGATGTGATAATCCTGAATATTGCCCTTACTTGACTATAAAAAAATCACAAAAACCAAACAAATCCTTTCAAAATTTAAAAGGAGACCTCATACCAAATGTTGATATATGTGCTTGTACTATATAAAATCCTTCTTAATTTTTGTTTCATTGTAAGATTGACACTTTCACATAATCGACCTTCTCTATTCTTTTTCACTTTTAAAATGATTTTGCTTTATGTCTTGGTGACCTTACACTCTTTCAGGATCTCCCTTATCGGAAGGGGCTGTAAATTCATTTATGACTTTGATATAACCAACCCTGCATGCAAATAATATTCAGGTACAGATGCAAACTGGATGCAAAAATCATTAACATCACCTCTGTGGTAAGATAAAGCGCATGTTCGTAGGAATCTTTAACTTGTATGACAAAAAATGATAAAATAGCTCAAGATACAGTATTATATCAAACCGAAGTTTGAGAGATAAAACCTGATTTCAAATAAATATCCAGGTATGCAACAGTTATAAAATACAGTGGATCAACCTTATAAATATAAAAGTCATGGTCTATTTCAAAGGTAATAGTCCTCTTCTTCTATATCTCCATTTCCTTCCTCGAAGCCCAAGGCCTCAATGTCATGTGTGATGTCATCAATCCTCCGGTTGAAGTCGTGAGACCAGCCATCGTAGCCTCGAACAGCTGTGGCAGATGTGCTGCTCATGCTCCGCTTGATTCGTCCAAAACTGTCTGTCAAAATCCCGCCCTCCCGGATCCCAATGTCCTCCAGAAAAGTCTCAAAGACTCCCACATCCTTATCGGGAATAAAGGGTCTCATGCCTGGTCACACGGGAGAGGAAATACGTGAGAATGATCAGATCTGTGCTTTTATAGGCCGCAGAGATCTGTCGCTGGAATACTTACGATCAGAGTTCACCTCAAATTAAGAATGTCTTCATTTACTCTCCCTTATCCTTTTAAACAAGCATGATTTTATTTTCGTCCGCAGAACACAACAGAAGATATTTTGAAGAATATTGGAAGAAGAAAATTCAACTCACACTAAAACAGTTAAATTGATTCAATAAAAACCTACAATTATTTTCTTTGGAAAAAATAAAATAATTGATAATATATTTTTACATACACAGTTTTTAAATTTAGGTGATAAATAAAGTATTTTTCAATTATAATATCTATTTTTGTAATATGACGTAATATTTTTACTGTATTCCATTCGAAATATTATAGAGATAAAATATAGTTTATCAGATATATTTTTGAACTTACATATACACAACAGTTTATTTTATTCATTTCAAAGCTTTACAAATGTTATCAAATGTGTAAATAGATTTATGTGAAAACACAGGCTTTTTGAGTGTGGGAACCAACATTTTCCTAAATATCTTCCTTTGTGTTTCGCAAAAGAAAGAACGTGTTATTTTCAAGTCTTAATTTATTTCAACCTAACAACAGCACATGCAAACACAAACCTCTCCTAACTATTTATTTGCCTTCCGAGCTGTTTATAAGATCTCTAAGACAGATAAACACATTACTTCCAGCTTTTTCCCGTGAGAACGTGATAGTATGTGAGCGTTCGTGATAAAGTGGCTTTATTCAACGCCACAAC
>CM065671.1:15193437-15200937 GCA_033220385.1 Triplophysa yarkandensis | reverse complement strand
CTCCTACCCCACCTCCACGACGCTCCCAGCTTCCTCCAACAGGCCGCCTGTCCCAGCTCCCACTCATCGGCCTCTTCTCCCAGCTACCACCACAAGGCTTCCGGGTCTGCCTTCGCTCCCAGCTCCCGCTCACACGTTTCCTCTCCAGGCTGCCACCATCCCTGCTGCCTCCTCCGGTCCCACCACCTCCTCCGGTCCCTCCTCCTCCTCCGGTCCCTCCTCCTCCTCCCACACCGGCCTGTTTGGGCTCATGGCGTGAGGAAAGCTTCCAGTCCACACCACAGATGGTGTGCCTGCGCTCCATCGTGCCTCCTGCAGGTCTGGGATCAGTATTGCTTATGGTTTGCCTACGGCTCTCAAGGCCGGTCGGCCGGTTTTCTAGGCTGTCACCGGCTAGCACAGTGTCCACATTAAGACCTGAGGTGGGAACATGTAGATGTAGTAAAGTCAGGTAACTGTAGTAAAGTCAGTAAGAATTAACAATACTTCTATAGTGACTGTTTATCTATATATCTACTATTTATTTAATCCTAATAAGGGTGTCAAAACTATTATTTGCATCCAGAATCAAAGTTTTTTTGTACATTATGTTTGTCTGCGGATTTTGCAGATTCATACGGTATTTATAAATACATACAAATCATGCATATGTTTAAGAAAAATATAAACATTTTATATACGCTATGAATAAAATCTGTAAAAAATGTACAATGTACTGTATTGATATAAAGTAATTATTTACAGCTTTTTTATCTGTGTTGTACACTTTGCAATGCATAAAATGTAATTCAAGCATTAACGCAAATATCTGTAAAATAAACAGAAATATAAAGAATTGATAGATTTTTTTACAGTGTGATTTTACATATCATTTTATTTATTTAAATAAAAAACACAATGCAATATTTTCTTATTTACACACACACACACACACACACACACACACACACACACACACACACACACACACACACACACACACACACACACACACACACACACACACACACACACACACACACACACACACACACAGAGACACATATGTGTGTGTGTTTATAAAGTAAGGGGTTAGTATGTACAGGACAAAGACATGTATTATATGAAGACAAACTTTTGCTCCGGAGCTCATTGATCACTTTTTTGACAGCCCTCGATATTATTGTTAATTATTGGTGGCAATTAATGATTGATTATAAATACTTTTCAAATATTGCACGAGAACTTTTTTATTAAACATTTTTCTTAATAAAATGATTAAATGCACAATAAACGAACACAAATAATTGTATTGGCATTGACTAACAAGGATTAATAAATTGTTATCAAAAGAACATTTTAAGTTAATGTTAGTTAATGTATTTGTTAACAAATACAACATTATTGTGAACTGTTATGAATAAAAAGGAGTTCTACAGACCAGTTTTCAGCACTAAGAGATGCAGTGCATCATCCCGCAGGTACGAGGCGGCAGCGATCTCATGTGTGGGGATTCTCAGCAGTAGTTTTTCATTGTCTCTCCAGGTGAGAAGTAGGCAGCGGGCAGACAGACTGAGAATACAGTCCTGCTCAACACTGGTCTTCAGAGGCAAAACTCTCAGCTTCTACTCACATACAGAGAGATAAAGAAAGAGATGTGAAATTAAATTGAAATTTATCCAACATAGTAGGAAAACTGACATTGGTAGTCATATACCCCGGAATGATATGTGGTCCTACATTCTTCAAAATATATAAACTGATTTTTCCTACTGTGTAAGTAAATGGGGACCAACAATTGTTTAGTTACAGGCATTCTTCCAAATATCTTTCTCGGGGATCATCAGGAATTGATGACATTATTTTGGGGGTAAACTATTCCTTTAATTCAGAAGAAGTTGAACTGGACTCCTGGTGTCGTGTAGCCGCTCTTACCCTGGCCGTGTCCAGAAGCTGCAAGAGCTCGTCTCTGCTCGATGGATTCAAAGAACATGACACCCATGTCAGGTGTCCCAGGAACTGTTGGTGACATTCACAAAAGTCAAACGATACAGATTCTGTTCATCTTGAATCCCATTTTTTAAAAGGCACTTCTAACCTTGACTTCCTTCTCCACGTAGTCGTAGATGAGTCTCTCTGGATGGATGAGGTAGTCCGGTGGGTAGAGAGGGACAGTGTGCAGAGGTCTACGGTACAAACTACCTTTGTCTGTCTGACGTCGGCTTGATTTCGAGAACACACGCTTTATGGGTGACACAAAGCCCTGGGAAAAAATAAAAGTATCCTTCAGTATGTTTTGAGACGCTCTTTTGGAAAGATTATGATGAACATCATTATTTGTCGCAGTCTATTGTGTGGTGCATAGGAATCTCTTGTATATTCCTTGGCGTGACTTAAGAAGTCTGTTTAAATCTGCTGTTAAAATGATGATGTAACTCAAATGCCACCAGCAGCTCAAACTGTGACATCATCATCTGTGAGACAGCTGACAGACACAGGAATTACACACCAGATGCCTTCTGACAAACTATTTATTTCATGCATGCAGTATATTTGACAATAATATAAACAATACATGTTTATTTATAGTTTTAATTATTTAAATAAAAACATCTTAATATTTTTCTAAATATATATAAATTATTTACAGCTGTTTAACCTGTAGTTTTTTCTGCCAGTGATTTATCGTTTTTTTACAGTGTAGGTTAACATATCAGTTTAATTATTTAAATAAAATAACATAAATAATATTTTATAAGATATATACATGTACGTGTTTATTAAATAAGAAGTAAATATTTACAAAACAAAAACATATAATATGTAAACACAAACTTTAATTCTGGACGCAATTAATCTGATTAAATGCTTTGACAGCTTCTAATTCTAAAAAATAATGATATAAGCAGTTAATACATTAATCATGATTCATTTTCAAATACAAAGAATAAATACGAATTTAGTACTAAAATTTATAAATTAATTATCGTTTTGTAAATCAAGATTACACATAACAGCATTATTTGTTGCACTTTTGCTGTTGGTGCCTGGGAAAGCTGTTAGAAACAGAAGACAGATTACAGACCTGACAATATTCTGAATTACATGTGTGTTCATGCTTTTCCCCCTGTATGATCGCATAAGAGTTAACACTTCAGAAACGTACAGAATGAAGCTAAAGAGAGAAGATGGAATCAGCGTGTGGACATCTGTGTATAAATCAATCACATGTTTCCGACACATCGATGATGAAGTGTGTGTACTCATATCAGATGTGAATTAATGGTGCTGATCAATCATCCCGACAGCTTTCAGGAGGTTTCTTCCAAATGCACTAAATTCACAAGGCAAATTTAAACTGATGAATCAACCCTGTCGCATAAATCCATCATTAAACCTCAACAATAACTCCATTAACACGAACAGAGGCTTCACCTCATCAGAAATATAATCGGATTTATCCTTTGAAAAGAATAAGATGCTTAAATTGGCCTGTCATGGTGACTTAAGGGTGTCTTGGTTACGGCCCTGTGGGAACTAACAACTTACAGGGAAATCAAGTTTTTCATTTTTCATTGTGATATAATGTATCTTGACAATGTCAACTAGGTTACCCACTATTAAAAGTATAAAAAAGGATGATGTCATTTTTGGAAGCACATGGATGACATATTAGTGGTTGTCCTCTCTTTTATCCTGAATATTGGTTTACTTCAAATGACAAAAGAGTGGATTCACTGTCAAGCGTGTAAATTTAATGGCTGTAAAATAGTTTGATGGAAACATATGTAATGTTCATAAACATTAATTTATCATACACATAGTTCTAGGTTATAGGGTTGACCATACGCACAACATGGCAATACGTTCCTGTCGACTCTGTAACCCAATTAAGCAAAAAGTGTGTGCACAAACTGCACAATAAACAACACGATACAAATATTTCCTATTGTTCAAGTATTCCTCAAACAAGTCCAGCTAGTTTTGATGTCCAGTTTAATGTGACAGATATGAACTTACCTTCTTAACTCGCTTGGGCTCATAGTCCATGTTGTGTGTGAGTGTGTGAGTGTGTGAGTGTGTGTCTGTGTGCAGGACAGGCCCAATATTTCTCAGCCCCCTGGAGCCAGGCAGGACTAAGCAGGAAACACACATCCTGCTGGACAGGAAACTCCACCAGAAAGGCCAAAATCCCCAGCACCTTCACCCTCAAAGTACTGATAACACACACAATACTCACACCGTACATATATACACCGTATGTATATATATATATATATTTTGATAAGAGGAAATAATGGGTTGGCACTCATTGGCCGAGAAGCTAGAACATGGGTACTTCAACAACACCAGCATGGTTTATTTAACACTCACAACACTTGAAAAATGTGTTAACATGTTTGGTTAAGTGTTTAGAAACACATAAGTAATTGTTCATCTAAAGAAATAAAAATACAAAGGCAGATATTTGGAAAAATGTTGGCAGCTAAGATTTCTGGCGCACCATTTACTACCATAGTAGAAAAAATTACATAACCCAGAACTGTCTGTTTACATACGTTTTTCAAAATATCTTCATTTGTGTTAAAAAACAACCAACAACCCAATAATATTCTTTTGACGATAGGGTCAATGGTGGTTTCTAAATATCTTTCAATGTTATGAATACAATAATGAAGATTTTTATGTGTTTTAACATTTTCTTATTTCTTTTTTTTTCCTAAATGAAACTGAAAAGGTCCTAAGGTCATTTGTGCTATATGAACGAGCAACATCTAAACTGTAGATTTTATTTCCAGTTGGCATGCATTTATTGTCAGTTCGTCTCTCTAATGTAAAATGACTAATTATAATATTAAAATATAAAAGAAACAGGCAAAAAAGTCACATTGACAAGTTTGGTCCAGTAAACAACAGAAGTTTCTTCTTTAGCTATAAAACACAAAATATTATTATGTCCTCTCAATCTCACTTTCCCACATTTAATAATTATAATAAACTCAAGATTTTAAGATGAAATAGGGAACTATTAAAATTATGTATAAAACACATTTTTAATCAGTGTAGTCATCATCTAAACAGAATAAAAAAAATTCATTTGTCATTGTTAAGTTTTTAACCTGAGATGCTTTTTAAGAATTTTAAAACAATCCCTCTCTATTCTTTACTCTTAAAGTCTTTTCTTTCTTCAATATTCTGTCAAAGTCTTCATTTTATTATTAGTTTTGAATAATATTAGTTTTTAATTGTTAAAGAGTGTAAAAACATGTATGTTTGCCAAATTATAGTTTTGTCAATTGAGCAAATTTAAAACATTAAGGCATGCACCTTAACATCTCTTTAACAAAAGATAAATATTTATTGGTGACCTGTAGTGTAGTCCTTAAAAACTACAGCATCATCTCATAAGAGATGTGACGTCATCACTGATGTCAATCACACTGCAGTTACTCGCAGCCTCCACAGGGGGGCGGAGTTCACCAGGATCTCTCATCCAATGGGGAGTGGCTCAACACCTGCAGAGAGACAGCATGCTCACCATCCAAAAGCCTTCCAAAATCCCACTGTTATAACCTTTATATCCTCCAATACCACTGATCAATGTTATACAGTCACTGAAGCCCAGAGTCCAGAACATAAAGTGTGGGAGAGTTATATTTAATGCATATGAGTGCATCCCATGACATGAACGTCTTTAAGAAATGCAGAACAATGATTTTTCTCAATGACAGAACAGGCCTCGGTTTAAGGAGGAACAGATCATGGACCTAATGTCATACTGGGACCATGGCCAAGCAGACCTTGGAAATCACTGGCAGATGATCTGGACCATAATGAAGCCTGGGGAGAAAACTGTGTCCTGGTGTGTTTGTTTAATTCCACATTCAACTTATGATATCCATGCACAAAAATTAACTTAATTTAACTGCTTATATTATTTCAAAGAGGAATTATCTTTCGGTTTGGAAGTAAAAAATGCCCAAAATCTGTTTTTAAAGAAGTTTTGTATAATAAATGACTGATAGAGGTTCAATTTTAGTTTTAGATGCAAATTAATATCAAACAATTAATTTAAATAGACATTACACACATAATTTGCATATTGCAATTTCATAGAAGTGTATGAATGCAAGACTAGGGGATATGTCCTCTCTTTTCTTCAAAATATTGGGAATTTATTGTCAACAATGTTACTCCCATTTTATTGTTGCATAACATTTTAATTATGTTAAGAATTTTTTTTAAATTCAATATGTATTATATGTATTAAAATGTCAGGTATTAATTTTGTTGTAAATATTACTGTGTACTCTGTTACTAAAAACTGAAATAAATGTAAAAAATCCTAAACCAGGCGACCATGGGAAAACCAATAAATAGATAAATATATTTATAATCCAATGGAATATAAAGGTTTTATGCATGGCCATAAATGTCTTTTAAAGAAAAAATAGTTTTTAGATTTCTAAAATGTTAAAATAATGCTACTTCGCAACACTACGAAACACCTTAGAAATAAATCGTTCAGTTTTTCATGTACACCTGACTTTAATAGTAAAGTTTTTCTAGTGTTGACCTGAAGTCCACGATATGATCAAAAGATTTATCTTAATTTCTTTATTTCTGTCACCGTGTAACATGCATGATCACTAATGCATCAGAAATATCTCACTGCCCGTGAATCAAGGCAACAGCGGAATTCGTAAGTGATTTAAAGTTTACCCAAAGACAAAAATTCTGCTTTATATCATTTACTCACTCTCTTGTCCTTTCAAACCTTTGTGAATTTCTTTTTTTCACAGAACACAAAAGAGGATATTGCAAAGAATGCTGGTACCTATCACTAGTTCTCTTGCATTGGTTTGGTGTCCATACAAGAGAAGTGAACGGGTGCCACTGCTGCTTTCTTCCAAATATCTTTTTTGTGTTCCGCAGGATGAACCGTCCCTTTTGGATTGAACATAATGAGCAAAATTGCAGATGTTGGTTTAACGCTTTCGTTTGGTTATAAAGATTTTGTTGGTTGTACTTTGTTTAAATGTTTGTGTAGTGTTCAAAAATGGACCGGCGCTGTTGATGTCTTCTGAAATAGCAATAATGGAGGCAGTCGTGGCCTGGTGGTTCGAGTCTTGGACTCGTGATCCGAAGGTTGCTGGTTTGAGACTCTGAACCAGCGGGAATACCACGACTGAGGTGAGTCCCTTGAGCAAGGCACCGTCCCCCCCACTGCTCCCCGGGTGCCGCGGCATGGCTGCCCACTGCTCCGGGTGTGTGTTCACAGTGTGTGTGGATGTTTACAGTGTGTGTGTGTGTTCATTTACTGTGTGTGTACACTGGGATGCGTTAAATGCAGGGCACAAATTCCAAGTATGGAGGCTTATACTTGGCAACACGTTCATCACTTCACTTCACTACAATATGTGCCATGACCTTCACCTAATCAATATTTCTAAATCAGAGGGACTGTGTCGAACTGAATATACGAGGAAATAAATGCATTGCATTATGAAACTAATAATA
>CM065671.1:15053727-15192937 GCA_033220385.1 Triplophysa yarkandensis | reverse complement strand
GACCAGAGAGAGACCAGAGAGAGACCAGAGGAGAGACCAGAGAGAGAGAGAGAGACCAGAGAGAGAGAGAGAGAGAGACCAGAGAGAGACCAGAGAGAGAGAGAGAGAGACCAGAGAGAGAGAGAGACCAGAGAGAGACCAGAGAGAGACCAGAGAGAGACAGAGAGAGAGAGAGAGACCAGAGAGAGAGACCAGAGAGAAAGACCAGAGAGAGAGAGACCAGAGAGAGACCAGAGAGAGAGAGACCAGAGAGACCAGAGAGAGAGAGAGAGACCAGAGAGAGAGAGAGAGACCAGAGAGAGAGAGACCAGAGAGAGAGAGACCAGAGAGAGAGAGACCAGAGAGAGAGAGACCAGAGACCAGAGACCAGAGACCAGAGAGAGAGACCAGAGAGACCAGAGAGAGAGAGACCAGAGAGAGAGAGAGAGAGAGGGTGACCAGACAAAAAGATAATCTATCTATTTTTTAAACTATACTATGTCTTTTACCTGTGATTGTATTTCATGCTTTGGCAATATTTACAGTCATGCCAATAAAGCAATATTGAATTGAATTGAAATTGATAATGGATTGCTTTAATCATCACATTTAGTTTAAATTAACCTTATAATTTTCACTATATCAGAGTTACTTTTTATTTTTGTGAAGAAGAAATCATAAAATTTTTACTTAAATCAACGATTAGAATTATTTCTATTTCCTCACAACTCCAAGGAGGGCACCATCACCGTGAGTGACTTCCGGTCTGATGCTTCGAGTACTACCGGTTTGTATTTGTTTTGAGAATTTAAAGACTTTAGAATTTATTTTGTTTAATGCAGTCGCAGTACACACACAAGAGTTAATATTTTAATATATTATAATATGAAATAACGTTTATTAATAGTGACAGTTGTGCTTGTTTAAATTAGGCCTGTTATTGTGATTATTTAATCTATAATAAAGTTAAACACATGATGAAGTATTTCTGTGCTCAATATTCACTCCCATACAGCCGAAGATTTCAGAGAGATTTATTCAAATATTTAACTTTTCACCGTCATTAAATCTGACCAACGCACCAATCAGAGAGCTCAGAGGATGAAGAGCATCAGTGTTTACTATTGATCCATGACTCCCGTTTGTCTAACCCTTAAATCACTTTTATTACTTTTATCACTTTTATTACTTTTATCACTTTATGTTAACAATACTTCTGCAGCGTCAGCTAAATGACTTAATGTAAATGTAGTGTACTGCCACAACAAATTATGAGAATTGTAGTTTTTTATTGAAGGACATTAGACATATGATATTAAAAGACAGACAGAATTAATTACAAGTATAGATGAACTAATATACCCAGCTCATTAATTGAGATAATATGATTTATTTATTGAACAAAATAAACTTTATTTGGAAGGAAAACAGCGATTACATCAGGAAATCTGATATGAAAAGAGTATTGAGAAGGTGGCGTGAATGTGATATTGTATATTGTGTTCTTTTTTTGAATAGTATAGTGATTTGTGTTATACATTTAATCTTCACTGCTCAATTACAGAATACATCAGATAATAAAGGCCATCCCAGTTTCCAAACAAACAATAATTCAACACTTTGTATTTTTCTCCTGAATGCTTTTAATTTAAAGAGTAGAGCATTTAAGCAAAGGTTTATCAAATAGCTATTAACTAAACATTACTTTTCTCAGTCAATTAAAAAAAATTGTTTTGAACTTCATTTCAACTTTTTCATTTTGTGCTCCGAAATCTTTAAAATTGGATAATTCGCATTCACACGATGTCATCAAATCTCTGTGTGAATATCTGGCTATTGTTACACATCTCACTGGATTTTACAAATAATACTTAAATGAATGTTGAGAAATGTAAACTCATATTTCCTGTCTCTATTATTTAAATAATCCTAACTAAGTAACTTAAAAACCTTTGTTACTGCACAGAATGTACAGTAAACATGTACGGTAATATTGAGTTTAACTGTGTAACCAGAGGGAGGCAGTACAATGTTTTTTTGGGGGGTAAAGTTAAGGCCTTTGCCCACTTTACTCAAAAGAATAGAATGACGTTTAATTTGCAATGCTGTGTTTAATAAAAACTTAGAATAATAACACATGGCAAGAAACCCAAGGCACCGATTTTTAGATTATATATGGTGTCTGTGTAGTAATTCCATTTAAAGAGTTGACAATATTCATTGTGTTATTTACCTGATCTACAACCCTATCTGGAAACTCCTTTTGTGTTTTGTTTCATTCAGTGTTAGAATCAGAGTAACTCATTAAAAGATGGTTAAAAATTGGATGGAGAGAGCGAGGTTTCACTCCAATGATGATGAATCCCATCTGCAATGCATCTTGCTCGTTGGAAATATTAATATGAGACGGCAGAGACGTACGGGAGTACAAGTAAAGCAATCAGTGAAATGATAGAAAAACATCGTCATTCTCTCTTGCTTTATGTTTGTTGTGTTCGGATGATATTTTCTTTTTGTAATGGATGAGGATTGGTTGGTGCATGTGAACATTGTACTGTAATTATTCTTCAAAACTGGCAGCTAGTTTGATAAAAACCCTCAGATGTGTTTCATTAACCCTGGTTTGAAAAGGATTTCATCTGCCGTCTTACAGGATTGTTGAATAGGTCACTGTCATCATGCCGGATTTGCAGCAGATAACCAAACATGATTGATGTTTTCTTCTTATAGGCCCAATAATAATCTACAGATGTGTGTGTGTGTGTGTGTGTGTGTGTGTGTGTGTGTGTGTGTGTGTGTGTGTGTGTGTGTGTGTGTGTGTGTGTGTGTGTGTGTGTGTGTGTGTGTGTGTGTGTGTATAGAGAAGCAGGTGTTTTTACAGCCGAGATCGTGTAATGCATTTAACTTCTTCTGAGGCTAATATCATAATGGAGAATACCATAAAACACTCAAAGCAGGTTTGTTATTTAAGGAGAATATCCGCAAAGCATCTGGGAATAAACGCTTCCAATGTAATGAACTAATCAGGTCTCAATGTTCTCCATCAATGCATTGAATCTCATCACGCTCGAAAGCTCTCCTGTGTCTCAAATGCAATTTCAAGTCTACGTCGGAGAATTTCTTTATAATGAATTGAAGCAGAAGCCTGCATGCGTGTTTGTGTCTCAAGTACCCGTTTCTAAACACCCACCTAGAGAACCCGGCGTCCTCACAATTCATCTGAGCTGAACCGAATGGCATTGTATGAGTTTGAGCGGTTTCTAGCCGTTCAATGTCATTCAAACTCACAGAAAATAACAAGACTGAAGGGGAGCCAAAAGCTCTGTTTGTAATGAGGCTTTACATCTGACCACACATCCTTCAGGTGACAAAAGATTTTATTTCATGACACGCTTTGATGACATCATTTTAAATTCATTTATTCACATCGTTTCCCAAATTCCACAACATGTTCTCTGTGTCATTCCTGTGTCACTTACAACAATCAAACATCCAAAAAGGTCCAAAACTGATGCATTTTTTATTTCTGCAAAGATCCTGAAAGCTCACACAAATGTTCTTTCTAAATATTATGTAAGATTGTGAAATAAGAATACATAAATCATGTCATTAATGTCTGTGATTGGTCTGCGGTGATTGCAAACTACTCTCGTCTCTTATAAAGTGCTCATTTAGAGAACTTTCAAATGAATTATTTGTGTAAATTTCCCTGATAATTGGTTTAGAATTTTTCTTTATCTCTGTACATGTGATGAAAATGATCATATTCTTTCTTATATCTGTATCTTAAAAAGAATTAAAATATAGACAGAAAACTTAATGTCATATAGATTTCTTAAATATTTCTTAAGGATAAAGGTCAGTGTAACGATTCGATATTTAAATCTTTAAATTCATATAGTTTGTTTATACTGAACAAATATTAATGTTATCATATTAATGGAGTTTATAAAATAAATGTTTGTTTTTTTAAATAATGTCATTTTATTTGAAAAGTTAAAGAAAACATATTTACTTTGTTTTAGATGATGTCTGGTGTATGATTATTGAATGCTTTAAAGTTCTGTAGAATTGTTTTAAATATTTCTACTTTTAGAACATTTACATTATATTACATGCAGAGTTGTGTTGTGTATCTGAGCCCATCAGCGGGTGCGCGCATGTGTGCGAATGCGCGTGCACGGGTGGGTGGTGTCCGCGCATGCGCAGATGGGAATTAATAAATAAATATATATATAATGTGTGTGTGTATGTGTGTGTGTGTATTTGTTCTGATGTGTGTGGAGAAAGATCTACTTTTAATTGACTCTGGATGGAGAAGATTGTTTCTTACTTATGTAGAAACTAAAAAGGCTTAAAACTATTATAAGGAGATTACTAAAAATGCATCTTAATGCTGTTTTGTGCATTGTAAGTTTGTTTGACATTTTAACTCATGGTAAGTTCTGAAAACTCTTTTTATAACATAAAAAAACATAACAACAGATAGAAATGTTAGAATTAATGTAAACTATTATTTTAAAATGCAAATAACATTGTATTGTATGTGTTATATTGTATTTATATATATATATATATATATATATATATATATATATATATATATATATATATATATATATATTGTATATTGTATAATAATTCTATTTATAATTAATATTATGACATTTCTTATTTTACTTAGTTTTAGTATAGTTATTATTCTTATTATCCTTATTATTGTTATTTTTTCTTATTATCAGAAAAAGTATTACTACTAGTAGTAATGGTAGTAGTATTGTTATTAATATTATTATTAATATTATTATTATTAGTAGTAGTAGTAGTAGCATTACTATTGTCAATATCATTATTATAATTATCATAATAATTTTTTTATTATTATTATTATATATCTACTATTAATATTTTATTGCTTTTATCATAATCATTTTAATTGTTATTTTATATTTCTATAATTATTATTAATATTATTATAATTATCATAATTATAATTGTTATATAATTATTATTCATATTTTATTATTATTATTATAATTATTATAATTATCATAATTATGATTGTTATATAATTATTATTCATATTTTATTTTTTATTATTATTATCACAATTATTATCATTATTATTATTATTATGATTATTATTATTATTTGTTTTAAGTTTTGTTGTTGTTGAAATGACAGTAACAATGTGAATATGTGTGTTTTTGATTGTTAAATAAAAGGTGCACCATCGCCGGGGTCGAGAGAAGGCCAGGACTCACAATTGAGTTCTTCTTCTTCTTCTTCTGAATATTTGAGCAGACGTTCACATCAGCAGTCAGAATCATCATCGGTTATTTCAGCATCACAGTCCCGTCCAAGATCCAAACGCTGCACCTGTTACACTTTTAAAGATACTGAGTGTATCTATTACTGTCACCTGGGCATTATCTGGATCAACACGCCACAGTGAGTACATCTATTCATCAATATTAACGAACAGAACTTCAGGACTGTAAATAGTGCAGCGTACCTTGTCTGTGCTAATTGTTAAAAGCAAAATTACTTTTCAAACTGTACATTGCTCATTTAAACTGTACATTTCATTAAGGAACTATTATTATACTAATAACTTAATATACTCTACTAATAACATTTACATTTACATTTAGTCATTTAGCAGACGCTTTTATCCAAAGCGACTTACAATAGTCGAGGAGACAATGAAGCGGTAAATAGGTGCAACACAACAATAGGTGAACAAGTGCTACAACAATGCTACCGAGTTACACAGAGAGAGAAGTTACAAAAGTTTTTTTTTTTTTTTGATAGAGTGAGTAGTTAGAAAAGTAGTGAGTTAGTGAGTTAGGTGTAGCCGGAAAAGATGAGTTTTTAGGTGTTTTTTGAAGATAGAGACCGAGTCTGACAAGCGTGAAGCCAGAGGCAGATCGTTCCACCATCGAGGAACTGAAGCAGAGAACGTTCGAGAGAGAGATTTCTTACCCTTTTGAGCTGGCACCACAAGTCTCAGCTCATTTGCGGAGCGCAGAGATCTTGAGGGCCTATATCTTTGCATTAGTGAGTTAATAAAAGGTACTAAAACAAACTTTGGTCTAAAACTCATAGAACAAACCCTTTTGATTATTACACGTTTATGCGTGAACTTTAAAGGTCTTTTAAAGGTTTAATCTTCTCTCAGAGTGTATAAATAGAATAAGTTGACATATGTCATCTCTCAACTCAATAGATATAATTCAATTTGCACTTGTAGTTTGCGAACTCATAAAGGACGTTGTGAAAATGAACAAATTTTGCCATGAATTACTTTCCTCAAGTTGTTTCAAACCTGTTTGGATTCCTTTTTTTTGATCATTCCTAAGAAACATATTTAAAGCCATGTCAGCAACTACAGAAAAGAAGTTTTCTATAGGTTTCTACAGATTTTTTTTGTTTAGTAGTCAAGATTGACCCAGAAATCCTAACATTCTTTCAAATATCTCCCTTTGTACTGAACATATTAAGGGTTAGGTTTTGTTATTCATATGAAAATAACAAATGTAAAAATAATTTAAATTGTCAATGAAGTAGGCTAGTTATTTGCCACATACTCTTGCATAGCTTTTGCCTTCTTGAACATGGGTTTCACCTTTTTAAACATTTTGGTCTGATTAAGATTAGAATACAAATGTAATAAAATGGTTGTGTTAAACATCACATTGTATTTAGTTAAGGAAGCATTTCTTTGTTATATATAAAACATTGTGTTCTACTTTTCACAGTAAGTATTGTCCCTTTCCTTTATTCCACACAATAAAATAAACAGTGTGTAAATAGTTAACACATCACATCATTTTTTAGCACAAACATGTTTTTTTTAATGTTTCCATGGCGATTGTCACTCTCCATGGTGCTGAAACTTAAAAGCAATGACTAAAACATGGAAATTAAAGAGTTTAAGATCTGTTGAACACTAAATCATTTATTCTGGTTTTAATATCTGATTTCCAATAGCTAGCTGCTTTCTTTCTGAATCTCTTATAGCAGTCACAACAGATAAATGTAAATAATGTATTTCCTGGAAAGACTTCATCATAATTCCCCAATTTGTGGTTATTTTTTACTTCTTTTAATGCTCTGTCAAAATAGTGACTTGCAAGGATTTGCAATAAGTTATTGGACACTATTCCTCATTGCCACAGGACTTAAACTAAAGCTATGCCGCATGACATTCAACTGTTTGATGTATGATTTACCTTAGTGTTGGAGTATATTTCTTACCATAAATATTGGCAGACGAGCTCCCGGGCGGTCTGCATTAACCGCTAGTTCCACAGCGAAACCAAATGGTCAACATCAGATCAAACGTCTCTGATCTCAGCCGAAAGATGTCCAAGCTGAGTGGCAAAAGATCAGAGAGAAGATCATTTAAACTTCATCAAACATCTTTCATACGAGACTGCTGAAAGATTTTTTAGGGCTTGCACCACAAACCATCACTACCTCTATCATGGAATTCTCATCTGTGTTTTTAATTCTTTTCTCTCTAACTCTCTAATATTGATTTACAATTATTACAATGCATGATTTAAAATGCTTTAAGCTGTAAAGCAGAACTGTTATAATGTTTTTGCTATTGTTGTACTATATTACTGCTGTATTAGACATTGTTTGTAATATTTTACTCTTAAGATACAACAGATTGTCATCTTTGACTGGACAAAGTTTATAAGCATCTTCTGTCAGAATTGATGAGGCCAATATGTGCCATATGCTGTCTGATTTCAATTATAATATTATCTTAAAGGAATGTTCGAATGAACGAATTGATTTTCCTAAAGGATTTGTGTTCATACTGTCTTCAGAAAGCCAACATGTCTGAAAATCTGTGCCACTTGTCTTCCACATAAAAATTGAATATGTTAAAAATAATTTACTATCGTTTTGACAACAGTATATTTGGACAATCATCTAAACAAAGTTAATACTTTCCATTAAATCTCTTAAACTCAAAGGAAAGAGCAAACTCTACGAGCAAACACGTTTCCATATTTTCTGATAAAAATCTGCCCTTGCTAACCAGATTTTCACCTTTCACATAATTCTGGGGAGTTTTCTGCCCTTTGCAATAATATTTTGCCAAGGAAGCCGGTTTTCATTTCTGTAAAGACAAAAAAGAAATGCTTGTCACATGGTTCTCATTTTGCGGCTGTTTCTTCTTTCTCTCTTAACATTTACAGATTGTCAATAAAATGTATTTTCTCTTTTATTCCAAGTTTTTAGTATCCAAATTGAGTTGGTTTAAAGTCATTTCACATTAAATATTCCACATCATATTATAATTATATACGTGTGCCTCACAATGCAGTAGTTGAACCCTTTTCTCTTTAAAGTTCCTTTCAAGGGTCTTTGTGGTGATAAAGGATCCTCTGATTTTAAAAAGGCAAGAGAGAGATGATTCTTTAAAGAAACTTTGACTGAATGCTTCTTTGTGAAAGTAAAATGATTTTTTTTCACATGCTTTGAATCAGCATTGGGGCCCTTAAAAATACTCTGTATATTTTATGTGTGTCTTGCTCTTCTATCTTCAGACGCGAGGTTCAATATGGCATGTCAAGTCACCACAGCCCACAGCGTCTGAAACGTTCAAGCGGCACAACAGGCTATGAGCTTCATCCATACAAAGGAGCAAAACTTCTGTGATGTAAGGTACAGATATGAATCTGAGGGACCGCGTAACGCAAAATAGAGTAAACTTAACTAAAATAGTTGTCTTAATATCATTCATGCATCTATGAACAGAACTTTATTCCCAAAACCTTTGTGTTTCTGTCTTCTGAGCTCCAGGAACAGGAATTTATGATCAAGATGTATGATTAGCATTAATCTTGACATATAACTGAGCACAGGTTTGGGAGAGGGATTTGGAACAAGACCTCCAAGCATTCCTCAACGTTTAATATTTTCTGGAACATTCTGGACTCATATGGTTCACGGTGAATTCTTTAGAAAACTCTGAGCAGATTTCGGAAGCACGTCTGTGTGGGACCTGTTTGGATTCTTTGCTTGTGGACCTGAACGGAAAGATGCGAAAGCAATGCATGTGTACCGTTGATGTCCTACAAAAGTGAATAAGGGGTTTGTGAAATACTCTTAAGCATTGTTATTCACTTTTCTGGCTATATATCAAAGAGCACACAGAGGGATAAACGGTCAAAGATCATGAGGCCGTTGTCTATTTGTTCTGAAGCCTAGAGGATATTGATAAAAGAGATAATCCACCGCCTTTCATTTTTCACACTTCATTTCCTATTAAACATACAGAGTGGAATACAATTTTAATCTATAGACATTTTTAATGTAACAACATAAACAAACATTACTGTGCATGCAAGCTTTTGTAGTCCAAACCTTACTCCCAGAACACATCCAATAGAATAGAAACATCAATTGCAATCAAAAAACAAATTGCTATGAAGTTTAATGTATTTCTATCCGATATTATTTTGACTTACCTGTGGAAGACTTGGCAAAACCCCTTCAACAAATGGCTTGTTTATAAATGAATATACAAAGCAATTATTTAACATTGGCACATTACTATGAATAAATATAAAATAAATACAAATATTCAACATTATATTATTTGCCAATGATAATAACAATCAATAAACAAACAAAGACAAAAAATAAGCTTTGGTACAGGAGTGTGTGTCGGATAAAATAGCATTTTTTTCAGTATTAGAAACGTCCTTTAAATACAATATAAGAGAATGTAAATACAATCGATATTAAAAAGTACAATCTTAAAAATACATGTGTATGTAAAATATAATAAACAATTGTGCAAAACAATACCAATAATGAAATAGATTTTGCAGGACTACAGGGTGATGTATTCTTTAAATGTACACGTTTGCAGATGTTTTGTGAACCTGCATACAGTTTGTTATGTAATGCTATAATTTCTAATATGTCTTGCTACTTTATAAACACACCAACACTTTGATTTGTCTCTTAGATAAGACACTTGAGGTTTTTATAAAACCTATAACTATTGTAAGTCGCTTTGGATAAAAGCGTCTGCTAAATGACTAAATGTAAATGTAAATGTATAATATGCCTGTGAAAACATCACATCTTTTGCATCCATCATCAATCATGTTAACATCTAGAGCAATGTTTCAGTTCCAGTGACCTGGTTATAATTCATTATCGATTAATACATGTCAGCTCAGTCACAGTTCCCTCACATGGGTTTGTATTGAGATCAATCCCGGCCTCCCTCTCGTTTTCAACCTCGCACCAGCGCACGGCGAGAGCATTTTAAAACAAGAGCAAGGTAATTGCTTTTAGGCGTAAAGGGAAATTTTGATCCCTCTGTGACAATCTTTCACAGACAATTAATCTTGTTGTCCTGTTGATGGACAGTCTGAACTGGAAAAAGCAGCTGACGGGACGCTTTTATAACAAGCTGTTTTAGAACATTAATTCTCAGGTGTATGATGCATGCTTATGTGAAACATCACCTTTATTCAATAAGAGTTCCTTAGAAAAGTAAACACAACGCAGAGAAGGAAAGATTTAAATAAATTGCTTGTAAACACTCATACAGAGACTGTTTTTGACTGATAAATAGTGACAGTAATGATGTTCAAAGCCAATTGTGCATCAGTGATGCTTTTCCAACTCATGCAATGTAATAATCAACCGGATGTTCAGATAGAAAAAAATAGGGCTCTAAACAATAGTTTTAATGTATGGATTCGTTTTTTTTACAAAAATATTCTGTGTTTCACAGTCACTTATTTAGAAATAAGTGCTGTCAAATCAAATATATAAATGTGTTAATGTTATATTTGTCTGGTGTATATATCTATGTATATATATGTATTATTTTACACATTTTCATATTTAAATATATTTTTCCTTTTGTATAATAAATATGTGTCATGTTCTGTATAAGAATATATTAAACGTTTTACTTCACTACATTTCATATATAAATGCCTTATTTAACCTTTTTATACTGAAGTACAAGTTCAAATCTTATACTTGAAGTAAATTATTTTTTGCACTTTTTGAGCAGCTGTTTTGAGGAGAGCAGACTGCTCTAAAAGTTTTTTTTTGCAGTCCAACTGCATTTGGTTGGTAACATGGTTTTCCTAAACATGAACCATGTCCAGAATCTGTCTAAATCAATATGTCTTCACTGAAGTTCAGAAACACATATCATGGTGCTGTTGTTTTCCTCTTAGGGAGGTTCAGTTTTTGCTGGGATCCTGCCCTAAAGGTGCAGAGCTGTCAAGATAAAACTACAGTTTCCAATCTTGAATAACCTTTCACACCAACATTCCTCTTTCATACCAATGGATCGAGATGGATTAGGGAGAGCTATGCTGTCGACTGTGGACCACCGCCCAAGAACAAAGATGTTTGCTTTGACTTCACATATTTATCCAATAGAGATGAAGAATGAAATATACAAGGCCATGCAGTGGACATGGTAGGAATTATTTTGCTATGCAGTTTTTGTGATCCAGGAATAAAATATATAAACCCACCGTGCTTTGTAAGATATGATGTGCTTTGAAGGGTAGACGGGTCTGTTTAACAGCTAATTGACCATCTGGACACGATGATTTTGATGGTATTGAGTTGAACAGCACAGCTTTAGTCCATTATCCTGGAGATGTATGTACTCCACCATAGTATACATTTCAACATAGACAAAGTGCCAGCCAGGGTTGAGATCTGATTACCAACCTGTAATGGGAATTTAGTTCAAATTTCCTAATCATAAAGTTGTGAAAGTTGTGGCATTTGCATTAGACACAAGACTGATCACCAGTAAAAATGTAATTATTATTATTATTATTATTATTATTACAACACCTAATAAAGTTTAACCAAGAGAGCAATTATGATGTGACAATTGATTAATACATTAAAATAATTTATTGAGAGATAAAATTATTTATTTTCTTAAAGTGTCTCTCAGAAATAAAATTGTGTCATCTTGCCATCATGTTAGTTCAAACCTGTAAGACTTGTATGAATTCTGTAGAACACAAAAGAAGATATTTTGAAAAAAGAACGCATCAGTGGCACCCATTAACTTCTAGTGTATGGACACAAAGCCAATGCAAGTAAATGGGTGTCAATTAACAGCATTCTTCAAAATATCTTCTTGTGAATCTTGCAGAAGAAAGTCATAAAGGTTTAAAATGATATTGAGTACATTTTTGGATGAACTTTTTTCTTAAAATAAAAAACATATTTATTATATAGAGTGTGTGATCCAACATTAGTGTGTATGTGTTATACTTTATCATGTAAACATAAAAATAATCTTATATTCCTCTAGTTTGGACCTAAATAAATAATGTTTCAAGTAAATCTGTTTTATCTCTTTATATTTTTCTATCTTATATAATTAATAAGGATTTTTATGTTAAAGATTGCATAAGAAGAACTTTATTTTTAATGTAAAGTGTGTGTGTTGTTTTTCATTATGTACATTATGCTGCCACCTATAGATTACATATTTACATTAAAATATTTCTTACAAATCTCTGACAAACCTTTATAAATCCAAAAATCACATGTTTTATCAGTTGATTAAATATAATAATAACATCAAACTATAAGGCAGCACAGAACAACCCCTGCATGACGTCATCACACCGACAGCCTCACTCTCGCGATACTTCATGTCACATGTCGGACAGTGCTGTGATTGGTCCGTTCAGTGTGATACACTACAGCATCACTGTCAAAGGTTCATATAATGTTTTCTGTTATGTACAAACATAAACTAAATCACTTCCTGTTATATTTAAAACATACGTTAATGATTCTCAGTTTTACCTTATTTTTGTGTTTAAATTTTTGTGGCATGTTGAATAAACAAAGTATATAGTTAGAGAAATGTCACTAGACTTCATTCAGTGAAGTTATTAAACTCAGCAGACACATTCACACAAAGTTATCAGATGTTTGAAAAGTTTGAGATAAATATTTAACATCCTGTTATCAGTTACTCACGTGTGAGTTGTATTCTGTGTCTTTAAATCTGCAAACATTTCTGATGAATACAGAGAAAGATAGTTTGAAGAATGCCTGTATCAAACAGCTCTTGGATGCAACTGACCACCATAGCAGTCAAAAAGAATTGATCTGATGAACATAAAATAAGATATTTTGAAGAATGTTCCAACAGCAGAAAGTTTTACTTTCATTATTTTAATAACAACGAGAGAGAAACAATGACAGAACTGCTAAAGGAAAATACATTCTTTTGTCAATTATATATTCTTTTTACATTCTTTTGTCAATTATTGTTATTGCTTTTTTCGTATATTTCTTTAATATTTCTCTATATTTAAAATTTTGTACATATGCAATGTTTTGTTAAGTGGCACACTCTTTGAAGTGCACCAGAATTAACATTCCAATGAAAGTTCTGCATGCAATAAATGTTGAAATCTGTTTTGAAATCCTGCATTAGTATATATATATATATATATATATATATATATATATATCATTACATTTACATTACATTTAGTCATTTAGCAGACGCTTTTATCCAAAGCGACTTACAATAGTCGAGGAGACAATGAAGCTGTAAATAGCTGATACAACAATAGGTGAACAAGTGCTACAACAATGCTACCGAGTTACACAGAGAGAGAAGTTACAAAAGTATTTTTTTTTGATAGAGTGAGTAGTTAGAAAAGTAGTGAGTTAGTGAGTTAGGTGTAGCCGGAAAAGATAGAGTTTTTAGGAGTTTTTAAAGATAGAGACCGAGTCTGACAAGCGTGAGGCCAGAGACAGATCGTTCCACCATCGAGGAACTGTATATATATATATATATATATATATAAATACGACTCTATATAGAGTAACTTTATTTTGATCTCAGGGACTGGAGGAGCTGTATACAGCTGGAGAGCGAATAAAGTTTTTATCCCCGTGTTTATAAGTCCTTATGTAATGAACAGAGATGATAAATGATATTTAATCATGTGTGATGTTGGCTGTCTGAGAGAAAACTTCGATGACTCTTACGCCGACCGGACACATATGAATATATCACTTCTGCAAACACTATGAGCTCAGTCCTGATGATAGATCCGACTATAGATGATGTGGCCTGCAGATCTGATCCGAAAACAGTCCAGTTTCTCCAGACCTCTCTGTCGGGATATAGTGAAATCAACCGCCAGGTCAATTCAGAGATGAAAGAGAAAAACAGCAGACAGGAGATGAAGTGATGTTGAATAAAATGAAAGATAGCTTATTGAATAATCTTTCATTCTTTAATGCTCAGCTGAGCTCTGTCCAACTTGGTCCGACTGAAAAATACTTTCACCGGGTTCAACCCTGCACAGAGAATGGATCTTGTGATATTGTTAAGAACCTGGCATTAAACATATTATGAAATAACTGAATAAATAGTATATAACAGGTTACATAACTAACAACTATATCAAAACAAGTAAAAGAATAATTATAATACGACATGCAAAACATGTACTCTTATATCAGAATATCTGAAAAACACTCAAACACATAGGTTGCTTTCAAGCAATTGAGATGTTTCAGTCTATCATTCTGTATCAGTTAATGCAGAAGATTTATGTAAAAGTGATATATCATACTATACACACATAACAGTTGTCTTCCTGTATTTTACAGTTAACCCGTAAGAATCTGATGGTAAAGAACCTGGAGATGTACAAGAAAACTCTGAAGCGATAGTCAAGCAAGTACAGGTCTGATTTTAACTTTTCTACATTTCACATTGTTAGGTGGACTTTGACTTTTCAAGAGCAGGGAAGATTTGGATAAAAGCGTCTGCTTAATGCCTAAATGTAAATGTAAATGTAGGGCAGATTTGACAACATTGTATAAAATTACACACCAAACTTTAAAGGGGTTCTTACCTTATTACTAATACTCATTTTACTTATTTCAGCATAAACTAAACAAGACACCAATTGTGTCCCATAATAAATAACTGCAGCACTTTTATTTCCATTTTAAATCACTAAACAGGTGACTGTGAAAAGCAGCTTCATCTGATATTAAAGCTTTTCCCAGAAGATAGGACAACATACACAGTGTCATGACAAAACTGTATGTATATGGATTCAGATGTTCAGTATGTACCATTTGACATGAGACATACTGTAATCTGTGGGTACAGAACGCCATCAAGTGGACATATTGAATGTCCAACAATGTGTCATAACTGTGTTATTAAATCAGATGTGCACTACATCTAAATATATTAATACATCACACATTGTTTTAGATAATTAAATCACTGGCTTAAAAAATATTTGATATGCAATTGGACATTTGCTGTGATTCTGTTGGTTTAAATAAAGAGCGTAGGGTTTATGGTCCATATAGTTTAGTTTAATATAAGAAAACATTTGAAAAAGAACACTGCTTTCATGTTTGCATAAAATAAATTCTGTAGACGGATACTGATGGTGTAAAGAAAAAAGTTTATTTGTATCTCATAAAAATAAACTCTACTAAAATAAAAGCACAATTGGACAAAGAGCAAATGTCAATTTTCTGGATTTGAAATGTCTGATATTGGTCCTATACATTATTAAAATGAAATGATGCTACATACATTTACTATGGAAACGCATTACCATGTATGTCTTCACTCTGAATCATCCAGCTTTCAAATGCAATATTAGACCATATAAATCTATAAACCCATTCAAAATGTCATCTGGTAGAAGAAAAAAAAACTATAAAAGTTCTAAAATAAAGAAACAAAGACACCCTAAGGGCTTATAGCTCAGGTCCAGCTCCATCAACACAGCACCACAAAGCTACTAACTTATCTTAAGCAATTCCAAATTCACAATTTCACCATAAACAGGTTATATGTTCAAAACTTATAACAAGAAATAACAAAGAACATTCTAGTTGTATTAAAGGTAAACACAAGTCAAACTGTTATGATAAAAAGATAATAAATTATTTTATAAATAACATAAAGGCATTGCGAATAGCACATTAGAAAAGACACACGGCAATTACAAAACAGTCAATACTTATCTTAAAAATAGACATTCTTTGACAAATAGTGCTTAGCTGTCAAACTTCATCAAATGAGAGATATAGGTTTAAAGCGTGTTCAAATATAATGAACCATATTCTGTTGTGCGTACAATTCTTTAAAGTACTTGAGCAGATTTATAAAACATAAATTTCTTTTTAAGGAAATTCACTTCCCACGTGAAACTGTCAATGAAAACTGCATGTTTTCTCAATAGAGAGAGATATTTCTACATTGTTATATTTAGCAAACAAACCAAACAATCCTAAAAATGATGAAGTGTTGACTACTTTGCATACTGAGCAGTTTTTATTTTGCTGATGGTTTTGCCAGATGTGGCTTTAGCATCACAGCTTTCAGCGACAGTTCTTTTAGCTCTTATCCGTACTTCCCCTGTTTGCGCTCTCTGTCCATCCCCTCTTTTCACCGGACCACCACAGTCACGTTTAACAGTGCTAGGAACCCGCTTATCAGAACTGCTGCATTTCACTCCTATATGTTGATCTTTCTGTCCTTCGGTCTCGGACCTCCCATTTTTCCCTTTTCTGTTTGTAGGGTGAGATTTGCCTGAATGAAGTTCCTGAGATGCTCTGCGTACATTTCCCACAGCCTCCATGTGCCTCTGGTGAAGTCTTGCGGCTTGAGGACTGACCAGGTTCTGGTTTTTGGATGTGTTGTTGTTGTTGTTTTCGGAGGAAGACGCTCTGCTTTCGCTGTTGCTCCTCTTCTGGGCATTGGCCGGCATGGCCTTGCGCTCCATCAGGGGACTCAGACGGGAGTGACGCTGGTAGATGTACACAGAGCAGCTGCCGTTACACAGCGGGTAGCGAATGTGGCAGTGAGGGCAGACTGGCGGGCGAGAAAGTTGAGAGGACGACGGGCTGGCCGAGGAGGAGACGAGAGTGAGAGGAAAAGCTCGCTGACCCTGCCGAAGGCTTTTGGGTGAGCTGAGACGGGTTGGAGGGGCGGTGTGGGGTCTTGGGCGGTTTGCTGAGAGACCGGGAACGTATCCTCTTGACCGGATGAACGGTACGGCTTGTCGTCCGCTCTCGGTCTGAATGGTTTGTATCTGGTGCCATTCCAGCTGCAGGAGGCGCTCTAAATACTTCTCCAGCTCCCCTACAGGTTTAGGCCTGGGAGCCCGTTTGCCCTCCGTGTTGAGGAAGATGGCCAGCTGCCTAAGGCTCCACGTGTTGAACGGAGGCGGCAGGAAGTCCGGGTAGCCGTAACTGTCATCATCATCATCATCATTTTCCAACATCTTGGGTCCTGGAATATGGGGATGCAGATCAATGGTGTTGATCACCTCCGCGCGGAGGTTGAGTTGAGGAGGAGTGCAGGGAGAAGGCAGGACAGGGAGCCTTTCCGAATCAGACAGATCACTGGCGCTGTCTGTGTCGTCCTCCCGCTGCTCCATGAGCCGGAGAGCTTCCAGGTCTGGAATTTGTTTTTGCAGAGAGATGGGATGCAGCACTGGCTGAGGTGTTAAGGGCAGTGAAAGAGCACGCTTGCTTTTCTCCATGGATACATGACTGTGAACCATCTCACGACAGCACTGAGACTCAAGTTGAATCTTCTGCCTCTCCTGCCTACGCTCCGTACAGGAGAGTTTGGGACGGGGAGGCCTCAGGTCAACCTCAGCCTGGGGGCTACAACAACATTGATTTTTGTGGTTTAAATTACATATTTTATTAATAGATGTACTGATTAGTCACAGTTAAACAGTTCACAGACTATAGTAGTATGATGTTTTTAAAGCAATGACTAAAAAGGACAGTTCACTTGAAAAATGTGTTCATTTACTCTCCTTTTGGTATAAAACCTGTATGAGAGGCCGTTCACATGTAGTGCCTTTAAACACGTGGGGAAATACTAGACACGCTTCTTTCCCACAACATGCTCGGGTGTAATGCATTCCGAAAGCGTCTGCTGTTGCTAAGCAACCATCAAATTTCAGCAACGGATTCCCACTGCAGTGAACCCTTGCTTTGAGCTCAGGACATCTATCACCACAATGATGAGATGGTCCTCTATGCATCATGAGGATTCTGATTGGTTAATGTCACATGACCTGCGGTGCATTTTCGGCATTCTAAATATGTAGATGTTTTAATTTCGATGCGGCCCAGACCATCCTGTAAAATAACTTTCATGCATGCCGCGACCCATCACTTTCATTGTGAGTTCTCATATTGCGCATCTACATCATGCGAAAGACTACATGTGAACGAGACTTATCTGTGATTCTGCCCATACAAAAGATCAATCAGGGTCAATACTGTTTAGATACCAACATTCTTCCAAATATCTTCTTTTGTATTTTGCATGAAACAGGTTTCACCTGACATGAGGGTGAATAGATGATTAAAGAATTGTATTTTTGAATGTCTTTTACACGCTCTCAAGGCTCTGAAATCGAAAATATCCTTTTTTTCGTTTGGGACGTTTAAAGCCATGTTCAACACAGAGCACTTATCCTCTTACCCTCCTTTCATTTCAAACCTGTTTGACTTTCTACTGCAGAACACCAAAGAGGATATTTTGAAAAAAGAACAGCAATGGCACCCTTTCACTTATATTATATCTACACAAAACCAATACATGTGCAATATGTCCCAATTAAAGACTTTCTTCAAAATATCTTCTGTTGTGTTCTGCCGAAGACAGAAATCCATAAAATAACCGGAGTGTGAGTAAATTAAGACATAATTCTTTATGTATGAAATGCATTCTTAAAATAAAACTCACCCACGCAACCTGTACGTGCCAGCAGTTGGACTCTGTGCTTTCTTTGGTTTGATTCCATTTTGGACCTTTAAAGAAACAATAAGAGAGTGAGTGTGTGTGTGTGTGTGTGTGTGTGTGTGTGTGTGTGTGTGTGTGTGTGTGTGTGTGTGTGTGTGTGTGTGTGTGTGTGTGTGTGTGTGTGTGTGTGTGTGTGTGTGTGTGTGTGTGTGTCTGTCTCAGTGTGTGTGTGTGTGTGTGTGTGTGTGTGTGTGTGTGTGTGTGTGTGTGTGTGTGTGTGTGTGTGTGTGTGTGTGTGTGTGTGTGTGTGTGTGTGTGCGTGCGTGCGTCTGTCTCAGTGCGTGCGTCTGTCTCAGTGCGTGCGTGCGTGCGTGCGTCTGTCTCAGTGTGTGTGTGTGTGTGTGTGTGTGTGTGTGTGTGTGTGTGTCTGTCTCAGAGTGTGTGTGTGTGTGTGTGTGTGTGTGTGTGTGTGTCTGTCTCAGTGTGTGTGTGTGTGTGTGTGTGTCTGTCTCAGTGTGTGTGTGTGTGTGTGTGTGTCTGTCTCAGTGTGTGTGTGTGTGTGTGTGTGTGTGTGTGTGTGTGTGTGTGTGTGTGTGTGTGTCTGTCTCAGTGTGTGTGTGTGTGTGTGTGTGTGTGTGTGTGTGTGTGTGTGTGTGTGTGTGTGTGTGTGTGTGTGTGTGTGTGTGTGTGTGTGTGTGTGTGTGTGTGTGTCTGTCTCAGTGTGTGTGTGTGTGTGTGTGTGTGTGTGTGTGTGTCTGTCTCAGTGTGTGTGTGTGTGTGTGTGTGTCTGTCTCAGTGTGTGTGTGTGTGTGTGTGTGTGTGTGTGTGTGTGTGTGTGTGTGTGTGTGTGTGTGTGTGTGTGTGTGTGTGTCTGTCTCAGTGTGTGTGTGTGTGTGTGTGTGTGTCTGTCTCAGTGTGTGTGTGTGTGTGTGTGTGTGTCTGTCTCAGTGTGTGTGTGTGTGTGTGTGTGTGTGTGTGTCTGTCTCAGTGTGTGTGTGTGTGTGTGTGTGTGTGTCTGTCTCAGTGTGTGTGTGTGTGTGTGTGTGTGTCTGTCTCAGTGTGTGTGTGTGTGTGTGTGTGTGTCTGTCTCAGTGTGTGTGTGTGTGTGTGTGTGTGTGTGTGTGTGTGTGTGTGTGTGTGTGTGTGTGTGTGTGTGTGTGTGTGTGTGTGTGTGTGTGTGTGTGTGTGTGTGTGTGTGTGTGTGTGTGTGTGTGTGTGTGTGCGTGTGTGTGCGTGTGTGTGCGTGCGTGTGTGTGTGTGATCACAGATATATGACGCAGATCATAAACTCACAATGTCAGATTTGGGCAGAGGATTCTCTTCTTCTCCTGCATGACAGCTCACCATCTTCTTCATAGGTTTCTTATTCTGCTTCTTGTGATTATTGCTGTAAAGAAAGCTTCATGTGTCAGAGCTCGTCATGATCATTCTTCAGATGTGAGCAGAGGAACACACCTGGAGACAGTGCCAGTGTTCTCAGTAGTTCTCATCCTGATCTTGTCTCGTGCTGGAATCCTCCTGAGTGTCGCAGTCCGCTCCTGCATGACGGCTCCCATCCTAAAGCACAACAAACACTGGAAACTGTTCCACGGGACTCATGTTCTCGTCATTTACTCTATAGAGGAACACATTTCTTACCGCTCACATTACAGAGAGACCCGACCGAGAGCCGGATGTGAGATGTTGGTCCGCATCACGTCAGCTGTTGTTTACCTGCGCCTTTATATGAGCCAGCATCACTGACGTCATCACACACACACACACACACACACACGCACACACACACACACACGCACACAGGTGCATGATGGGAAATGAAGTTCACTGCGGAACTGTCTCTCGCGCGCACATGTATGTGTTGTACATTAAACATGACGAATGTAATATATGTGTGTGTGTGTGTAGGTGTGTGTGTGTGTGTGTGTAGGTGTGTGTGTGTGACACATGTTGTGTATTAGTCACACACTGACAACATTACCCGTGAGCAGCTGATACAGTAGCCCCGCCCCCCTGTGTTTGACATCAAGCTTTGCGCAGTTGACATGTAACGCACATTTAATGTCGAACAACATTAAACTTTTATACTGAATTATTGTCATTGTCCTCATGGAGAAGCTTTTGTTTCATAGTCGTGGGATTGGAGGAACCACAGAAGCGTCTTAAAGTAAACACGACGGATTTATTGGTGAGATAGTTTCACACAAACTTAAAAACTTTCTGTTGCTTCATTTGTCTTTAGAAAAACTTCAATGTAAATGACTTCCAAAATGATCGATAATTCATCTAGAATGTATTTAATCTGGGACCGGTCGTGTATCTACCAGCACAGAAAGAAAGAACCTATATAAACATATATGTATTTCTATAGGTTTATATGTGTGACATGTATAAAATTGCCGTTTCCTGTATTATATGCACATCAATATTGTATACTTAGATACAGCACATATATTATCATATATGTGCATACATACTGCATATAGGGTTCATATATGGGAATATATAGGGTTCATATATGTGCATATATAGGGTTCATATATGTGCATATATAGGGTGCATATATGGGCATATATAGGGTTCATATATGTACATATATAGGGTTCATATATGGGCATATATAGGGTTCATATATGTACATATATAGGGTTCATATATGGGCATATATAGGGTTCATATATGTGCATATATAGGGTTCATATATGGGCATATATAGGGTTCATATATGTGCATATATAGGGTTCATATATGTGCATATATAGGGTTCATATATGGGCATATATAGGGTTCATATATGTGCATATATAGGGTGCGTATATGGGCATATATAGGGTTCATATATGGGCATATATAGGGTTCATATATGGGCATATATAGGGTTGATATATGTGCATATATAGGGTTCATATTTGGGCAAATATCCTCATATAGGTTCATATATGTGCATATATAGGGTTCATATATGGGCATATATCCTCATTAAGTTCATATATGTGCATATATCCTCATATAGGTTCACAATGTGCATATATAGGGTTCATATTTATGCATATATAGGGTTCATATATGTGCATATACAGGGTTCATATATGGGCATGTATAGGGTTCATATATGTGCATGTATAGGGTTCATATATGTGCATATATAGGGTTCATATATGGGCATGTATAGGGTTCATATATGTGCATGTATAGGGGTCATATATATGCATATATAGGGTTCATATATGGGCATGTATAGGGTTCATATATGTGCATGTATAGGGTTCATATATGGGCATATATAGGGTTCATATATGTACATATATAGGGTTCATATATGGGCATATATAGGGTTCATATATGGGCATATATAAGGTTGATATATGTGCATATATAGGGTTCATATATGGGCATATATCCTCATTAAGTTCATATATGTGCATATATCCTCATATAGGTTCACAATGTGCATATATAGGGTTCATATTTATGCATATATAGGGTTCATATATGTACATGTATAGGGTTCATATATGTGCATATATAGGGTTCATATATGGGCATGTATAGGGTTCATATATGTGCATGTATAGGGTTCATATATGGGCATGTATAGGGTTCATATATGTGCATGTATAGGGTTCATATATGGGCATATATAGGGTTCATATATGTACATATATAGGGTTCATATATGGGCATATATAGGGTTCATATATGGGCATATATAGGGTTGATATATGTGCATATATAGGGTTCATATTTGGGCAAATATCCTCATATAGGTTCATATTTGTGCATATATAGGGTTCATATATGGGCATATATCCTCATTAAGTTCATATATGTGCATATATCCTCATATAGGTTCACAATGTGCATATATAGGGTTCATATTTATGCATATATAGGGTTCATATATATGCATATATAGGTTTCATATTTATTCATATATAGGTTTCATATTTATTCATATATAGGTTTCATATTTATGCATATATAGGGTTCATATATAGGCATATATAGAGTTCATATATGTGCATATATAGGGTTCATATATGTGCATATATCCTCATATAGGTTCATATATGTGCATATATAGGGTTCATATATGTGCATATACAGGTTTCATATTTATGCATATATAGGGTTCATAAATGGGCATATATCCTCATATAGGTCTTTTTCATGTGGGCACAGCTGCACACTCTGACCTTTGACCTTGCTTGTCATTGTTTTTGCAGAATTTAACTTGAAAATTGTTTCTCATTCAAAGGTTTTTCTTAAGTCTGTGTAAAGTTCACAGGAAAGAAGTAAACATGGCCTGGTCTATGGGATGTTGCCAAAAAGACACACCCCCTGCAGAGATGAACCACGACCTATTTTTTGCTGGGGTATCATGTGACTCAAAAAAAAGTGCCACATCTAATTCGCAGCTCGTGTCAAAAACAGACAGCGATAGGAGACCCGTGAAAATTCGTCCTCCCAGCCCCAGGACCTCTCCGAGGATATCTGCGGGCCGCAGCCTGTCGTGTGAACCCCCCACCAAATCCATCATCCAGAGACGGAGTCAGTCTCTCCCGTCTCCATCAGAAAGGAGGAGGATGAGACGCAGAGCAAGCGTACGCTTTGTGGACTCCTTGGGATTGGACTTGGAAAACGTGAAGGTCTTCAAATGCGGAGAAGATCCCTTCGTCCCAGAGCACGTTCTCTTTCGGCTTCTCATGAATGCAGAATTGACCTCGAGCAAGAGGCTGGAGATAGCTCTGCCGTATTTAAAACCAATGTTCCCCGTACAACCAGGCGACATGTCAAACTTTGTAGAACGTCTGTGCTTCCAAAAAGTATGTCTGGAGCGGGTTTTGTGCTATGAACCCGGCATCATAGGCATCGTTCAAGTGCTAAACTTGGCATTTGAGAAGGAAGTGAGCATTCGTTACTCTTTCACAAGCTGGAGAAGTTGCAGTGAAACTAAAGCTGATTGGATCGTAAGTAAATCTGTATCCGGCGGTCCTTGCTGTGATTCTTTTCGCTTTCACCTTCCAGTTCCTCCGTTTATCCTTCATCCCGGCGCCCTGCTAGAGTTTGCCATCTGTTATAAAGTCATGGGCACTCAGTTTTGGGACAACAATAATGGACAGAATTATATATTAACCTGTCAGAGTTATAATATACCTGTGCCAAGAGAATGTGAAGACAGTATGATACACTTTATCTGAAGTGTTCTATAAACTTTATTCATGTTAAAGATGTTCTTATCGATTAAAGAGGAAAGGTTTGTATTTATGTCATATATGTAGGTGAAATTAGCATAAACATATTGTGTGTGGATTAGGGGTGTGCACGGATAGTCGAATATTCGGTCTGCTGTAATTATTCGATTATTAAAATTCCAATTCGAATGCAGGGAAAACTCCTCTTCTCGCGACGAATACATGAGAGAAGTAGTAAGAAAAAAACTTTTTAAACATCAGAGCATTTTCCATGATGCGAATGGCGTGGATGCAGCCCCCGCCACCAACGATAAAGAGGATGCGGTAATGCCCGCTCGTCGGAAAAGGTTGAGCCAGTTCTTCGGCAATGATTACAGAGAATCACGCCGAGACGAGTGGGAACAGTTGTTGCTGGAGACATGTATTCCACCAGATGAGGATCCCATTAAACAACATTATACATACAGATGAGGATCCATTATACAACATTATACATACAGATGAGGATCCCAGTATACAACATTATACATACAGATGAGGATCCCATTAAACAACATTATACATACAGATGAGGATCCATTATACAACATTATACATACAGATGAGGATCCCATTCAGTGGTGGAACGAAAACTTCATAAGCGCTTCACAAAACTCAGTCGTTAAGCACAGCGTTACTTGTGTGTCCTGGACACTTCTGTGCCGTCAGAGCGAGTTTTCTCCGCATCATAGTTAACAGACTAAGGAGCCGACTTTCCCCGATCATGTTGACATGCTTGTGTTCCTTAACAAGAACATGTAAAACAATAGAAATAAAGCAAAAAAGATTTGCTGAAAGTTTAAAAAGTTCAAAGTTAAATGTAGCCTAGGCTACGTTCTGTACAATAGCCTAATTGCTGCAGGCGGCTTTATTTACGTTTTTTTGTGCACTTTTTTTTGCTTTTGCTCTCTTCTTTGTTTGTTTGTTTGCACACATTGTTAAAGGTTTTCAGCTACAAAACACGATGTAGCGTAATGTTTAAGCTTATTGTGTATAAGCTTGTTAAAAAATGACGGAAACAATAAATGTTACTGAAAAATGAAGTCTGTCTCATAAAACTTAATTTTTTTTTATTCGAATATTCGTTTTTTGTGAGCTCAAATATTCGAATATGATATTTGCGGAAAACGCCCATCCCTAATCCTGAGTGGCTGTCGGATCTGGCCTTCCTGGCAGATGGAACTGACAAAATGAACCGACTGAATCAGCAGTTGCAAGGTAAAGACAAAAATGTATGTGATATGATCTGTGCTGTGAAGCGTTCAGTGCGAAACTGTCCTTTTACATCCAGCAAATAAAATAAAAGATATCAACACTTGCCATCTCTTGTAAAGATGCTGGAGAGCAACTTGGGAGCAGAAATGTGTTTAAGGTTGACAGATACAGTGATCTGTTGTCCAGGCTGGGAGAGGAGTTTACAGATAGATTCTCTGACTTTGAGAAACTAGAGCTCTGTGTCACCTTTATTGCCAAACCTTTCCTGGTTGATATTAGTAAGTTGTCAGGACAGATGGCTGAACTTTTCAGTGTTGATCCTGTGGAGATGGAGGTCTTAAAACTCCAAAATAATGTCCAGCTAAAATCCCAGCAGCATATCATTTACATTTACATTTAGTCATTTAGCAGACGCTTTTATCCAAAGCGACTTACAATAGTCGTGTAGACAATGAAGCGGTAAATAGCCGATACAACAATAGGTGAACAAGTGCCACAACAATGCTACCGAGTTACACAGAGAGCGAAGTTACAAAAAAAATGTGTTTTTTTTTTTGATAGAGTGAGTAGTTAGAAAAGAAGTGAGTTAGTGAGTTAGGTGTAGCCGGAAAAGATGAGTTTTTAGGAGTTTTTTAAAGATAGAGACCGAGTCTGACAAGCTAAAATCCCAGCAGCATATCCAGCATCTCTGGAGTTTGGTGGAGCCAGAGGATTACGAAAATCTTTAGGAGGTTTCTCTGAAAAGAAGTGCTTTGTTTGGGTCAAATTATCTTTGTGAATCTGCCTTTTCTGACGTGAACACCCTAAATCCGAAGAACAGAAACAGACTGACTGATGAGCATTTAAATGACTCCATCAGAGTGAATCTCAGTGGATATACTCCTGCTCTCTGGTTGAGTCCATGCATTGCCAGTCTTCTCACTGATGTAAACCATTCAACATGTAGAAGTCATGAGATTGTGGATTTGTGTGCACAACGTTGTACTCTAAATAAATGTCACGCTGGTAAATGAAGGATCCAAAAGCAAAGATGAAAGGAATAACAGTCTTTAATGAAATAATATATAACAAATGCTGTGTGTGTGTGTCTGTGTCTGTGTGTGTGTGTGTGTGTGTGTGTGTGTGTGTGTGTGTGTGTGTGTGTGTGTGTGTGTGTGTGTGTGTGTGTGTGTGTGTGTGTGTGTGTGTGTGTGTGTGTGATCAGTGTGTGTGCGTGTGCGATCAGTGTGTGTGCGTGTGCGATCAGTGTGTGTGTGTTTCTGAGTGTGTGATCAGTGTGTGTGTGTGTGTGTCTGTGTGTGTGTGATCAGTGTGTGTGCGTGTGCGATCAGTGAGTGTGTGCGATCAGTGTGTGTGCGTGTGCGATCAGTGTGTGTGTGTGTGTGTGTCTGAGTGTGTGATCAGTGTGTGATCGGTGTGCGTGTGCGATCAGTGTGTGTGTGTGTGTGTGTGTGTGTGTGTCTGTGTGTGTGTGATCAGTGTGTGTGCGATCAGTGAGTGTGTGCGTGTGCGATCAGTGTGTGTGCGTGTGCGTGTGCGATCAGTGTGTGTGTGTGTGTCTGAGTGTGTGATCAGTGTGTGTGTGTGTGTGTGTGTGTGTGTGATCAGTGTGTGTGTGATCAGTGTGTGTAAGTGTGCGATCAGTGTGTGTGTAAGTGTGCGATCAGTGTGTGTGTGTGTGTGTCCGTGTGTGTGATCAGTGTGTGTGAGTGATCAGTGTATGTGTGTGTGATCAGTGTGTGTGTGTGTGTCCCTGTGTGTGTCCGTGTGTGTGATCAGTGTGTGTGTGATCAGTGTGTGTGTGTGTGTGTGTGTGATCAGTGTGTATTTGTGATCGGTGTGTGTGTGTGATCAGTGTGTGTGTGTGTGTGTGTGTGTGTGTGTGTGATCAGTGTGTGTGCGATCAGTGTGTGTGTGTGTGTGTCTGAGTGTGTGATCAGTGTGTGTGTGTGATCAGTGTGTGTGTGTGTGTGATCAGTGTGTGTGTGTGTGTGATCAGTGTGTGTGCGTGTGCGATCAGTGTGTGTGCGTGTGCGATCAGTGTGTGTGTGTGTGTGTGTGTGTGTGTGTGTCTGAGTGTGTGATCAGTGTGTGTGTGTGTGTGTGTGTGTGTGTGCGATCAGTGTGTGTGTGTGTGTGTCTGAGTGTGTGATCAGTGTGTGTGTGTGTGTGTGTGATCAGTGTGTGTGTGCGATCAGTGTGTGTGTGCGTGTGTGATCAGTGTGTGTGTGTGTGTGTGTGTGTGTGTGATCAGTGTGTGTGTGCGATCAGTGTGTGTGCGTGTGCGATCAGTGTGTGTGTGTGTGTGTGATCAGTGTGTGTGTGTGTGTGATCAGTGTGTGTGTGTGTGTATGTGTGAGATCAGTGTGTGTGTGTGTGTGTGTGTGTGTTTGATCACTGTGTGTGTGTGTGTGTGTGATCAGTGTATGTGTGTGTGTGTGTGTGTGTGTGTGTGTGTTTGATCACTGTGTGTGTGTGTGTGTGTGTGTGTGTGTGTGTGTGTGTGTGTGTGATCAGTGCATGTGTGTGTGTGTGAGTAAATCTTTACACTTATCAACACACTCAGATTTTAAATAAAAGTGTTTATTGTGTTAAAATGTTTGTGTAGATGTACACAATGTCATTGTTGTAAATGTGTTGTGTTGTGTTTGTCTGACCAGCTGGTGAACGCGCACCACGTGACACTTGTTTTGATTTCTTTCTCTTCCGGTCGCGCGCGTCGTGAGATAATCTCGCGATACTTTACTGTATACGCAGCGTCACGCGAGATCTCACAAAATAAATAAACACAGAAGCGCGAATAGACTTTAATGTTAATGAATCAATGCAGAAATACTGAAATCGATTGATTTATTACACGAGCGAATACGGAAATAAATATTTATTCACTGTTGGCTCTTGTCACGTGACCGGCGCGTCAAACTGTGTATGGCCCTTTAAGGAACGTTGGATGTGATGACGTAACACAGAAGCTTATAAAGCCGCGCGCAGCGACAGAAAGTTCAGTTCGTGATTGATCGTCGACGGAAAAACAACTTTTGATGATGGAGTCCAAGAAGAAAAGTGGAATTTCTCGCTTAGGAAAAGTGTTAAAGGATTTCTTCCTTAATCCTGTGGAGATCGAGTGCACTGATCCGAAGTGTAAGTGCCAGAAAAGAACGGAAGCTGAGGTGTTCGTGTCAGGTAACAACAAACTTCTCTCTTTATATTCAACACAACATGAATGATGACATTTACACAAACAATTCTCTTCATGTTTTTATTCTTGTAGCAAAGTCAAGTCTGGCGTCGCTCGAGGTGAGTAACACACAAAACAGCGACACTGTCAATCTTCTTTCTTTCATATCAAATTAAAATCATAAGTTTCATATTCTGCACCAACAACAACAACAAACATTAAACATTCAACCGTTGAGTTAACAGTCAAGGATTCATAAAGCCTTTTACATAATAATGGTGCTTCATATTACAATAGCAGAAAGACTCGTATAAAACATTCTTAAGTATAATTGTATATAAATTATCTTCTGTCTGTTTGTTTTTCTTTAGATTCCTAAAAAGAAGAAAAAGGGGAAAAAAGGGCGCAAAACCACCGAAGAAGTCTTCCGTGAGACGCAGTTTCCAGATTGTCTGGATCCGGACTGCTACTGTCATAAAATGAATCTGAGAGAAAAACCAGAGAAGTTTTTCTCAGGTAAACACTTCTACATATACTATATACTATATACTATATATATATATACTATATATATATATACTATCTGTTCTGTCCATGCATTTATTAACTTGAGAGTATTGTTTTCTTATAGCAAAGTCAAGCATTTCGTGGATGGAGGTGAGTAACACACAAAACACCGAGTCTGTAAATCTTCTTTCTTTCATATCAAATATATTCTTCATTTTGTATTTTCTGTCTTATTCTTTTGGATTAGACTGATCTACCTAAAAAAACAAAGTTCACAAGACGGCTCAAGAGAAGGATAAGAGCTTTACGTTCCTACCTTTTCGATCCCGTCGATTGCGAACTAGACATTATGTATGAATAGTTGTTAAGTCATCTGGGATCCACACCTAGATGAAATGGAGGTAACACACTTTACACACTTTACACACTTTACACACTTTACACACTTTATAGATGTAGCATGTTAGTATTCTTTAGTTTAAAATGTTTAATTAATTTAGATTAGCTGGTTAGTATTACTCTTAATAAATTATAAGCTTAAAATAGTTAAATAATAAAATAATAAATAAATATATTTGAATAAAAATTGGACTTGTGTCAATGCTTTGTGTAAATAAACTTATTTATTAAATTATTATTTATAACTGTATTGTGTCCCTTGTCTACTGCACATCATTTACACATTGAGAATGTCCCTTATATTGTACCTAAAATGGTCTTTACAGGAGTCTGGCATAATTCATTTCTCACATTATTTTTATTCAACAATATATATATATACACCTTAAATATTAAAAACATTTCAGTTATGTAAAGATTTTATTTTTTTCTTCAGGAATAATTTAGTTATTGTTATCAGCTTCGTTGAAATAATAAGTAATGTTTGTGCGTTCATAAAATAATGAGAGAACAGATTATATTTGCTTATATCAAAGTGGCTAGACAGTTTTCTTCAACAAGAAACATTAAATCGTTAAAGGTGATGAAAGAAATGTCTGGTATTGTGAAAGTATAAAACGTTGGTTTAAAATTAAATTAAATAAAAAAGAAAACTTACTCGAATAAAATGTTATTTCAGTTTCTTTGGTCTTTCAGCTCACGGTACGCAAATAACATGTAAAAAAAAAACCTTGTATGTGTCAGGATGCAAGAAAGGATGAGCCCATAAAATTAAAACTAATTAAGTTTTTTAGTATCGAGGGGAAAAAAGAGACATTTATTTTCAAAGATTTGTTTAAAATCTTCTTCTTAACATCCATTCTAAACCATAAACATCTACAGACATCTTCTAGAGGTCTATATGACATCTGACAACAGAAGTCTCAGACATGTCTTTAAGATGGATATGAAGACATCATATATATTTCTGACAGTATGTGTGCTTTCAGAGTTACTCTAGTCTTTGTAATATACACAAAGAATTGTGTGTTTGAATATGCAGTTTATTCATATAATTTATCATTAATGTAACTGATGAAGTGTGGATATTTATTTATTTATACTTGCATGGCATTACACCATACATTAAGACAGGGGTCTCAAACACGTTGCTCGCAAGGCCCTCTCCAGTGGCTCTTCAACATCACAAGTTTTGATTTGTCAAACCGTTGAAAACCATCTTGAAATTAAACAAATTATTTGTCAACGAGCTGCCAATCAAACATCTTCTTGTGTTGCTGCACCGAGGTGATTCGAACGGGGAGTTAGAAAGACGTGTAGCCAGACCGGGTCAGGTGCCAGGAGGTTGGCAAAAATGACATCTGCAGAGTTCAATCATGCCAGTAAGAGGCAAAAAACATATTATTTCCACGAGGAATGGGAAACGGACTTCTGTTTCAGAAAATGTGAAATGACAAGTGCATATGTCTGATCTGTGGCACAAGCTTGGCAGTCGGTAAAAAATGTAATGTGGAGCGGCATTCCACCAAAGTTTACAGCAACTCGCAATTTTCCAGAAAGAGAAGGTAAAAGAGTGTACAACAAAAACAACAATCTCTGTTCAAAAAACCAACGAAGAAGGCCAGCCCATCAACCGAGGCATCATTTAAAGTCACGCACATCCTGAGCAAGCACAAAAAGGCCTTCCCTGATGGAGGGGTCATTAAAGAAGCAATGACTGCAGGGGCAGAATCTTTATTCAAGGACTTTAAAAATAAGACTGAGATTCTGTCTGCTATCGCCAACGTTCAACTTGGCGCAAATACTGTGGCACGCAGGGTGTGTGGCTGTGTGTGGATGCGGTGAAACAGTTTGAGTCGGACCTTAACAAGTGTTCCAGGTTTTCACTCCAGTGTGACGAGTCTGTCGATACCAGAGACACAGCAGAGCGAGCTGTTTCCATAAGGATGGATTTTGATGATTTTACAAGAAAAGAAGAGTTTTTGACATTAATTCCACTGAAAACCACCACAAACCTCCTTCTTCACACCAAAGTCAGATGGCTGAGCAGAGGTTAGATACTACAACGCTTTCTTTCCTTGCTCAGTGACATAAAAGGTTTTATGGAAATGAGAGTAGAGGAGACCACATTACTGAGTGATCCTGAGGATGTGTTTATAAATATAGATACTTATATTTTTAAAAATAAATAAACTCTGAATTTATTATTGTAATCAGTGTGTCTGTGTGTGTGTGTGTGTGTGTGTGTGTGTGTGTGTGTGTGTGTGTGTGTCCTGTGTGTGTGTGTTCTGTGTGTGTGTGTTTGTCCTGTGTGTGTGTTCTGTGTGTCTGTGTTCTGTGTGTTCTCTCTCTGTGTGTGTGTGTGTGTGTTCTGTGTGTTGTGTGTGTGTGCGTGTGTTCTCTGTGTGTGTTCTGTCTGTGTGTGTGCGTGTGTTCTGTCCTGTGTGTGTTCTGTCCTGTGTGTGTGTTCTGTGTGTGTGTGTGTGTGTGTGTGTGTGTGTGTGTGTGTGTGTGTGTGTGTGTGTGTGTGTGTGTGTGTGTGTGTGTGTGTGTGTGTGTGTGTGTGTGTGTGTGTGTGTGTGTGTGTGTGTGTGTGTGTGTGTGTGTGTGTGTGTGTGAGTGTGAGAGATCTGTGTGTGAGTGTGAGAGATCTGTGTGTGTGTGAGAGATCTGTGTGTGTGTGAGAGATCTGTGTGTGTGTGAGAGATCTGTGTGTGTGTGTGTGTGTGTGTGTGTGTGTGAGAGATCTGTGTGTGTGTGTGTGTGTGTGTGTGTGTGTGTGTGTGTGTGTGTGTGTGTGTGTGTGTGTGTGTGTGTGTGTGTGTGTGTGTGTGTGTGTGTGTGTGTGTGTGTGTGTGTGTGTGTGTGTGTGTGTGTGTGTGTGTGTGTGTGTGTGTGTGTGTGTGTGTGTGTGTGTGTGTGTGTGTGTGTGTGTGTGTGTGTGTGTGTGTGTGTGTGTGTGTGTGTGTGTGTGTGTGTGTGTGTGTGTGTGTGTGTGTGTGTGTGTGTGTGTGTGTGTGTGTGTGTGTGTGTGTGTGTGTGTGTGTGTGTGTGTGTGTGTGTGTGTGTGTGTGTGTGTGTGTGTGTGTGTGTGTGTGTGTGTGTGTGTGTGTGTGTGTGTGTGTGTGTGTGTGTGTGTGTGTGTGTGTGTGTGTGTGTGTGTGTGTGTGTGTGTGTGTGTGTGTGTGTGTGTGTGTGTGTGTGTGTGTGTGTGTGTGTGTGTGTGTGTGTGTGTGTGTGTGTGTGTGTGTGTGTGTGTGTGTGTTCTGTGTGTGTGTGTGTTCTGTGTGTGTGTTCTGTGTGTGTGTGTGTGTGTGTGTGTTCTGTGTGTGTGTGTGTGTGTTCTGTGTGTGTGTGTGTGTGTGTGTGTGTGTGTGTTCTGTGTGTGTGTGTGTGTGTGTGTGTGTGTGTGTTCTGTGTGTGTGTGTTCTGTGTGTGTGTGTTCTGTGTGTGTGTGTGTGTGGTGTGTGTGTGTGTGTGTGTGGTGTGTGTGTGTGTGTGTGTGGTGTGTGTTCTGTGTGTGTGTGTGTTCTCTGTGTGTGTGTGTGTTCTCTGTGTGTGTGTGTGTTCTCTGTGTGTGTGTGTGTTCTCTGTGTGTGTGTGTGTTCTCTGTGTGTGTGTGTGTGTTCTCTGTGTGTGTGTGTGTTCTCTGTGTGTGTGTGTGTTCTCTGTGTGTTCTGTGTGTTCTCTGTGTGTGTGTGTGTGTGTAAGTGTCCTGTGTGTGTGTGTGTGTGTGTGTGTAAGTGTCCTGTGTGTGTGTGTGTGTGTGTGTCCTGTGTGTCGTGTGTGTTCTGTGTGTGTGTGTTCTGTGTGTTCTCTCTCTGTCTGTGTCTGTGTGTGTGTGTGTGTATGTGTGTGTGTTCTCTGTGTGTGTGTTCTCTGTGTGTGTGTGTTCTGTGTGTTGTGTGTGTGTTCTGTGTGTTGTGTGTGTGTGTTCTGTGTGTGTTCGTGTGTGTGTGTGTGTGTGTGTGTTCTGTGTGTGTGTGTGTTCTCTGTGTGTTCTGTGTGTTCTGTGTGTTCTGTGTGTGTGTGTGTGTGTGTGTGTGTGTGTAAGTGTCCTGTGTGTGTGTGTGTGTGTGTGTGTGTGTGTGTGTGTGTGTGTGTGTGTGTGTGTGTGTGTAAGTGTCCTGTGTGTGTGTGTGTGTGTGTGTGTGTCCTGTGTGTCGTGTGTGTTCTGTGTGTGTGTGTGTGTGTGTGTGTGTTCTGTGTCTGTGTTCTGTGTGTGTGTGTGTGTGTGTGTGTGTGTGTGTGTGTGTGTGTGTGTGTTCTGTGTGTGTGTGTGTGTGTGTGTGTGTGTGTGTGTGTGTGTTCTCTGTGTGTTCTGTGTGTGTGTGTGTGTGTGTGTGTGTGTGTGTGTGTGTGTGTGTGTGTGTGTGTGTGTGTGTGTGTAAGTGTCCTGTGTGTGTGTGTGTGTGTGTGTGTGTGTGTGTGTGTGTGTGTTCTCTGTGTGTGTGTGTGTGTGTCCTGTGTGTCGTGTGTGTTCTGTGTGTGTGTTCTGTGTGTTCTCTCTCTGTCTGTGTCTGTGTGTGTGTGTGTGTGTGTGTGTGTGTGTGTGTGTGTGTGTGTGTGTGTGTGTGTGTGTGTGTGTGTTCTCTGTGTGTGTGTTCTCTGTGTGTGTGTGTTCTGTGTGTTGTGTGTGTGTTCTGTGTGTTGTGTGTGTGTGTTCTGTGTGTGTGTTCTGTCTGTGTGTGTGTGTGTGTGTTCTGTGTGTGTGTGTGTGTGTGTGTGTGTGTGTGTGTGTGTGTGTGTGTGTGTGTGTGTGTGTGTGTGTGTGTGTGTGTGTGTGTGTGTTCTGTGTCTGTGTTCTGTGTGTGTGTGTTCTGTGTGTGTGTGTTCTGTGTGTGTGTTCTGTGTGTGTGTTCTGTGTGTGTGTGTTCTGTGTGTGTGTGTTCTGTGTGTGTGTGTGTGTGTGTGTGTGTGTGTGTGTGTGTGTGTGTGTGTGTGTGTGTGTGTGTGTGTGTGTGTGTGTGTGTGTGTGTGTGTGTGTGTGTGTGTGTGTGTGTGTGTGTGTGTGTGTGTGTGTGCGTGCGTGCGCGTGTGTGTTCTGTGTGTGTGTGTGCGTGTGTGTGTGTGCGTGTGTGTGCGTGTGTGTGCGTGTGTGTGTGTGTGTGTGTGTTTATTAATCCACATTTATTTTGTAATTCATTTACTACTACTTTATTTCTAATATCGATCATATTCACCACAGGAGGATCATTGTGTTGGTTCTTGCTAAATATTTTTATTAATAAATTAAAGTCATATTATAAGATGTTTTATCACAAAAGTAAGATGATTTAAACAGTTTTAACTTTGCAGTTTTTGTTGTACTTCTGCACTTTTGTTTTGTTTTCCTTCACATTGCTGTACAGTTTTATGATATTTGTAAAATAAAGTTAATATTGTGAGCACTTATTATCATTAATAAACAACTTTTGTTGTGTCAGCGTGATGACGTCACGCCGCCGTAGACGTGCACGCGCTGTTTATTTTCCCGCGTTATGAGAGAACAGTTTCACACGATCAGCACATCGCCTCTTTAAAATCTTAATTTAACAAGAATTTGTGTTTTATTTTAATTAAAGTCAGTCTATCAGTTATTATTTACTTAACATTATTCGTAATTATTAGAAAATGAGCTGAATGTTTATTTTAAAAGCCACTGAAGTGTCAATCACAATCTGAGGTAAGATTAGCTAGCAGGCTAGTTACAATGTTTAACGAATTAAATGAATAAAGTTATTAACAGAGGATTATTACAGTTTAAAATCTGCGACAATTAGAGCATAATGTTTAGTTATTATATATATTATATTATTATATATATTTGTTTGAGACAATAAAATATAAAATAAGTAGAGATAGATTAACTGTTAATTCAGTTAATGGTCAAACGTTTGGGACACAAAAGGAAAAATATTTCTCATTATTTTAATAAACTTTTGGTTTGATGAATTATGCACAAATATCTGAAATTAGTTTAGTGGACAAATAAATAATGATGCAACCATGCAGGATTTTTCATGATAAAACTAGACACTTTATTTAATTAAAATGTTTTTTACTACATGATTTTAACTGAATAATAGAAACATAATACTGATCAAAAGTTTGGGACTCTAACTTTCTGTGATATTTCACATTTTATAATTGTTATAAATTATGAAATTAAAACCTAATCTTGTAACCATAAAAATAAATAAAATAATACATTCATATTTGATCTTCAGTTCTTCTTTACAGAAATATTTCCTTATCATTTTCTCAACAAGGTTCTTAATGTCTTAAAGTTGGTTTAAAGAACTTTAAAGGAGTACCAGTCTGTTCTGCGCTCTGATTGGCTATCAAAGAAAGAACAGCCAATCAAAGTCGAACATTTTTATTAAATAAAATATAAGTGTAAAGAAACAAACATGTGTTTGCTTAATCTTTCTATAAGACTAATTTCAGACATTTAGTTAAACCTGAGAGATAATTCACTCAATGTCCCAAAACTTCTAACCAGAAGAGAAATGTAAGTGTTTAAGTTTTATGAAGGCCAGTGTTTGTAATGTGTTTAATGTTTAAAACAGGTCATTTGGTCATCATGGCACCATTTAAGGATCGTCAGGTAAGATGGACATCGACAGTGTTGAGACAGAGATTTTAATTTAAATATTGTTTTAATTAACACAATGTTGCTCTTACCATGTGCTTCAGGTGGAGAAGCTGGTGGATGATGCTCTCAAGCACAACAACTTTCAGGCTCTTGAACATTTCCTTCAAAACGAGAGCAAGCAGGACAGCAGTTTTCAATGTTCCAGACAGTTCATCACTAAACTGGACAAGCTCCTTGTCAGGGTTTGTAATATAATGTATAACATCTGAAAACAGTTTAAATTAGAAACTCAATCATATGAATGATTATGTGTTTCTGCAGGAGCTGGATGTCGGACATGTGTTCAACGCTTGTCTGGTGCTTTCTGTTTTACATAAGTGTAGTGACATGCTGGTGTTTGTAGGGGGTGGAGGAATATCTGTGATGATATCTCAAGGGCTTGTTACAAAGATGAGTACTTAATTCTCAGTGTTTATGTCTGCTTTGGTCACACACAAATGTAATGCTGGTTTAATGTCTTTACATGGTGGAGTGGTTCGAGAAAGCCAGAGAGATATGGGCGGAGGCGGGGTCATCAAGAAATGAGCCATTGATAAAGCTGGCAGAGGACTTCTTTGATGCCCTTATGGTTAGTGACTGCACACCTTCTGGTGATAAATACAATGATAGAGAAAAATAAAAACAATAACAGCCCCAAATATTTTACAGGTTGTTCATAAAAGCTGTAAAGAGGGTAAGTAGTTTGTTTTATATTCTTAAAGTATATGAACTAAAACTGATAATTTATTTACATTTATTTCATAATATCCATCAGGTGTATTTGAAGTTACTAATTCTCTACTCTGTCGCATTGGTAAAGTGGCCTCTGATCCTGAAATAAATGTCATGATCCAGAAGGAGGTGAGACCTTTGGGAGCAGAGCCTTTTAAGCTATGTCACTAGTTTATGAAAGCATTTTTATTTTATTTTATTGTGAACGCATGCGTGACATCCAACAGTGTCATAAGTCACTTTTGCAAGCATCTTTGACCAGACTGCTTTACTATAGGGAATATAATATTTTTCTATTACCCTTTTTTATTGTAGGCGTCAAGGAAAATGAATCTTATTCTAGAAAAGATTCCCACTGAGTTAAAAAAGAAGATATTTTCATCTCAGGAGGCCTCAACTATGATGCAAGTGTAAAACAAAAATAATTTTCAAACTCATTTTCAGATCATTGCATATTTGTACCATACAAATTGAGTTGTTGGGTACATATATTTAAGGCAAAATATTAGTAGGTTCACTGGGTAAACCTGAGCTGTTAAAGGAATACTCTTAAGTATATGTGTTCAGGAAAAGATATTTATTTATTCATCTAATTTAAATCTTTATTTAGGAGCGATTTGGCCAGAAGAATCTTCCAAGGTGGAGGTTAGTGAACAACTATTAAATATACTTTAGAATAAAATTGTCATGATCTATATTAAAACAGTCTAAAGAGATTGACCCTGGTCACATGTCTGTTTCTGTGTAGATTACGACCTGCAGGTTTCTTTAATGGAGGCACTGTGCAGAATGACTTCAGCAGCTCAGAGAAATGAACAAGCTGAAAGCTGGTTTAACATGACATTTGTCTCTTCTGCATTCAAGAAGATCAAGGAATCTGAATTTGAAACTGTGAATATGAACCTCCACTGAATAAAAATCTTCTTTTTTCTTTAGCTTTCAACAGTATTATATTGTGTGGGTTGAACGTCTTTTTCGCACAGGATTGCAGGAGATTTCTCAATATGGTGAATGGAATGCAAGGAGATGGAAGAAAAGGGTACTTCAAAATCTTCTTTAATATACTTTTTAGTTTTAAAGATTTTGTTAGGTATTGTTTTATCTTTTCACAGCGTGTACTCATACCCTTGTCTGGAGGCATTTTTGGACAAACATGAGGTTTGTTTTTATTTTTGAGTTTGAGATATATATAATTTTTCTGCTTTATTTTACTTTATTTTTGCTTTTGGTATATTATGTTAACAGCTGCTCATGCCAGTAGATGAAAACCTTGAAGCATTCTGGATTGACTTCAACCTCGGGAGTCAAAGCATCTCCTTTTACTTCTCTGTACCTAACAAGGATGCCCAGGTATTGGATGCTGTTTTGTATTTAATTTAATGCAAATTTTACAAATAAGATATTTTAAAACATTTTTGTATGATGGTATGGTACATAATTGTGAAACATTTGCATTTCCTATAAGGATTCCCAGTGGGACACTCTGTGTATATCTGATGATGAGGTCCAAAGTTACACAGTGGAGGGTAAGCTTCTCCAATAGATCATCTGTAAAGGATTTTAAGAAACACAAATAAACTCGAGCAACACATGTAATAAGTATTGTTTTGGAACAGTGTTGTTTCTAAGATATTTTATAATAAGTATTTAAACATTTGCTGCTCAGTTGCTTTGTTTATGTTGGTATCACAGAGGAGAATGGAAAGAAAGTTCTGAATCTGATTTTGACGGACTCGGTCAGCATTGGCAGCTTAGAGGGCTCCAGAGTTACCATCAAATTCAGCTCCTCTCTAGACATCCTAAAAGCCACTGAGAAAGTTTATGGTCAGGCTAAGAACCGGGTGAGTGAACCTTTAAGATGATGGAATACCATAGAACCACCTGTTAGATGGAATACCATAGAACCAGAACATTTTTAGATGTTGAACTGTAAGGACATGGCAATGCTCATAAATAGGTCCAGCTAACATTCTGCATCCAAACCACTGAACTGTGAAATTGTAGCATTTTCATTCGGTGTATGTATCTATATTCATTCTTTACTGCCTTGTACTGAGATAAAATTGCAGCCTTTTACTGTTTTGACAAAAATTATCAAGGAATCTGAAACAATACGTGAAACAATACCTGAAGTCAATAGTAAAGTATTAACCCTCCAAAATGTCAAAAATGTAATATGAACAATTTAAAGGTCTCGTTCTTTGTAATTTCATATTTCAAACTTTAATAAGTGTATAATTATCTTTTTAGAGTAAAAGTAATATTATAAAGTTCAATGCTGAGCGAGATATTTCATTTAACAGAAATCGACCAACAAAAAACGGCCTCTACCTGCTTCTTATATGACATCACTACCCCAGTATTTGAATAACCTGCCACACACACAAACACACACACACACACACAAACACACACACACTCACACAAAAGGGGGCGTTGCATTTGTAGAGTGTGTTTGTTTGTGGCCATGACATTGAAACTCTGTTATTTTCATCATAGAGTCCAATCACCTTTGTTTGGCTGTACTAAGAGATCAATGATTACAGCTAATGAAATGTGCTGAGGGAAGAAAATGGTTTTGTTGTCAACAAATATATCTCTGTTTACTTTTTTAGAAGTTTTTTAGGAAGACTCCCTCTGTTGTGAAAACTCCTGTTCAGGTCAGCCTATGCTCACTGCAGAATTCCCAGGTCTGCATTCACCAAAATGAAGGAAATCTATATCTACAAAGTTAAATAAGTGAATAGCTGCATTCTAGATTTTCTATGTAACTGTGCTGGTGTATGTTTATCAAACAGGTAACTGTTCTAGAAAGTCAAGTATTAGATGAGAGAGAGTCATCATCAGTGAAGGCAGGCTGTCCTGGCCTGTCTATTACACATCTAACACCAGATGAAAACAAGGTAAATCCTGATGCTCAGAGTACCAGTTAAATAAAAAATAAATAAAATTTTCGGTCATCATTTACTGACCCTCTTGCTGTAAGTCTGTATGATTAACTTTATGCAGTAATACAAAAGAATATATACTTGAAGAAAGTTGGTAAACAATAGAACCGTACAGATTTGAAATGACAAGAGGTTGAGTAAATGAAGACAACATTTAAATTTTTGCGTGAATTATCACTTTGAGGTGGGTTTAAACTAAGAATGCAAAGCTCTTTTAGTTTTCTCAGATGGTAACCCCAGTAAAGATGAAGGTGTCTGAGTCTTGCATGTATATCACTGGTAGTGTGGGACGTAAACAGGGCAGCTGTTCTTCCAGCTGTGTGCTGCCTACATGTAAGTCCATTAATCTACTGATAAAATCATCTTTCACTATGTCATGTGGGTGGCTTTAAATTGTCTTTCACGTCAGTGTCATTTTCAAAGTTGAAACCGGCTCTTCAGATGATGAGTTCCTCAGAGAGGAAGAAAGAGTTTCAGCTTAGAGATCTCATGATGTCCAGAACATCTTCCAGCATTTCTCCACTCAATATTCATTGTGACAATAAACAAAGGCAGACAATAAATGTACGAGTTTCAGTTTTTGTTAACTTATTAAAGCCACCGGTTTGGTATTACTTTTTATGTCTTGTAAGTTTTATTTTATGTTTTGTTAGACTACCCCTGCTGTTCAGAACGGGAACAAACAGCAAAGCAACAGAGGCAAGACTAAAGAGGAAAAACACCCCAAGGTACTAGAGTCTTTGCTATTTTACTTGTGTGATCATTCTGTGTACTTTAAGTTTTAAGTCTTCTCTTGCTCTATCTACAGAAGATTACAGAAGAAGTGTTAGAGAGGAAGCAAGCTGACCAACCACATATTCAGGAGATTATTGGTATAATTACAATGTAATATATCATAATAGATTATATTAGGCAATGCTGTACAGGCTTTTTATTAGTTGTTTTATTTAATTTCATAAAAGACAGCAACATAATTCCAGACTCCCAACCTGCTGTGAGCAAAAGGAAATTCTCTGTTTCTGGATCGCTGTTTGCTTTGCCCGAAGATGGCTCTGGGAGACGGTCTATATCTAGTAAGTTACTAGGCAGAAGAAAATTCGTTGTAAAGGGGGATTTAATATATTCCACAAACACAGGAAATGATTTTTATTTGTTCGTTGACTGTTATTGGTTAGTGGGTCAATTTTTCCAGCCCATCATATCACATTTGAGAAAACATTTTTGAATCACAAACGCTTTATACACTTTATCTGATGTGGCTTTTTGTGACCTTGTGTTTCATGTAACCATCTCCAGATGGAAGTTCAGTCCCCCCTCCTCAGCGTCTGTCCCCGGACCAGCATGCACTCAGAACCCTGACCCAGAAGCAGCTGCACAGTCAGCTCACTCAGAGGCTAGATGAGGTGTTGAGAGACCAGCAGGGTCCAGATGGCCACGCAAAGCACAGATCCTCTTCAATGGATCCCTGTGCTGCGGGTCAGGGAAAGGAGAAAGTAAAGACGTCTGTAAGGTCCACACCTGCTAGACCTGTACCGCCGAACAGCAGAGCTCAGCACAAGGCTTCTTATTCAGACAAACAGAATGTAAGAAGTTTTTTATTTGGAGAAATTTATAAATATAAATTAAAGACATTTTAGGTACATATTAAGCTAAATTTAGGATAAAGCTACAAGTTGTGTGGTTGAGACAGGTCAATGCCTAGCCTGTTTATTTAAGAATAAAATAAAAAAAGGCTCTTTGTGTCAATGTTCAAAAGAGGGGACACACAGCAGACAGTATGGTGAAGATGATATCCAGTCATTACAAAAAAACTAGCAAAGCAGCATCTCTTGTGCCTGGTGCCAAGTTTAACATCGCAACTACAAACAGGTGACAGACCAGCCATTCGTTTAACCACATGTATTTTCATCTGTCCCAACATGATATCTACGTATTATTTTGTGTATTGTCTTTCAGATATCCGTTAAAGAAAAGCTGTCCATCATCTTCGTCCACTGTAAGTCATTCGGACAGTCAGGATAATATTTGTTTAAATTAACATTATACATGTAATACTTCACTATACATTCAACGTACATATTTATTTTTATTATGTTTATTGTGTACTGGAAGCTTCTACAACTAAAACAAAGTCCTCATGTGTGCGAGTATGCTTGTTCTGTTTCTGATTGTGATTCTATATAATGTTTTCATACCTGTTGTTACAGGAGAAAACTGCTGCTAGGAGATCAAGCGCTATCAAAACACTGGAACAATCCAAGTCAATAAAGGACCTTGAGTACACATTTTATTTCTTTAAACCAAAAATATCGAAATAAAAGTATCTGGTATATCTAATTGAATATTTTGTTCGTCATCTCCTCAGTGATGTGTATGCCTTCAAAGAGGACACATCAAAAAATAATGCGGTAAGCACACAGTCATACTCATAAAACTTTAGAAGCTTTTAATATATTTCTCATAATAATAATTTCTGCTTCAGAACAAGTCTGGAATATCTGAGACATCCCCAGTGAACAGCAGGTAAAACTGTTCAAACGTTTAAAAGCAGCTCCCTCTAGTGTTTAAAAGAAGAACCTGTCATCCATTTTTGACAAACACATTTGAAACATTATTTCATGTTCTTCTTTTAGTGCAGTTAGGAATTTGCCAGCTTGCACAAAGTCTGTTTTGAGACCTCAGCCTCCAAAGGTTTAGTGTTTCTTTAATTATTCATGAGCTGCAGATGATCTACCTATAAAAGACAACATGGTGGTATTGTGTGTGTTCTTATATTATATATTACAGGCGGTTTCTAAAAACGCAAAGAAAAATCTGTTCAGTGATACAGACACAGAAAATATGACAGACATCAGCTGGCTCAACTCAGCCAACAGGAAACCCAAACCTAAAGTGGCAGACTACAGCAGACAGCCGGTCAAACCCAGCATCCCACCAGCCAACTCCTCATGTAATCAAATCTCTCTCCCTCTCTCTTGAATAGGAATTCTTCAGTAATTTTCTGGTCATTCATATATATATATATATATATATATAAATAAATAAAAGGAAATCTAGGAAAAAACTGAAATAAAAATATGTCTGTAGTTAATTTTTTTTTTCTGTTTTAGTCAAATCTCCAACTACACCTTCACCAAAGCCAGTTAAGAAGCAAGTCAAGCCGAAGCCGGTAAGGTCAACAAAGACATGTTACTTTATATAATTTTCTTCAGATGTATTACCCTTACCCCACATTTATTTTATTGCTGGTCTGGGTGAATGATAGAAGAGACAGAGGAAAATGACTGAACCCAAAGAAGATAAACGTCAAATTAACATCAGTAGCACATCTAGAGGAAGACTTCAGAGAACTGCAACCATGACCAAAACCTACAAGGAGCAGTCTGACTCAGACAGCCAGTCTAGCCAATCAGAGAATGAGAAGCCACCACCAACCAAGGCAAGTGTGTCATTTTTCTACTTACAGATTCTTTGTTGTAGTTTCAAAGTTTTGGAATCATTAGCCTGTCTCCACACAGAAAAAGGCACTAGGGCAACCAGAAAAGACCTTTTCAGCTCAAACCCTAGGACGAGGACAAAAGAACAACACAAGCTCTTTGGAGATACCCAAAAGACAACGCAAAATAAGAGAAAGGAAGGAGTGTAATAAAACCTCAGTGCGGATTCAGACAAATAACTCAAGCAGAAAAGATGAAAGTCCAGGACATCTGACTGTAATGAAGACCCCGTCGGCTCAGAACTCAGTAAGAGGACATAAAGAATCCTGGATGGCCAGATTATCTTCCACATTTGTCTCACCTCCGTCCATCGAAAGGATGAGAAGTAAGAGTTTAACTGCTGTAGAGCACACATTTGCATTACAAGAGCACATGAACAATTCCCCATTTCTTTCTATAGCAGATGAAAAACTAACAACAAAGATGAGGTTCAAAACTACTCCACTTCGTTCTCTGTCCATCTCTCCCATTGAACTGGACTCTCCTCCACCAGCGCCACTCAGCCCTTTCAGAGACATCCAGGCCTTCTCTCTGTGTGAGACACTGGGGATTAAACCTCCCTCTGTCTCCACAACAACACCTGTTTCCATATCCACCAGAGACTCACAGCAGAAGCCACCTGCTCCTATGGTAAACAAGAGTTTTATTTCTATCAAAGATATCTTCCAGCTTTAAAGAAACATTAAGTTGTGTACTAGAACACTTTAGATGCACTTCGAAAAGTTTTCCTCATTTAAATCTTTTACATAAAGTACTCTTAATGAATGGGTGCAGGCCACAGATGCAACTTCTGTACCAGATCTGCTCAATACCACCTGTTCCAATAATTAAGATCCCACTTCTCTGTTTCACATCAGCAGGTTGAATCAAGTCCATTACACTCAACCCTCAGCCAAAATCAGCCTCCAATCATATCAGCAGACCAGCAGGAGGAGCAGAGAGATGAGGGGAACAGGACGAGTCCAGCATTTTTTGACAAGAGGTCCATCATTTCTGTAACCAGTCATTCTTCACACATTTCTGTGAGCAACACGGCCTTGAACTGTACTGAACTAGAGGTAACAGAGTTTGATAAGTACATCTTTTCATGCAACTACAGTATAGTAACCTGTTACTGTTTGTAGAAAACACCAACTTACCGCAAGAGAAGTCAGGATAAGATGGCTGAATTCAAATCAGGTGAAGAGATTTGTTATGATGGTATTTTTTCATATTTACAGTACAAATATATGTTTTTTTTCCTTAAGGTCCATCAGTTATATATAAGCCTCCCAGCTCATGCCACTCAGCCACTCAAGACAAGGATAGTGAAGAAGACAAAGAAAATAGACCACCCTCTCCTTCTCAGCTAGCTATGAAAATGAAGCCAAGAAAACTTTTCAAGTCCAACAATAAACATGGACTTCAGAAGAAAGGTTTTTATCAACATTAAACACAATGTTACTCATTCTATATACTGTAGGTCAGGGGTGTCCAAACTACGGCCCACGGGCCGGTCAGTTTTTATTGGCCCGCAGCAAGTTCTTAAAATATAATAGAGTATGGCCCGCACATGGCGCTTGAGCTCAACTCTATTGCACTTCTCAGTTTCAACACCAGAAAGAGCCAGTCACAGAAAAGGTGTTTCTCCACTAAACTGAATACGGGGATGTACTCTACCACTCTGATGTGCGCTGGCTGAGCCGCGGCTCTTTAATGCAGCGCTTTTATTCGCTGACATCAGTTCGAGATCGACAAGTGAAAGAGAAGGGCCGACCTCTTCATAAACTGAGTAACCCTCTGTGGCTGGCAGACCTGGCACTTTTAGTTGATCTCACTCATCATCTGAATACACTGAACAAGAACCTACAAGGCAAAGAACAGCTGGTGTCACACCTATATGCGCACATAAAAGCCTTCTGTGTAAAGCTCCGCCTGTTTGAGACACAACTACGAAGCTTTAATGTTGCACACTTCCCTGCGCTGTCTGACATCAAGTCTGCTTTTCCAAAGGCAAAACTTACTCCTGACATCCCAGCCATCCTTCAAACCAAAGGACAGCATGACTGCTCCCACTGAGAGCAATGTTTTTCACATTATACACACAGTAATCATGTGTCAATATGTCACCTCTTGTGTGTGGCCCGGGCCTTTGCTTATTTTTCTGTATTTTGCCCTCATCAAGAAAACTTTGGACACTCCTGCTGTAGGTGAACATATTAAAAAATTTAAAATGTCTCAGTGCCCAACACCAAAGACACAGAATACATTCTGTTTTGGGGAATAACCTTTTGTCACCTCAGGTCCTAGACAGCCTGTAAAGAATCAGAGCAGCTCAGAAGAAGAAGTGGAAGAGATGGTCACAGATAATGGACGAAGAAAGAAAAGCTACATGAGAAGACCGAATAAAAGAGCAAGAGAAACATTAACATCCAGTAATGACAGACTCGAGGGAAAACGAGTTGGGAAAAGTATGTCTAAATATGAGCAAACAACTAATAAACTTCACTGTTTAATCTGTTGGAATGAGAACAGATTGAAAGTATGTATGTGTTAAACGTGCTGTGACTACAACAAATACATATGTGCTTTACTTCAGCTGAAGATGTGGAGACAGTGTCGTCGCATATAAAGTCAAGATGTGTGGAGACAATGATGGAGGAAGAGTCAGACCTCACCCAGCCTGCTCAGGAGGTGGGCTTTATCTGCCATCAGTTCAGCTCAGAACTTAAGAGGAAGATCAAGGTGCTTGTCGTATTATTTTTATCAAAGCAATCAAGTAATCTAAGGTTTATTTAGTACACTTTGCTGCAAATCTTGAATCATGTAAGCATTTACTACTAACTTGTATGGTGTGTTCGTTAGAATCGCTCCAGGAGAATGGATCTTTACACCAGGCAGTCTTTAAAGACGTTCCAGGAGCATATGTTCTCAATCAGAGACCAAGCACATCGCTACAGGTCAGATATACAGTAGAAGGTGAATTGTGTCTGAGCTTTAACATCTTATTTGTTCTATTTGTCATTTACACAGTTCACAGAAGCTGGAGAAAGTCAAACAAGTTCTGCTGGGTGAAATTAAAAACTTGGAGCAGGATGACATTGTTCTCAGAGACATGGAGGAGGATCTTAAGGTAATAAAAATACTGAATTTCAAATAAATGAGTTATTAAGTGAATTGTAAAATAAAGAAAACATTCTCTGAAAATGGCAGACTGGAATTATACAGCGGTGATGTTTTTATATTTGGCATCAATGGATTAAAACAAATGTTATCGTGCAGTGTAATATAATTTATTGTTGTGCTAAATCATTCTATCTGAACAGACATATTGGAAAAAGCAGACGTTGGCTTTTCACACATATCAAGAGAAAGGAGTCGGGAGGTAAAAAAATAAAAGCTTCTGCATAAACATGATGTGAACAGCATCACTGGGTCTCACTAGGACTGTGTGGTGTTTTAAGTGTTGGATTCTTAATCTGTGCGCTCCACCCTGTTGTTTGTTTCAGGCTGCAGCGCTTGAAAAGTACGATTCAGACCAATGTATGTGAGAACCTACAGGGTGAGGAGCAGATTATCTCTTCCGAGGTGAGGAATTAAACCACTGTCAGATCCTCTTTTCTTAGCGTACATATTCAACTCTGATCCATCAGAAATCATCTGAGCTTTTTTTTCTTGTTTTTTGTTCCAGATGTCTTCAATGAAGAAAAACTTGAATGCTGTTCAGGAGCGGTTCTTCAAAGAAATGGTGAGATGAAGTAAAGCCACTGCAGATATTTGAAAGGACTTGTGTAAAGTTTTGCAGGACTCTGAATCGTTTCTTAATCTTTTCAGCACGAGGAGGAATTGTTGAGTGTGAGAAGAGGACTACAAACCTTGTTCCTACAAGATACTTCAAGATTCTGACTTGAGACGTGAACTGCTGTATTTCAGATGTTTAAATTTCTTAAATTTTCAGATGTTTTATTTCTTTAAACATGTTTACATGCTCAAGTGTTACAAATGTTAAGTTCTTTTAACGCAGTATTATTTTTAACCCGTTGATTTTTTATTATTCTTGCATATTTATGTAATTTTAAAAAAGCCAATTTGTCCTATAGTAAGTAAATCTGAGAAATGTTAAAGAGTTTAAAAAGGAAACTATAAGTTTGGCAATAGAAGTGAGTCATAAATATTAAAAAATAAATGGTATTCTGTAGGAAATGCTGTAGTTTTAAAGCTGATTCTAAGCTCAACATATTTTATTTACCAGCAAGAGCCAGTAATTGTGCTTCTTTTTTTTATTTACCAGACACTCAATTAATACTATGTTATTATATTATAAGTTATTAAGACATTAGATGAGTGAATTGTTTATTTCATTCATGTCCAGTGTGTGAAATGAAGTTATGTGATGTACTGTTTGTGATAGAGCAACAGACACTAGTATTTACTTCCATGTTGGACTGAAAATAAACTTTTTCATCTGACTGTTGTAAACAGTTCTTGACTTTGAGATACTTTTATAATCCTTGTGTACTAAAAACCAAACAAGGAGTTTTCCAAAAGGTTTTATATTTTGAAGACAAGTAGTGCTTACAAAGGTTTTTCTCAAGTGATGACATGAACAACCCTGTTCAGCAGGACTTCTGTACAGTAAATATGAAAGCCATTTTTAGCGGGCACATCAATCCCAACAGTTTTCTCTCTACTGTTTTTTTTTGTTGTCTTTTCTGTTTTTTTTGTTCCAGAGCAGAGCTGATTACATGTACACAAACATTTACCCAAAACAAATCCATCTTTCTTTGCAATCACTGAAATGCAGTTCTGTTTAAAAACATAAAAAACGTTACTCCTCAGCTTCTCTGCTCCGTCAGCTTCATGTTTAATGTGGCCGCAGATTTTCCTCAGGTTTCTCCCTGCTGCCGCTGGCGATGGAGACGCGACCTCTGGCGTTAAGCGTTCCCAAACACCAATCGGCCCAGGGCGCTGGAAGAAGAGGAGAATCCCATGGCCGACGCCACGGTTCTGGAAGGGGCACCTCCAGAAATTAAACAAAAACGTCACTTTCAGCAGTTTCTTCACAGAAGAAAACCCTTTCTCAGGGCCTGTGAAACCTGGAAATGGAAAATAAACAGAAATAACTTTCCTCATGTCCACCATGACACAATTCAACAAGACGTGATTGTAGTTTTAGTGAGAGGAGCTAAGGAAAGCTTGAATGGCCTCTAGTGTCTCCAATAAATCAACCTGTTCTTCAAACCAAACACTTTCATGCGACCCACAAATAACTGTTTGTTGTTTATGACGGGTCTGAGTATGTTCTTGTACATGTAAAAATAGCCCAGCTACGTTTTAAGAGGATTGCAGATGCATACTGACCTTGTTAGATGCTTGCTTGAAGCATGAACTTCCATTTCCGTGCTTTTGAACTCATTGAGCTCTTTGCGGATGGCCGCCTGTAAAATAAAAAAGCCCCTTTAGTGTCTCTTCAAGCGACACGGCCTGCTGAGAGTAAACCCTTTAGCACAAGTAAACATAAGAAAGTGGGGTAAAAATCACTGGATTTGCTTCACATGTACAATAGTTATCATTTGCGAAGCTATAAAAAACCTGGAAAACTCTTGCTGTGTTGTGTGGCTCCATTTGACGAACAAAAGTGCGTCAGAAGATTTACTGACATCAGCATCGTGACACATACCTTGTCAGCGGCGGACAGTCTTGTCCAGGGTTTGTCAGCTCTCCTGTCATAATCCTGGGCTTTGGCAACCTCCACGTAGTCGCTGAAGCGGATGAGAATCTTGCGTTCTCTTAGTTCATCGACTGTTGGCCTCTGGTTGAGCTATAAATTAAACGGCAACATTTTAATACGACAACCAATGATAACCTGTCCGCTTGTACAGAATACTGTTGTGCAACCTTCTCATTTATTTTAATTAATGTTAATGTTTTCTCCAAATTTAAAACTATGACAATTTAATTTTGTTCCGCGTGATTTCTTGGGAATCAAAGATTCACATGACCAGACACTTTGTCTCTTAGTCCTGTATTAATAAATGTACGACTCATCTATAAAACAATGCATGTGTATGTTAGTAATGTGCTATATATTTTACATTATAATATTATAATATATGATTCATAGTATTGTACAGTATTCAAGCCGATGTGTCTGAAACATCTTAAGATTGTTTGATTTTGATCCAAGATGACGTTTCAAACCAACATCAACAAGCCGAATGAAAACGTCTTGTATACCTTTCTGTTAAGCCTCTGTTTGATCTCTCTCCTCTCCTCCTGCTCGGTCTGATCATTCCTCTCTGAAAGAGAAACAAAGACATGATGATGATGAGCACACACAATCACAGTGATGTCATCAAATGATACAGCAAAATCTGATGTTCACACAGAGGTCACCGGGGACTCACATCTCCAACAAACAACGTTTGAGCAATACATGTTTGTGCATAACTGTCTGGATCTTATCTGACAGATTACAGCAATCCAGAGTTCATACACTACCGGTCAAGAGTTTTCAGACACTTCAGTGAAACGTTTCACATTATTTAACAAAACTTTTGAATTATGAAGAAAGAACAGCCTATAAGGAGAACGATGAATACATAAGGACTCAAAGAAGCTTTAGAAAGCTGCTTGAGAAAATGACAAGAACAATTAGCAGAAAATTCCCTGAAGATCATTAAATAAAAGAAGCTTTATTTCATAAAATAATGTTTTATTTTTATGAAATAAAACATTTCATAATTTGAAAACTTAATTGTTGTTATAAAATGTGAAAAAAGTAAATAAGTGTCCCAAATCTTTTGAGCAGTAGTGTATATACAGTATATAATACATATTTACATATAAAAAATATGACATAATAAATGTTCATCATTTAAAATGAACGTAAAACAATTGATATTTTTATATTGTTATTGAAATATTTTTCTCTTTGTGCACAAAGCCACATCTATAGAGGATTCCACATCCATAATATATTTACATTTCTCATGATATTAATGAATAGATTTATATTAAGTATCACTCACGTTTTAAGATATTTCTGCTCTCGAGCTCTTCAACGGCCGGCCGTTGGCTGAGTCTCCTGCGGAAGAAGAGCAGAATGAATTTTTGGACCATGATTTCTAAGCGAGATCCTGAAGCGACGCTCAAAGTCTCTGTGCTCCAGAACGCTCCTCATCTGGATCAGGAAAACTGATCCTCAGAACTCTTGCTAATTCTGTCTCCGTCAACTAACATGCAGTTCCTGTATCATCTTGGATTCTGTGAGTGAACTCATGCCTTGTGCTCCTCAGTGCCATCCCCTGCACATAGAGACGCGCGCTGTTTCAAACAGAAGCACAAGCTTGGTTGTGCCCGCCCTCTCTCCCTCTGTCTGTCTGTCTGTCTCTCTGTCCGTCTCTCTCTCTATAAAACACAACTTTAAATAAATTAAATTATAAAAATAACAACCACATTTTTTTCATTTTAATATTAAGCAATACATCTTTTTTGTCCCTAATAATAACTTATAATAACATGACAATGCAACATCTATTCGGGTATGATATTTCCCACAAATAAATGATTTTCTCAACGAATAGAGAAATATTTCACAGGTAATGAATCACATTAGCAAGGATCATTTTACTTCAGCTGTTTATTTTCATGTTGTTATTTCCATCGTTTTTCTTTTGTCTTGAAAGCCTTTAGGCCGTAAGGGTTTGAACAGCTCGCGGTTAATAACACTGTCTGAATTCATTATCCGAAAGATGAAAACACTTTCATGACGTGTTACTCATAGAAGCTGAGTAAGACGGGATTCCAGCAGATGTGGCAGCATTAACATTTCATGAAGTGAAATGGAGAACTACTCCCAAAGCTCCTCTTTGGAAGCCGCCTGGATATTATTGACCTGTCGTGGGTTGCCTAGCAACAGTGGCTTTCCTGTCAATCCTGAAACAAAGAGAGCTGCTGGTGCTACGCTGAAAGGTGATCTTATTTATTCATGTAGGAAATAGATGCCGTTTTGATCATTTGAGAGATTTTATTTACAGTACGTTTGACTGTATATGTATACTGCATATATCTATTAATGCACGCAGGATGGAGGAGGGGAACATGCACCATAATCTATTATTCACCAGTCTGAGCACTAAAAATAGCTTCAGCCGTGTCTTTCTTCTGTTGAAGAGGAGCAGGTGAGCCAAAGATAGGAGGGTCAGGACACGTTACTGCAGTGAAGTATTATTGTGTTTGTCCTGCAGGTGCAATGACCGTCACACATGACGCTGACCACTTTATGCTTACTAACCAACTTTACATCTTAAAGTCATAGCTCGCCCCAAAATATGTATGTGACTTTTTTTAGTGGAACTCAACAAAAAAAGATATTTTGAGAAATGTCTTAGTCAATGACACCCTCTTGTTATTTCATAACAGAAAAAGCACGAGTAGGGTCCCACACGTGATAAGAATTGTCCCACATTTTCATTTTGTCTGTCTATTGTATTCGTTTCTGTAACTTTATTTTATCATCCTTTAATAAAATACTTTGGAAAAGATAATTTTAGGAACACACTTAACGTGCAAAGGGCAAGCAGATGTTATAAAAACTATACAAAAAGAAACAGCGACAGAAAATGGGTTATTTTGGGTTATTTGGAAATGTGATTTTAAAATATGATGTTATTTATCTTTATTAGGAGAAGGTCTGTGCTTTACAAATGCATTCATGGATTCTGTACCAAATTGTGTGACGCCCGTACGTTCATGGCACCTGTTTAACAAGCATGTGATCTAAAATCAACATTACATATTATAATAATAGTAAAAGATTTTTCCAACATGACCCGCAAAATCATGTCAGGTGTTCTGTAAATGAACCTTTATCAGGTGGTCTTTCTAAACACGAGTCACATCTTCATCACATCTTCGAGCGGTCCCTCATGCTTCCACCATCACTGAACTTCTCGTGTTGTATAAACATAACTTTAGACTTTCTAGAGTCTGGTGTCCATCTCTTCTCCTTACCTAAAACGCTCCTAATGATGAAATGAATCTAAAAATGATGACTGTTTCTAATCTAAGAATCAACAGTGGGGTTAGAGATCTGAGCGCGAGAGTTAACATGAGCACATGTGTAATGTCATGAGACATGCCCTAACCTGCTGTCACTGTTTGATGTAAAGTCCAGATATTAAATATTACATTGCCTCTGACTATCTGATAGACTTATATTTCATCAATAATATTTATTAAGTGGTTAACATTTTAAATACCAATTTTACATGGAACAAAATGTTTATATGTCAAATAACCTTTAAAACGGTTTGTTACATTGCCTCAGACTACTCACAGCAATTATGATATTATATATATGAGTATACATTTACATTTAGTCATTTAGCAGACGCTTTTATCCAAAGCGACTTACAATAGTCGAGGACAAGTGGACAATAGGTGGACAAGTGCTACAACAATGTTACCAAGTTACACAGAGAGAGAAGTTACAAAAGTTTTTTTTTGATAGAGTGAGTAGTTAGAAAAGAAGTGAGTTAGTGAGTTAGGTGTAGCCGGAAAAGATGAGTTTTTAGGAGTTTTTAAAGATAGAGACCGAGTCTGACAAGCGTGAAGCCAGAGGCAGATCGTTCCACCATGGAGGAACTGAAGCAGAGAACGTTCGAGAGAGAGATTTCTTACCCTTTTGAGCTGGCACCACAAGTCTCAGCTCATTTGCGGAGCGCAGAGATCTTGAGGGCCTATACCTTTGCGTTAGTGAGTTAAGGTAAGTGGGTGCTGAACCGGTGGTGGTCTTGTAGGCAATGAGAAGACATTTAAATTCAATGCGGGCTGCTACAGGAAGCCAATGTAGTTTAATGAAGAGAGGTGTTACTGAAGAGTATAAAGTTAAAGATCACCTCAAAAATGAAAACTGTGTTAAAATTGGGATTGTTTGTTTTTAACATTAAGGAAGCTATTTTGAAGAATGTTGGTATTGTTGGTTTTGTGTTCATCAATAGAAATGAATGGGTGCAACAGCTTTTAGGTTAGAAACAGTCTTCTAATTCAATACTTTCTTTAAGAATTAGAAGTGCCAGGGTTTGAAATGACATCGAGAGTAAATGATAACACTATTTTAATTATGGGGTAAACTACATATAAAACAGTTAGAAGATTTCCACACATATCTGTGATAAAATATCTAAAGATAAAGTTCAGCAGGGGGCAGTGTCATATTTTGTATGTTTGGATATGCATTAAACATCTGGGACTCACTTGGCGAGTTTCATTTCTATCTGTTGCCGAATCTCTTGTCTCTCCTGGTCGCTCCGTGCCGGAAATATGTTCCTGTCCTCCAGGTCCTGTTTGCTGGGACGATTTCGAAGCTTCACGGCGAGCAGTTCCTTCCTCATCCTCCTCGGCAATGTACCTGCACACACACGAACAACGTCATTTTATTGTCTATGGTAACTGGAATAATAATTGAAATGCTGCGGATTCTGTTTTGTTGTACTACTGTGTGCGTGATACACCCACCGGATATGACCGAGTCATTCCAGCTGTCCATGTCATAGATGATCCCAGAAGCATCCGTGAAACATTGGTCCTGTCTAACATTCTCTTTATTTTCTTCTGCCTCCTTTCTATTCTCACAATCTCCACTCTGCTCTCGCTCGATGCTATTCATAATAACACAGTTTATAAACCTCCAACAAAATCAGAGAAGAGGAATCATCATTTATGTTTAGCGTCTTCACCTCTCTTGTCTAAGCTTTGTCGCCAGGGCCCGGTGCAGTTCCTCTATTATGCTGCTCGGGGGCAGCGGTGGATGTGGCGGACCGGCGGGATTGCTGTAAGGCCCTCGTAAGACTACAGGACTGGGACCGTCAGGGACTTTGGGAAGTTCTTTCTGGAGGAAACAGTTTGTCTGAGGCATGGCTGTGACTGCGACTTTACTCGGGTCTGCAGAAACAAACAAACACGGTCACGAAACGCAAGCATGAAGACGAAGTGTGTGGAAATAAAACACACCTTCGTCAGCACCGAGCTGGGATGTGAGAGAGCCGTGACTGCTCGGAGGAGACTCTTCCTGCTGTTCATCTTCCTCATCTTCATCGCCGTCCTCGGAATCTTCCTCAACATCCTCATTCTCATTTACAGAAACATCCTCTTCTTCCTCTTCTTCTTCATTTGAGTTTTGTTCTTCTGTGGTCTCGTCCTGTATAGAATCTAGTATAGGCAGGATAAACAGAAAACAAACGTTTAGACATAATATTATTGGATGCTGTAACCTTAAGTATACATGAATACACATATCCACAGCCATAAACATCTGTTTAGTCAAACAAATATATTTAACTCAAATTATAAGTACAACATTACTGTGTATATTGTGATCATACCACCCAAAGAAAGATTATTTATTCCTTTACAATATATAAAAATCCTTAACAAAATCATCCAACGGCTGGGGTGCTACACTGTAATATATACATATACAGTATATTATAAAGTTCAGTAAAATTATTCATTTCCTTCATTTAGATTATATTTAGATTATACTTTGAAATCACATAATAAAACTAAATAAAATAAAATAAATTATTTTGCAATTGATGCTTGCAACATCTTTAAAGTTAGTTTGACACTTGTTGATAATTGCTTGTACTCAATCATTAAAGTTAAATTACAGATTTAATTAAAATTTTAGGCAAAATCAAGAAGCATCAAAAACATCTTTAAAGTTGATCAGTACTGATATAAACTGTAATGAAAGCATTGACACCTCTCTCACGCATCTGGAGATTGTCTTGTTCTGAGCTGAGGTACTCCATGCTACTGATGCTGAGGATGGGCCCTTGAGAGCCTGACAGCCGGATCTCTGCATCTGAGATGCTCTGGATGGGACAACTTATATCTGGAGAGTGAAGTCCACAGGCCAGGGCCACATCTACACACACACAAACAAAAAACACTTGTCAACATCTTACCTGTTTCTTTTCTTTACACACACACACTCGCACACACACGCACACACACACACACACACACACACACACACACACACACACACACACACACACACACACACACACACACACACACACACACACACACACACACACACACACACACACACACACAGACAGACAGACAGACACACACACACACACACACACACACACTCATCTGTGTCATCATCTGGTTAATGTGATTGTCATGTATAGAGGGGTTTGTGTCTTGATGAATCAGGATCTTTTATTTGAGCTATATATAGGTTAATTGTAAACGTCTGGTCTTTGGGTTCTATGTACATTGCTGTTTGGTGTATGAGTTATAAACACATGCTTTCATCATGTAATAAAATGTTTTCATCATGTAATAAAAGTTGTGTAATATCACTCTAGGTGTTTCTCACTCTTGAATTCAACTACAAACAGCGCCTTCACTTTAAACCTTAAGAAATCTTAAAGTATTTTTGGATTAAATACTTAGTAAATATATTAAAACCTTTAAAAAGAAGAACCACTGAAGAGAGTTTTGCCTTTTCACTAAACAAACAATCTTTTTTTATTTACTGTATAAATTTAACATGCTTTTTCATCCAAGGTGACTTAAAGTGCATAAATTCATAAATATTCAAAGGTATTTGAATTTTACTCATTCTTATTTTCCTCAAAGCATCTTCTCATCCTGGAATGCTTTTAAAAATGTTCGTTTTTTCACCTATGCTTGTCTTGAGAACATAAAATCATTTTCTTTATTATATCAGCTACAAAAACATTTTAATAAAATATGCTTTTAAAACAAAGAAATAAGTTGAATATATTTTTCTAAATCAAATGACACCACACTTCTTAGCAATAATGCATCATTTTCTAATGCACTTAAAAATATATTTACAGTATATTTTGCTTTTGCAATTGTACATAGTTGCAAAGTTATAAAACTGTAGTTACAAAAGAGAAACATATAATATACCGGCAGAATATATCGTATTCTGGTAATTTTCCTTATATGATATTAAGTTTATGATGTGCAGTTTAATACATACTGAAACTGTGTTCGTTTTCTGTCCCCGGAGTGGTTCCCCTTAAAGGATTATTTTTGTCCTTTTATCAGTTTTTAATACATTACATGTTGTACCTTTTGGGGTACATTATTGGCTGCCAGGGACCTATTGTGTACCCAGTATATATTAGGTGAACAAAACATAACATTGTAACTATTAAGGGTACTCAATATATCCTTTGGGTGGAATAATGTAAAAATAATATTATGTTATTAAAGGTCTATCATATATTATTTCTTCTATACGTGCAGAACCTCATCATAGTTGTTATTTGTTTAACCTTTACATTGTTGTTTCTGCACCTTAAAGTGATAAGAACAAGCAAAAATCTTTCAAATGTCTTTCTTCCATCTTGTCTTCAGACAGAGACGGCTGGATCTCCTCAGGGCTGTATATGACCTCTGTCTTTCTGCTGACTCAGGGACGTTTAATATTCCTTCTCTCTTTTGGCATCAGTAGTGTAGGAAACTCCTCTGCTTCAATGACAAACTGCAGTTTGTTTTCTTTCTGTACAGTAAATCATCCTCCGGTGTTACCTGGGCGTCCCCCGGGGACCACGCTTGATTTTGCTTCTCACACTTTACTCTTCCATACTCGTCTCCTCTAGAATAAAACTGCTTTGTCAGTGTCTTTTGTTTCATAAATGATGCATCTTTATAACCTGTTGTATGTGAATTTCTAAACTAAAAACTGATGAAATATGGTTGTGTTTATGCACTGAGTTAGTTGTAAAAAGGTTGTGCCCCTAGGGAACACACATACAGATAAAATGCATGTTACATTTAATAAAAAGCTCAAGCTGGTTCACAATAACTCCATCTCATTGATTTGATTATTTACAGGCAGTACTGTGTTTCTTAACCTTTGACATACAGCGACTTCACGTCTCTCTCTCAGTGAGAGCTATGCAGTAATAACTGTTGCACCACAGATCTGGACCACTCCATCCCTTTACATCCTGACCTGTATCCTATTATCATCTCATAAAAACTGTCGTGATTGACTCACTCTCTACGTGTTCCACATCTGTATACATTTAGTTGTTTGGTTGAACACCGAGAAAGATATTTAGAAGAATGCTTTTAATCGGTTTTGAACCCCTTTGACTGCATTAATAAAGGTTTGCTGTCATACATTCTTCAAAATATCTATTTTTGAACCAAAAAGAATACATTATTCCTACTATGATGGTCACTGGGTGGTAAATGTTTGGTTATATACATTCTTCAGATTATTTATTTTAGGGTGAACCATCACTTAAAACAAACATCTCTTTCTTCTGCTTTTGTTAACCTTTTCAAGTAAGATTTCTTGTCCTTCTTGATAAAAATTTATGTTTTTTTAATTGAAAAAAACAGTTTTCTTCAGTGCTTTCTTAACCAGTTGCTATAGATATATATATATATATATATATATATATATATATATATATATATATATATATATATATATATATATATATATATATAACTGCAATATTTGTTTTTAAATATATGTATATCTATAATTTCTGTATTATTAACTATATCTCTCTTTTTTACTCTCTTTATTTTTTAAATAATAATACAATTAAAATAAAATAATATTAGTTGTCAAGTATTGTTTTATTATGTTAGTTAAGTTATGTAATAATAATATTAATAGTAATACAAATATTTATAATAATAATAATAATTATTATTATTATTATTATTATTATTATAACTATTATTATAAGTATTACTATTTTATTATCATTCTGAAAACACTCATAATCAGGATTCAAATAATAATAATCATAAGAATCATTATTTAGTAATAATGATTCTTATGATTATTATTATTAGAACCCAATCCTTAAATCTAACCACCACGAATCATCATTTACTAATTTAATAATGACACATGACTTGTAGAGGTTTCACCTGTCGAGCTTTGCTTCATCTTCTCATTTTTCTTTTTCCTCCATTTCCACGGTCTGAAAATGCGTCCCAGTGTGGCCAGTTTACTGTGGCGGCGGATGGGAGGAGTGTGAACTCCACTGACCAGACAACTGGAGCGCAGGACCTTCTGTTGCTCCATCACATCTGTAACACACACAAGACAATCATCAGTGATGTTCAGTGATATGATTTATACAGACCATAATGTGTGCCTAACATCCCCACAGACACCTTAATTTAGACCTAATGTTAATTAAGAAGGTAATGTCATTACAGCAAATGGTATTTACATGAAGCTTATGGTCGATTCAAATCATAGCACAGATTATAAAAGAGAAGACGACAGATGAACCAAAGAGAAGCCACGGACATGAGAGGAATCATCAAATAAAAGAGTCGTGGGTCGCATTTTGTAATTGACTAGAGGTTCAATAAACTTAATATTAAATACAGTACTCCTGTCCTGGTAAAATAACGAAAACTAATAAAGTTATAATTCACCTAAAGCTGAAATTTTGGCATTACCCGTTTGTCATTTCATTCCAGTATGATTTTCTTCTGCGGAACAAAAAGAAGTTATTTTGAACTGAACTACAGTGGCATCCATTCACTGTAACTGTATGATTATTTAACATTCTTTAAAATATCTTCTTTCGAGTTTAGCAAGAGAAAGTCAAACTGTTCTAAAATAACATTAGGGGGAATAAATGAAGACACAGATTTAGTTTTTTGGCTCGCATTAATGACAGCATTTCATGCGTGTTGGCATACACACATCTGCACTATCACCAAGTATTCATCGGTGGATTTTGTTGAGTGGTGATGTAAACTACAAACTATTAAAAACGCATTTGCATATGCAGGACAAAAAACACTTTCAAGTAAAAAACGAAGCCCTGGACTCCAGAAGCTTCATAATATTTATTAAAAGAATAACTTCTCCAAAATATCATCATTTATTCACCCTCACGAGATCTGTAACCAGGATGTGTTCTTTTCTATGGAAAACAAAGGAAGATATTCCAATTAATGTTGTAGAGCTTTTGTGTAATACAATGGAAGTCAACGGAGTTCAGTGTCGATTGGTTACCAACATTCTACAAAATATCCTCTTTTGTGCTCTACAGTAGAACGTCAAGTTAAAAATGTAAATTTTGGTGCACAACTGTCCGTTTAGGAGGCGATTTTTGGGCTAATGGATACACACGCTACAGACGTTTCTGGCAGATGCCCGCATGCACACACATTAAAGTCGCCGTGGTTTGTCATCACAAGGACAATTGCGTGTTTTATCACTCAAAGCCTAACACGACACCCACATTGGCATCATATCCTTTGGCAGACTAGACTAATCCTTTAAGACATTCACACATAGGAACAGCTCCATTCATACAGTAAATGAGTCAACCCTCTGCTACTGAAATAGTGGCGTGTGGGCAGGGGCGGCAGGCGAGGGCCGGCGTCAGAGAGCCAGAGGCGCTGAGGTCTTCTGATCACTGACCACGTACAAGAGAAGAAGCAGGTCAATTGAGCGAGCGTATTTCACCCGACTAACCAGCGTTACAGAATCCAGGTCAAGCTTGAAAAACAGTGTGTCGAGACGAGTCAGCAGAGGCAGGGTCAGCACCATGTTGTTACTATGGTTACCGCTCCCCCAGATGCAGCCATGCCCACTCGGAGGTAGAATGTCTGAGGAAAGGGAGGATGGGGAAATGGGAAGGGGTTTGTGGAGTGGGATGGGGGGGGGGTCTGTTGCTATACGGAAGCGCTCGCAGAAGACCCAATGCAGCCAATCACGGCCCACTCTTTCATATAACATCAAGTGTGCCACCCTTTCTTCAATGAAGGGAGGCATTATACAAGAAACTAAATGTCATTTATTACTGTAACATGTAACGATGTACATCATGATGAGTGTGGCTGATGTTGATGCGTTACGCAATGCACGCTTATATGAAGTTATGAAAGCTGGTTGTTATACAATGCAAAATAGAACACGTATGACAATATTTCAATGAAGTTATGCATGGAGTAAGTAAAGAAAGAGCCGAGCGTGGCATTTTATAAACAGAAAACCGTGAGCGTAAAGGCCTGCATGGTGGATGTGTGCCAGCGATGCCCACGTTTCCAATATCATCCAAATCCTGCCAAATGTTCGCATCGTTGTCAATGAATTTGTGAACTATAATACACCACATACAAATACAGCACATCTGCTTGTGTTGCCAAATGCATTCGTGGCATACAATTTTCTACTTTTTTATTTAGTTAACATTGTTAACATTATTGCATTTTGCATGACCTGGGATTTTAAAACCAAGCGCATTGAAAAAAAAAGGGAATTATACAGGGAAGTAAGAAAATTGTGTTATAAATAAAACAAAATTATACTGTAGCACCTTCAGCGTAGTCACCATTTACTTTAAATTTCAGAAATATCCTCGTGACATTTTCTACAGCAATTTCTTTATGTCTAATCTAGTTTATTTTTTTAAAGATGTTTAAATAATACTGAATTAATAAGTCAAAGTCATTAATTGATTAAATACATAAAAATCATTAATCAAATAAAAACAATTGAATACAAATATCATTAATATATATTTGTATATTTAATTATTAGGACCTTGATCCACCATTTGTTTTAACCAAAAAATGATGTTATCTTATTCCATTCTTCAAAAACACATCTTAAATTGTGAGGAAACCACTATAAAGATCGCACATTATATAAATATAGTAATGAAAGGGCGACCGTGTTAAATAATTTTGCCTGTGTTGATTTCAAACTGCTTTTTTAAGTTTATTCTTTCTATCAAACATTTTTATTTGTCACAGTACAAAAACAGGTTTAATGTGGTGAATGTCTTTATGATGAATAAGATCACAGCCGAAAGAGACAAAACCCAAAATAACACCAAACACCGGCACATTAAAAATTCTAAATCGTCAAAAACAAAAATCCATCTTTAACAAAAAAACTTGTATGTGTCTCCTTTCACAATATCAGGTGAAGCATGTTCTGTTTTCTTTCTTTTGTTCGAGTATTAAGTGTTCAGCGAGAAATTTCATTTGGTTTTCCTATAAAGAATTAATGTGTAACAATTGACATTAATATACATTAATATATATAATATGTAATGTATATAAATACGTAGGTCTGTAGAGGTGTTTAAAGATCTGAAATAATGAACTATTGTGTTTTTAATTACCTTAGAATGAGGTTTTTCTATTTAAAAACACAACGTGTCCTCTTACCCTCATGTTTCTAGTTTTTATAAATATCTCCTTCAGCAGAGAAGAGAAAACGCGACTACATCTCTGTCCTGTGTCTGCCACCGTAGTGTCATCAACAGGAGATCGGCAGACTGAGACGTCGATTGCAGTTCCTAACCTCATCATTTTACAAACTTCCCCTTTAAAATAAGTTGCATTAAACACATTAACATACAGTGTTACAGTTAATGTATCACAGCAGATTAAAAATGTCACGAAATTATAATTTATTATTACTCATACTGATATGACTCATACTCATCTTTGCGTACACAAGCATATATTAATGGCTTAATAATTGTTATATAATTACCAACGCACACAGAAACACGTCATGATAATGTACACTCATTAATGCAAATGAAACCCAGAGAGGATGATAAAGACCCCGACATAAAGACGAGATAATGATCCGTTGAACAAGACCAATAACAGAATAAATAAATAAATATGAGTTAAAATAATCATCAAAGAAAACAGCTTTACAGTTTAGTTGTATGATACAGAATATGTAAGAACAGATTACATCAACAATGCTTCCATAACACATACAATCTCTGTTATATAAAATATATACTCTATAAGATTTAAAGGCATAGTACATTTTTTTAGTACATTCTATCCCTTTAAGGTAAAAACAGCAAGAGTAAACCGTTCTACAGCATATCCCGACTCTGAAATCCAGGTCTAACCTTTTAACTCTCATGTGATGGATGATTTATTTAATAATGCTGTTTGGAATCGGCTGAGGCCTTAAGTAAATGTATGTTAATGTAATTGAGTGCTCGGTTGTCCTTTGAGGCTTGTTCGGTTTTAAAGACGCCAGCCACAGCATCTTACTACCATCGCTGGACTAAACCCATTTGTCTTCTGTAGAGCTTGTTTTTGTAATGTCACACTAAAAGATGAAAGTAAGAGATTAGGAATATTACTCAATTCATCTAGTAAAGATCCCATCACAGCAAACACAAATGTGAGATTTATTCTAATAGGTTAGTTTAGGGTGATACTGGAAGTGTTGACTATTCAGGGCCCATACTGTGTTTCAACAAAGTTACATGTGAAAAAATCGAAAACTCGCTGTTGTCCAAAAGAAGAAACCCCATAGTTTACCCCCCGGCTCAATGACTGTAAAGCCATCTGTCAGAAGACAACCGCCCGCAGTGTGGCCTCCTCAAGATGCTAAAAGTGGAACACACTAAATAACAAGTTTCTGATGAGGACTTGAGACAGCTCTATGCTTTGGCCACTGTCACTTAGAAATAGCAACTGTAGCTTCAGTCACATATAAACTAGACCAGCGCTTCATATCAAACCTTTTCTTACATCTACAGCTTTGAAAACCACGTTTCAATGATCTGAAAAGTCATGGTTCATCGGAAAAAAGGATTGGAGGAATGCTTGTTGTCAAACAGTTCTGGGACCCAACAGAGTACCATAGTAGGAATTAAAATGGTGATCAAAATGACCCCATTATGGGGTCATGTTTTTGTTGTCCTGCATTCTTCAAAATATCTCATTTTGTGCAATATTTTTCCTACCATACTAGTCAACTGGGTACAAAAACTGTTTGCTTATAAATATTCTTCTAAATATATCTTTCTCTGTGTTCAACCCAACAAAGATATTTATGCAGAGGTGAGCAAACAATGACAGAAATCTATCTTTGGACATAATTTGCTCGCCCTCTTGTCACTTTAAATTGACTTTCTTTCTTCTGCAGAACACAAAACAAGATAGTTTGAAGAAAGTTGATTATAAAACAACATAACCCTCATTGAGGTCCATCATATAAACCACTTAGACATTTCTAAAAATATCTTCTTTTGTGTTCCACAGCAGAGTGGTTAGCAGGTTTTGAACCACATGATTTTTTAATTTTTTTACATATATATTTTTTTGCTTTTGCTTGTATTAAATGCTTTTGCATTGTCTCTCTGTGATGTAGCCAACAATGTGAATAATCAACAATTATAATTTTTTTTCATAATCGTGAAGCCCTTGCTGAATTCATAATCTGAGCCGACCAAATACCTGTGAGCAATGTAGAATATAGTCTTCGTTCTACAAAATCATGTTAGAGAAACTGTTCATTTATGTTAATCCAAACTTTTGCTGTGATTTTTGCAGAATGAACAACAAAACCACAACAGCAAAAAGTCCTTATACATTGTGTTCCACAAAACAGTTTTACAAAACAAATGTATTTATGCAGACAAACATGCAGATTTATTCTTATCCCTGTGTTCTTTCCACATTTTTTAACAAAATGCTCATTTAGGAACACATTAGAAAAGATTAGCTTTGGATTCACACAGACAAGATTTAACTGAACACATACAGATCAACATATAAATATATTTGATCATATCTGTATCTCATGGTCACCGAAGGTAAGACTGCGTAAATGCTTATCGGCAAGTTTTACAAAAGGTTTCTCATGTTTTTAAAGTAAGTAAAAAAGTGTTGATTACATGTCCAACCAAACTCCAGGACCTCAAGATTGACCTGCATTCTGTTTTTATGTAAACAAAAGTGTCTTCCTATAGCTCAGTGTGGAATGGATTCAAACACAGAAAGCGAATAAAACGAGTCACAGGAGAGAAGTCTGATGGAGTCGCTCTCTATGGTGCTGAAACTTCCTCTGTCATACAGAATGAGCCTTCCTTTGACCCGCATTACCCATAATACACAGCTGTGTGTCTAGAAAGAACAAACTGTTTACAGTACAGGTCTGGGAACAGTTCCTCTGTGGGCAGCACCTGTGACTTTCATACATCATTTCTGGTTTCTAAATAAAGATGTTAGCGTATTAGGATGGATGAACATATTGTTTTGTGTATGTGAATATCTAATATTGTGAGTCTTGTGGTATTGATGTGTGAATGTCACATGATGATATGCTTCAGGGTATTGTTGCTATGATTGTCAGCTTTAGATAATGTGAAATATTGGATATAGCATTGCAAAAACAAGGTCAAGTGTTTGTATGATGCAAAACTCATAGTTATGTTACATGGTTATACGTTTGAGACCTTATTACAACGTTGAATGTCTGTTGAAATCCAACAAAAGCAAATCTCATGAGTGACATCAAACAAAAGAAAACAATTTCAATTATTAAAGTCAATTATTAATTAATATAATTAATCATAATCTATTGTCTATTTATACATACAAATTTAGTTCAATCTATGTCTTTAAATCCCTATCTTGTTCCTTACATTTAATAATAAAATTTGATATCTATTGTATATTTAGTTATTATGACATCTTGCCTGAACACATAACGATTAATACATGTTTCTAGATATATATTCATTATACAAAATATACAGTAGAACACATGACACATCACAGATTGACACACTATACATGTGATGTGAGTGTGTTAGTCATAGTTTGCACAAGAAATCGGAATGTTTGCAGTAAGTATTTCTAAACTTACATTTGCTCCAAACGGACTCTCTCGTGAGTCACTTAAGTCTCTTTAACCTTCTGAGTCTCGCTATTGTTTTTCCAGCTCTCCTTCCCTTCGGCCCACTCCTCTCCCACACAATCTCTTTATTCCTCCCTTGACTTCATCCTTTCTTACATTCAGTTTTTAAACTTTAAATATATATCTAACACAATACAAGAAATTCTCGGCTCGGCTTATCGACTTCTTTATCTGGTTCAGTTTGTATGAATGACAAATGAGGTTTTGAACAGATTTCACATGAAGGTGAGCATTACTCGTTTCCAATATGAACTACATTTCCTCTTCTAAACACTCAGCAATACTGACTGCAAGCCGAAAGAAAAGCTCCTCGAATCTGTTGACTGTGCGATTTAAGAGAGAACAATAAACAGGATTTGTGCGAGACTCACAAAGTCCAAAAGTTCGCTCTGAATGCTTCGGAAAGAACGAAAAAAAACGCTTAAATATTACAAAAAAGACTTAAAAACTAAAATTGCTTTCTTAGATGTACAGACCTTTAAGTTCCACTGTTGTCAATAATTTTAACCCTTGAAATTGCTTTTGACCATTAAAATTTCATATGTAAATGTTTGTTCATCTGATTTTTTTCTGGCCTTCGATGTGACTCTACACATCAGTTTCATTGACTATTGGCAAATACATAAATATGTAAATTAGCCCCTACCCTTGTTGATGACAGGTTTATGACATCAGGAACTTGAGCTGTTTCCAGTCACATTTTTTAAACTAAACTTTAATTAAATGAAGATAATACTCATGGCCATGGTTTAAAATGATAAATCAGCAAATGGTTTGTCTTTAAGCTTATTTAAATCTACAAACACATATAAATATTTTCACCGCAGCTGATCTTAAAGTTATTCACAAATAATTTCAAATTTACATTTACATTTATTCATTAGGCCGACGCTTTCATCCAAAGTGACTAACAGTATTATACAGTGTACATCTATCACTGTAGAGTAAACAGAGGTAAGATGTCTTCAAGAACACTTCGGTTATTATCTGCTGACACTGGGATTCAAACCAACAACCTTCTGATCACAAGTCCAACTCTCTAAACAACAGAACACGACTGATCATCATGTTATTACCTTCTCATAAGAGACTCTATGAAGCACACAACACTTTAAGATCGTTCAGTAAAAATGAAATAAAAAACTAAAATTAAATTTAATAAGATTTGAAATGACTGGCAACGTTGATGATCAAATAACAGCATTTGATCAATTATCAATCGTTTTTGTTTTATATCTCAACATAAAGTCATATACATGTAAGATGGCATAAGGGTGGGGAAATGAGAATTTTCATTTCAGTTTGAATTATTCCTGAATAAAATGACTGAATCATCCATGCTAATTTAAGATCATGACTGCCGCATCTCAGTTTTCCTTTTTTCCGTCTCTGTCACAAACTCGAAAACATTTAGGGTTTCCGCCCGAGACGTATATACATCTAGAAACAGCCACGCTGTCAAACGTGTAATCTGCTTTCTGCTTTATCTCTCAGGAGGCCGAGGAGCTTGTTGTTATGTTCAGTTTTCACGCCTGAGGAGAGCCGGGAGGCAGTGAACTGTTCCTGACAAGGTCGAGTCTCGTCTCCTCTTGTATACTATACTGTCTGTGTAATACCTCACTCTGGGTGAAGGACACAAAATCTCAAGCCGAGTGACACAGGAAGGATTCCTTGAAAGGCAGAGGAATTATAAAATAAACGGACATATGCCAGCATCACTTCCACCGTTCAGGGTTAGGGATGTGAACGAACCTCCCACATGTTTGAGCCGCAGGCATCGCTTTCTTGAAGTATGGACACGGCACTTACAAGTTTGTGTATGAGAAATAAAAAGGTTTAACACAAGTGCATTGAAAGAGGGACATGAGTCACATCTGTGACACATTATACAGAAATATGGGCCCGTATGACTCCTTCCTCGGCACAACACAGAAGAAGATATTTTGAAGAATGTTGGGAGCTGGCCCCCGTTCATTTACTTCACATCTTCTTTTGTGTTCTGGATAAGAAAGGCAAAGAGGTTTGAAAGTAATCTTCCAAATGACCGATAAAAGCCAGTCGAAATAAAGATTTTATGCAAATGACGCAGAGAATGTGTGAAAAGCGAAATATCAGGGACATTTATGGGCTAGACCTTTTCACAGACGCACTCTCTCCCAGGATGACAAACAAGTGCTCACACCGGCCCGCACAAGGGAAGCTGATGAGTCATAGCTAACCTCGGAAAGTCGGCCTTCACACGAACCCCTATGTAATGTTATGCGTTACCAATATAGCGTCTCCGCGTTTCTGTATTTTCCTCATGAAATATTCAGTATCTGTTTCTCCATTCAGAGGGAATAAATACATCTTAAGAGACTTGTTCAACACAGCTGAAGATGTGCTCTTGGAAAATTAAGTCCCCTTAATCTTCGGTTATGTAAGTCGGACCGTCATATAAAGAGTCAATTTTCAAGCCATTTGTCAGGGGCAGAGAGATCATGGAAACTGTGAAGACGGTTTAAATGTGTAACGAGAGGTGTGAAGTCATGAGAGATTTCTGGTGCATCAAACTCAATTTAACGATAAAAAGTTATTGTGATGTTTATATTTGTTGCACTGTTTTATCATGATAAATATACAACACAAACATGAAATCTATTGATAAGATAAGATCATATTTACACTTTTCTGCATCTCAAGAACTGTTAAGTGTTTTGTATCACTAAGATTTAAAGGGACAGTTCAATCAAAAATTAAAATGTGATCATTTACTCATCCTTCTGTTCTTTCCCTACGCAAACACACAATCATGTGCAAAACACACAATCATGTGCAAAACACACAATCATGTGCAAAACACACAATCATGTGCAAAACACACAATGATGTGCAAAACACACAATCATGTGCAAAACACACAATCATGTGCAAAACACACAATGATGTGCAAAACACACAATCATGTGCAAAACACACAATCATGTGCAAAACACACAATCATGTAGGGCGGTTCTAATCGATTACTCAATTGCAGGTTTGTGTTTGTAGTATTTGTCTATGTAATGTGCGTAAAAATATTGATTTTATAAACTGTTTTATAACTACATCCAAATATTTAAGAAAAAAAATTGAATATAGAATTATAATTTAATATATTGTTTGAATGATTGGTATACACCAATATATACATGATCATTGTTATCTCAATAAATAAACATGTATGTGTACGTGCATTTGTTTATCAGTACCAAATTTTAATCCACAGTACACAGACTTTTATTGTGTAGATACAAACCTTTATTCTGTAATTGATTAATTGGGTAATGCATTACAATAGCCCTTATATTTAGGAAAAAGTTAACCAATGACGCCACCTATTCACTAGCATTGGTTTGTGTCTAAATATTAGAAGTAAACGGGGGCACCCGTAACTGCTGTTCGGCTGCCAACATTTTTCAAAATCAGTGACGTTAAAAACAGTCAAGTATGGTGAAACGAACTCAAAATAATCTGCATTTTACCCATCCAAAGTCCACACACACACAGCAGTGAACACACAACATCAGTAAGCACACACACCAACCAACCAACCGTGAAAACACACACAACAGTGAACACACAACAGTGAACACACACACACACACACACACACACACACACACACACACACACACACACACACACACACACACACACACACACACACACACACACACACACACACACACAGTAGTGAACACACAACAGTGAACACACAACAGTGAACACACACACACACACACACACACACACACACACACACACACACACACACACACAGTGGTGAACACACACCCAGTGCAGCTGGCAGATGTTTAAGGTGCAGTGCCCGGTGAGCAGTTGGGGGTTCAGTGTCTCGCTCAAGGACACTTCAGTCATGATGTTACGGGCCTGAGACTTGAACCCACAACCCTACAGTTAGGAGTCAAACTCTCTAAACACTGGGCCATGACTTCCCCTAAAATATGTCTGTGCTCTGCAGAGAAAAAAAATGTCATTTTCATTTTGAGTGAAGTATCAGTGGTTTAATTTAACTAGTACACAACAGGTCCAAAGTGTACAATAAAAGAAAGCATTAGAAGTGGCACAAAAAGACCATTAAGGGTACCACCAAAGCATTTATATGTACTTTTTTAGAAAGCATTAATTTATTACAACATAAACATATAATCTTATGAAAGAAATGCAGAAAGTAAACTTGAAATAATGTTGCTTCTTATCAGTGGTATGTTATTCTCTCAATCTTACAATCATTTATTTCGGTTAAGACTTGCTAATTCACGCACCGGAGGGTCAAATTAAAACAACTACACAGACATTTCTATGAAGATTCACACTGCAAATAAAGAAATTGCACATCTTTTTACAGAGGATAAAGGTGCAAAAATAGCATCAGTATAACACAAACCAAAGTGTTAAGAGACACATCTGTGAGCACTGAGTTATAACGTCTTTAAATCGTGATGCAGCAGTCTTCTCAAGGCCTGGTGTTCATGACAGATAACAACCACATGCCCTTCAAGTGTTAAATAATGAACCTTATGATCCATTAGCTCTAATCTTAGTTAATAAATATAAGTATTCATTAGTAAACCATAAATGAATTCTTCCAGATCTAACTTTAATTCTTTTACTGACCTGTAATACACACATCGAATGTAAGCATAATTTATGATTTCCCTGCAAAATCTGAAAAAATCTTTGAGGCCTTCACTCAAAAGTGAACAGATTGCTTTCACAACGAGTGTAGAGGAGGAACCTGTGTGTCATGTCCAATCTGATCTTTTCAATCACTAGAAAAGGGAAAGGTTAACACGACACTTGCTCTCATTGATTGGTGACACAGACGTGATGAGACCGCCGTCCCTAAAGAATAAACCAATCACTTCAAAAACAAACCAAAGGTGACACGGCCGGGGGTTTCCAAGAACTTCTCTTTATAACAATGAGTTGGGCTTTAAAATTGAAAAGGATCAAGTTTCTCAAGGAAAGAGAAGTATTGTCAACCTGTGATGACACATCATGAATTCATCAGGTTCTTTCACAAGTCTCCCGACCAAAGTTTGACAGAAAACATGTCTAAGTTAATCGAGAATGTCTTTTGGACCATATGGGAAATTCCATACTATTGTCAGATATTTGTAAAATGTCCATATGTTCTATAAACAGTCATCCCCTGCCCATTTGTTGGGTATTATTACTTCTGGTTTGTAGATTTTGGTATTCCATCACATCATTTCTCCCTCTTCAAAATATTATATTGTCATCTTAATCCATCATCATGTTTAGGGTCAAATATAAGCATTTGGTTCAATATATGAGCACTAAACATATTATCTTACATTTAATATTTCAAGTTTTGACACATCCATAACACCGGAATATCTTCTGCAGAACACAAAGGAAGATATGTTGAAGAATGTCGACAACTGGAAACTATTCAATTCAATTGTCCAATAATAGAAGTAAAATGGAAGCCAACCTAATTCGGCTATCAATTTTTCCTAAATATCTTTACTTTTGTATTAAATCCATGACATTGGAATTTTCCATTTCACATTTATTATCGTGCTTTTATAAAAATAAATGAAAGTGTAAAGTACTTCAAATTCCACCTCGCTTCATCTATTCATTATGACCAAAGATGTTCTCATTGACAACCTTTGATCAGCAGAAATCCAAGAAACCGGTTCCTGTTGGAGGAAGAGCTGAAGACACAACATTGACCTCAATGATTCAATAGATGAGATGTGGAATGAAGTATAACACACATCAATCTGATACATCATCTCACATCATCTCATATCATCTCACATCATCTCATCTCATCTCACATCACATCATCTCACATCATCTCACATCATCTCATCTCATCTCATCTCACATCATCTCACATCATCTCATATCATCTCACATCATCTCACATCATCTCACCTCATCTCATCTCATCTCATCTCACATCATCTCACATCATCTCACATCATCTCACATCATCTCATCTCACATCATCTCACATCATCTCATCTCATCTCACCTCATCTCACATCATCTCACATCATCTCACATCATCTCACATCATCTCACATCATCTCATCTCATCTCATCTCATCTCACATCATCTCACATCATCTCATCTCATCTCACATCATCTCATATCATCTCACATCATCTCATCTCATCTCACATCCTCTCACATCATCTCATATCATCTCATCTCATCTCACATCATCTCATCTCATCTCATCTCACATCATCTCATCTCATCTCATCTCACATCATCTCATCTCATCTCATATCATCTCATCTCATCTCATCTCACATCATCTCATCTCATCTCATCTCACATCATCTCATATCATCTCATCAGGTCTTCTGTAGCAAACCTGCATTACACGTCTCAGAAATGAACATTAAACCATGAAATGAATCTGAAGGAGCATCAGTATCATCTGAAGACATCTTGATGTTCTTCACTCATCATCTGAGAACATCCAGCAGTGCTTCAGTTCAGTCTCATGGATATCATCAGGATACACACACACACACACACACACACACACACACACACACACACACACACACACACACACACACACACACATTACCTGTGTTGTGTGAGAGATCCATGTCTGAATCCATGAGGATGTTTGGATCACTTTGGGATCTTCCTCTGTGCAGAACACATTTGTCCATTAATCCATCAGATGAAGCCATGATGAAGAATCCGTGAGGATATCTGAGCTCAGATCAGTTGCGTTTCACAGCATCCGACAGCAGACAGCATGGAGAACTGGTACCCAAGCGCGCGTTCACGTGTGAGTCTGTGTGTGTGCGCGTTCACGTGTGAGTGTGTGTGCGCGTTCATGTGTGCGTCTGTGTGTGCGCGTTCATGTGTGTGTGTGTGTGTGTGTGTGTGTGTGTGTGTGTGTGTGTGTGTGTGTGTGTGTGTGTGTGTGTGCGCGCGTTCATGTGTGCGTCTGTGTGTGTGCGCATTCACGTGTGAGTCTGAGTGTGTGCGCGTTCACGTGTGAGTCTGTGTGTGTGCGCGTTCATGTGTGTGTGTGTGTGTGTGTGTGTGTGTGTGTGTGTGTGTGTGTGTGTGTGTGCGCGTTCATGTGTGTGTGTGTGTGTGTGTGTGTGTGTGTGTGTTCACGTGTGAGTCTGTGTGTGTGTGTGCGCGTTCATGTGTGAGTCTGTGTGTGTGTGTGTGTGTGTGTGTGTGTGTGTGTGTGTGTGTGTGTGTGTGTGTGTGTGTGTGTGCGCGCGCGTTCACGTGTGAGTCTGTGTGTGTGTGTGTGTGTGTGTGTGTGTGTGTGTGTGTGTGTGTGTGTGTGTGTGTGTGTGTGTGTGTGTGTGTGTGCGCGTTCATGTGTGAGTCTGTGTGTGTGCGCGTTCACGTGTGAGTCTGTGTGTGCGCGTTCGTGTGTTTGTGTGTGTGTTCACGTGTGAGTCTGTGTGTGTGCGCGTTCACGTGTGAGTCTGTGTGTGCGCGTTCGTGTGTGTGTGTGTGTGTGTGTGTGTGTGTGTGTGTGCGCGCGTTAATGTGTGTGTGTGTGTGTGTGTGTGTGTGTGTGTGTGTGCGCGCGCGTTCATGTGTGAGTCTGTGTGTGTGTGCGCGTTCATGTGTGTGTGTGTGTGTGTGTGTGTGCGCGCGCGCGTTCACGTGTGAGTCTGTGAGTGTGTGTTCACGTGTGAGTCTGTGTGTGTGTGTGTGTGTGTGTGTGTGTGTGTGTGTTCGCGTGTGTGTGTGTGTGTGTGTGTGTGTGTGTGTGCGCGCGCGTGTTCGTGTGTGTGTGTGTGTGTGTGTGTGTGTGTGTGTGTGTGTGTGTGTGTGTGTGTGTGCGTGCGTGTGTGTGTGCACATTTGAGTCATTCTATGAAACGGTGCCATTTCCATGTTGCAGTTTTCCAAATTTTCATGAAGAACAAACTTTTTTTTCTTTTTCTTACAACTTTACAGACATGTTAATCCTCCCAAAACACTTATTTCCCACCTCAGGCACAAAATCATTAATAACAGTTTCCTTTTTATTCAGGCAAGGGAGTCTTTCTTTACCACCCCAACACGGACAATGTGTATGACAGAAGTGTAGTAAAACAAGAAATTTATTTTTTAAATATAATGTTATCCTAATAGTAAATTGTCCCTTTTTTGGAAGCCATCAATAGAAATCTGTAAGTTAATAAATTTTTTTTATTCTTAGTTTTTTTATCTTGAAGTATGAATTTGACATTTCCGTGGCCTCATTGTTTGTACTAAAAAAACGAATTCACTTAAAAAATACAAATAAAGTTACAATAATTTGATGAGTTTAAACAACAACAACCTCATTCAACATACATTTTTGTAAAATTTCACTTATTTTACATACAATTGTAACAAAATGACCCTGTGACGGGGTGGTATGAACAATGCGTTTTTCTATATGATATGCTTGTTTTAAACTTTACACAACTGGGAAGGGAAACATTTAACTTAGAGATTAAATGGAAAACATTGGTGATGCTCTGAAAAAAAAGAGCATCATATCAGAGACAGGGAGAGTCGCATCCACACATCTGTATTTCCATGTGACGGGATGTCCCAGATGTTGAATGATTTCAAGCACATCATCGAAGAGATTCCAGAGGAAGGCTAGAATCTGTTGGAGGCCAGAAGAACCTATTGGCACCAACACGGTGCATACACTTTACAAGGGCATGTGCTTCGTCTGTTTCCATGATGATCCCAGGATAAAGGTCATCATCATATTTAAGCACGCACCGCTTCCCAATGAGATCATCACTATCCCAAGCAATTGCTTCTGTTGGAGTGTTTTGTTAAAAGAGAAATGCTGTGTGGTGAAGCACTGACATCTTAGCTGGTTTTCATGGAGCACATGCAACTAACTTTCCGGTAAAGGATTTCTCCTGGAGTAATTGTGACCACTTGGTGGGTTTTCATTGTGGATGGCACTGGTGGAATCTGGCCTGGCATATTTTCAATTGCCTGCTCCAGTGCTTCACATGTACATAAAACAACTTAACAGTTGTAGAGGTTTCAGTGAGTGCCTTATATAGCTCATGGGCATCAGGTATGTCCGGCGTTGGTCACCAGCTTGTCCGCTGTACTTTTCAAGGTTCCACCAACACCGTCAGTGCCCCCTTGCCATGGCTTGCTTCAAAAAAGTTCCATGTTCCACCTTTCAGGCCTCGTCTTGCGAGCTCTGTGCTGAAAAGGAAGAAAGTCCCTTTCTGTCTGTATTGGGTACAAGGTCCATCACTCAGAAAGTGTAGAACAGATACATCTGGGTATGTGGCTTGTAGATAATTCAGCACCGGATTCATGTGTTCCATATAGCTGGGGGCTTTTGTGTTTGGAGGGTGACACTGTGCTAAAACAGAAGGGCTCTTTTCAGCACCTATGTAGAAAACACCAGTGTGCAGAGTAGCTTGTTGGTGCGAGGAGCCAAGGTGGACAGCTTGGATCTCATGTGTAGTTTTCAGAGAAGTCAATGTGGATCACTGCCTCCTCTTTTGACAGGTTCTTCTTCAACTCTCTGCAGTACTGTTGATTTATGTTGAAAAATGATTAGCCTATATTAGAATCCTTGATTTCCACACATTCAAATAGGAAGCAGAACCATGCCGACCCATACCCTACCATCACGTCACAATGACACATGTGACGGGGTGGTATGTGACGGGGTGGTATGTGACGGGGTGGTATGTGACGGGGTGGTATGTGACGGGTGGTAAATTTCAGCCCAAAATGGCCAGAGATCTCCCATGTGGTCAAGTTCCTCACCTAGCATACATTTACATTTACATTTAGTCATTTAGCAGACGCTTTTATCCAAAGCGACTTACAATAGTCGAGGAGACAATGAAGCGGTAAATAGCCGATACAACAATAGGTGAACAAGTGCTACAACAATGCTACCAAGTTACACAGAGAACGAAGTTACAAAAAGTATAAAAAAATTTTTTTTTTTTTGATAGAGTGAGTAGGTTAGAAAAGAAGTGAGTTAGTGAGTTAGGTGTAGCCGGTAAAGATGAGTTTTTAGGAGTTTTTTGAAGATAGAGATCGAGTGTGACAAGCGTGAGGCCAGAGGCCGATCGTTCCACCATGCATACATGCATTCTATCTGAAATATATATAGATAAAACAAGTTAGTGTGACGGGGTGATAAGTCAAACTGAGGGACGCACACAAATAACAAAATATTTACAAAAAATAAGGTTTATTTTGAATAAAATATATCTTGTGGGAAAAGGGACATGTAGAAAATCCTGAAAATAATAAATGTTTAAAAAAATATAGAACTTATTTGCTGATATTTTAGATGAAAATGTCATGTTGGTCAACACGGACATGTGAACTTGGCTATGAACTAAAACAAAATGATTAAAATAGTATGTTACTATTTAAAAAATATATTTTTATCATATATCATGTTAACAACAACACTTGAATCAATACATTTAAGCTTTGTGAACACATTTTGGGACATGTTTGTGCCTTATGCGTCTCATCAAATGTTGCGGACCCAAAAGGCACCCGTTTCGTAGAATGACTCATTTATCCTCATATAATAATCCATAAACACGCGTGAATTTGCTTTATTAATTTAAATAAATGTTTGAAATCGTGCGTTAAATAATAATAATAAACAATAAACATAAATAATAATAATAAACAATAATAATAATTAATAATAATAATAATAAACAATAATACTAAACAATAAGAATAATAAATAATAATAATAAATAAATAATAATAATAATAAATGATAAATAATAATAATACATAATAAATAATAAACATAAATAATAATTATAATAATTAATAATAATATACAATAATAATATATAATAATAATAATAATAAACAATAATAATAATAAATAATAAGTACAAATAATAAATAATAATAATAATAAATAATAATAATAAATAATTTATTTTGTGTGTAGTTCAGTCGCGTCACCAGACGTTAGTTACAGTGAGGAGATTTAGATCGTGTGCTCCTATTGGTCGATGTTTGTAACGCCCGCTTGTCATTGGTCAGGTTTTACAAGCCGTTCTCTCATTGGTCTCCGGTGGTCTTGCGCTACAGGAAGTGATGCGTCAGTAAACATGGCGTCGCAGTGGAGCCGGATGTCGCTTGTCATTATTTTGCTGTTTTCTGCGAGCAGCTGTGAAGAACCAAACGAACACAGCAGCGCGTCAGAGGCACCGCGTGACGTCACAGGACGGGCTCATAAAGACATGATTGACAGAGACGAGTTTGAGGAGGAGATGATCATCAGACCTCTGACCTCGGGTCACATCTATTCAAGCTTTCAGTTCAGAACATTATGGGATGCACATTTCTCACACGAGGGGAACAAAGGTGAGTGTTTCATCTCCGGATGTGTCATTTAAATGAGCAGGAAGTGACGTCAGCATCACTCTCCCTCACCATGTCTCTGTTGGGACACAATGGGACGCAAAGCATTCTGGGATATCTGTCACAATGGGAGGAGACGCAAAGCATTCTGGGACATCTGTCACACTAATAATCACATCCAGAATAAATTAATATAAGTGTTTTAATTATATAACTTCTGTGTGTGTGTTTAATCATACAGGAAATACTTTCATTCATTTATTTATATGTACCATTAATAAATGTTTATATGTGTTTATAAACCCCACACAGACATATGTTGTATAAATAAGATTTTTATATTAATTTAAATTAAGCGTTTCTTTCTTCTTTTCCTCTATTCCGCTTCATTGTCTCCTCGACTATTGTAAGTCGCTTTGGATAAAAGCGTCTGCTAAATGACTAAATGTAAATGTAAATGTAAATTTATGTCAATCTCTGACAGCGCTTTCAGTTAATAATCCTGCGGATAAACAAGAGGAAATGTCAAATAATTGTCATCTTTTACTCATATTTAATACACAGAGATTCAGTTCTTGACCAAAACAATTGACTTCAATAATATGACAATTATTAATTATTAATCTGTCTTTGTTCTGTTGTACATAAAATAAAAACAAGGACAGCAAACAGAATCATTTACATTTTCCAATAAGGTTTAAGGACTGTTTGGTTAAAGCATTTATCCAAATATATTTCTATATATTCAATTAAAAAAATAATACAGGTATAGGACCACAGTAGAGTGAACAATTCATGATTCAAGATTTTTATTTTTGAGTGAACTGTCCCTTTAAATGATTGATCAGATGACACGTGCACATATACAAACAGTTTAAACTGAAGTGTGTGTGTGTGTGTGTGTGTGTGATCAGTGTGTGATCAGTGTGTGTGTGATCAGTGTGTGTGTCTGTCTGTCTGTGTGTGTGTATGTGTGTCTGTCTGTCTGTCTGTCTGTCTGTCTCTTTGTGTGTGTGTGTGTGTGTGTGTGTGTGTGTGTGTGTGTCTGTCTGTCTGTCTGTCTGTGTGTGTGTGTGTGTGTGTGTGTGTGTGTGTGTGTGTGTGTGTGTGTGTGTGTGTGTGTGTGTGTGTGTGTGTGTGTGTGTGTGTGTGTGTGTGTGATCAGTGTGTCTGTCTGTCTGTCTGTCTGTCTGTGTGTGTCTGTCTGTCTGTCTGTCTGTCTGTCTGTCTGTCTGTCTGTCTGTCTGTCTGTGTGTGTGTGTGTGTGTGTGTGTGTGTGTGTGTGTGTGTGTGTGTGTGTGTGTGTGTGTGCGCGCGCACAACCAGCACAGAATGTCAAAGATCCACACAGTAGTTTTCTTTTCATTGATAGAAATAATTTTCCTGTTCTCATATCAAGTCGTTCTCAGATGTCTGTCTGTGTGGCGAGTGTTAGCGAGTGTGTTGTACACTTTTTGGGTGTAACAGCGAACACAACAGTTGTTTTTTACTACCAACATCTGAGCCACTTTTAGATCCAGCACCAATCACTTCACATCATTCTCATGATTCCTGCGACTATTCATTCTTACTGACATTAAGTTCAAGTGCACCGCATTATAGAATTCTTCATTGGTGTAAATGGTTAAGATAATATTTTAATGCTTTGAACTCTTAAAGAAATCGTTAGATGTTTTGTATTCTTCCGATGGTATTGAATCATAAAAATGTGCATGTATAAAATGAAGAGCATGGTTTATAGGAAGTATTATTGTATTTATCTTTTCCAGTTTTCCACTACCGACTCTTCCCCAAATCTCTCGGCCAAGTTCTGTCCAAGTTTTCCGTGCGGGAGCTGCACATCTCTTTCACACAGGGGTTCTGGAGGACCATGCAGTGGGGTCAGCCCTTCATCCCTTCTCCACCTGGAGCAGAACTCTGGGTGTGGTTCCACGACACAGTCACTGAGTGAGTGGACAGCATTTTTAAAGCCGCCTTTATATACTGTTAAAATGTGAAATGTAAGAAGAGAAACAGTCCACCATATTCTGTTTTTCTTTCCAGCGTGGATGGACACTGGAAGGAGCTGACCAATGTCCTCTCAGGAATCTTCTGTGCCTCTCTGAACTTCATCGACACAACCAACACAGTGCAGCCCAGTGCTTCTTTTAAACCCCTGGGTCTGGGAAATGGTATGACCTTTGCAGCGTATATATGCTTTGTGTAAAGCTGTGCTGACACCTGCTGGCAGTTTGTAGTGGTCTAGACCATGAGAGCAACTATTTGTGATGTGACCTCGAAATAAAATATCAAAATCTAATCCCATAAAACACAACAGATTTTTTGAAGAATGTTTGTAACCAAACAACATTAAAACCGCATGGACTTCTATGGTATGGGCACAAAACCTCTGAGACATTCCTCAAAATATCTTTTTTTGTATTTCAGAGAAGTCATTTACAGGTTTGAACGTTTTCTTTCCGTCTTTGTTTCTTATTTTGTATTTTTACCTCTTTGCACAGCTACAGATCATCGCTTCTTACGCTACGCAACATTACCACGTGAGATCGTCTGCACTGAGAACCTGACGCCCTGGAAGAAACTGCTCCCATGTGGTTCTAAGGTTGTAAACAATTGTATTCATTAATATTTAGTTATACTAAAGTAACACTATATCCAGTACATTATGGCATATATAATAGGGATGTGAAAATGAATTGAAGAAGTGTCCTTTTAAATCAGCTTTATGTTTTTCGTAGGCGGGTCTGGCCGTTCTCCTGAAATCAGAGAAGCTGTTCCACAGCAGTTTCCACTCTCAGGCTGTTCACATCAGACCTGTCTGCAAGGTGAGCTGCTTTTCACTTTTAGTTTAATAAAATTTTGCTAAACCGACTCTAAACAATAGACAAATTCTATTGTGACACAGACTCTACTGTGATTTCTGATAATAATATTTTTTTCTTTTAGGATGTGGAGTGCACCAGACGAGCATGGGAGTTGAGGCAAACTCTCAATGTTGTGTTTGATCTGTACACCTCTGGTCAAGGCAAAAAGGGTGAGCATTAGAAACATATATGGTAAACTTTTCTCTCTCAAATGCTTTCTTTTACCAAACTGATTAAATGTATTTATCTCTACTAACTGTTAATTCATGAGCCCATGTTACTTACATTTGAATTGTTTGGTACCACACAGACTAACTGAACTTGTCAACATTTTATTTTATTGTCACAATTAGACACATATTCATTGTAAGCATTATCACTCTTAAATGTCCATTCTTGTTATCACAGAATGGTCCCTGTTCAAGATGTTTTCTCGAACCCTGACAGAGGCCTGTCCTCTCGCTTCCTCAAGTAAAGTCTATGTAGATATCACAGACAACCCTGAGGTAAACAAAAGACAAACATACACTTATCTTCTGTGTGGAAAATAGAATTGGTTAAGTGTTTTTCATCCAACAGGGGGAGATGTTTGAGCTGAGCCCTGTCACTCCTGTCCTCAGTCAAGCTGTTGTTCAGGGGGATCGCAGAACTTATTCAGTGTACGACCTGACTAAAGCAGAGACATTCGGACAGTTACGTTCACTCAATCTTCTGCTGCGCTGGAAAGGAGACAGGGGTATGAAATATCAGGGGAAACCTAAGATTGGGAACGCCTTAGAGATATGTCAAATATGTGTCAGCAAATCCTTTCTGTTATAGGTGACATGTTGCGTCCTCTGTTACACGCCGAGCGTTATGTGGCTGGTTTTGGCCTGCAGACAGGGGAGATCCACACTCTCATCTACAATAACCACCCATTCCGGGCTTTTCCCGTTCTTTTGCTGGATTCAGTGCCCTGGTACCTGCGGTTATACCTTCACACCCTTAAGGTCACCAGCAAGTCTCGTGATAACAAGCCCAGTAAGTAGAACATTTTGCCAAATATATCATCACATCTTTATATTTTATATCAGATTTCTTCTTTTTAAAGGCTACATTCACTACCAGCCCTCTAAAGACCGCCAGCGTCCTCATCTCCTAGAGATGCTGATCCAGCTCCCGCCCCATTCTGTGACTGAGGTCACCGTGCAGTTCGAAAGAGCCCTGCTGAAATGGACCGAGTACCCTCCTGACCCAAACCACGGCTTCTATGTTGGGTAAGACTGTTGATGTCCATTCAGAATACAGAAAATATAGAATCAAGAAACACATTCACATAACTGAAATGTTTTTCTAGATCATCTGTCATCAGTGCCCTTGTGCCAAGTATGGTGGCAATGGACACAAACTTTACCCAAACTCAGCCGTTGTTTAGCAGTTTGTAAGTACATTAAGCACTGTTACTTATATATGTAGTCCAAACATGTAATCTTGTTTTTAATTTTGTACCATGCTTGTCACCAGCTTCCCAGTCAAAGAGGAGTCGAGCTACTTCATGCGAGTGTACACTGAACCGCTGCTGGTGAATCTACCTACACCTGATTTCAGCATGCCCTACAACGTCATCTGTCTTACCTGCACGGTGGTCGCGGTGGGATACGGCTCCTTTTATAACTTACTGACCCGCACTTTCCAGGTGGACGAGCCGAGCCTGTCGCTGGCGAAACGTCTGGCCAACCTGATTCGTCGTCTCAGGGGAGTCCCGCTGTTGACTTGACTGTGTAGAACATGCCTGAAACATCTGAATTATTCTGCCGAGAGAATCTTCACGACAGATACTGGAGCTTTAATATGCTTTTTAATCCTGGTGGGACTTGAAGCCGAGTGACTGTTTTACTTACGTTTAACAAAGTGCTCCTTTCCATGACAGATGGAGGATCATAATTGTCTTTTTTTGTTGGTTTTGTTATGTAGTTTCGAGAAGCATGGATTTCTCAGAGGAAACAAATACAAAAGGCACGATTTGCTCAGGCGTAGCTCGGGCATCTGGGAGAAATCTAAACTGCGGGACATGATGTTAAATTGGCTCACCCTTTGTGAGTTTAAACAACTACTGAAATTGGAAACTTGCTTGGAATGAAGCAAATATTTTCCATGTGCCGTACTGCACTGATATTTAAATAGCTGTCGTTTATAAAACAAACTGGATTGGTTTTTTTACTTTGTGTGGGCAGACCACATAATCATCACCAGGCTGAATATTATTTGATTCAGATTCTGAATGTTTTTTTCCATAATAAACTGAACAGAAATGAATAATGTGTGCTGGGAACAATCTGTACATGCAGCCGATTCTTGTGTGTTTGTGTTTTGCCTCGAGGCGTTTTGAGGAAAAATGTTTCTTAAATCCATTTGACTGTGTTGTCAAAGACTTGCACAGATTATGTACGTTTCTACATTATTTGATCTTTTATACGACACCGCAGAGGATAACTTATGTTAGATTTAGGTCTTACAACAAAAATGTTATTTATTTATTTATTTATTAGTTCATACACTTTTAAGAACAAGTACTATGTCTGATAACCTGAGAACACTTTTCCTACTTAAACACACAAGTATGGTGGCTACAATATTATTACTATGCGTATTTGGATCATTCTTTGTGCATGTAGACACACCTTTAAATCATAATCTATCAAATTAAAAGAAATGTTGAATGTTACATGCGAGTTCTTCTTACACAATATTTTCACAAATGTCCTTCAAAAGTATTTTTTTCGAAGCACAGAAAATCCTTAGAGTTTTCTGTGCTCATGCCAAGGTAAAAAAGATCAATAGGTTTTAAGGAAACTGAAACTTAAGAATTTAAACTCTTGGACTTAAGATTCTACACTTTATTAATATGGCCAAATAGTTTTCACTAGTGAGTTCTTACTTACATGTCTTCGTTTTCTTTCAGACAGCATAAAATGCCTGCACACATTCCTTGAAGATTAGTAGTGAATGTTGACTTTAAACTCACTTTTGTTCTGATCCTCTTTTTTTATATCTGATGTTTTTGTCATTGTGGTGATTCACCATATTCTTTTCCAATTTTGACAGATCACTGTCTTGTTGTATCCCTTCAAGCTAAAAAATGAAACCGAGGTCTTTTTAATCCATCACAAGTGTTCTGAACGTTTGGTTTTGGGGAGGGGAAACATCACATTCCAAAGAACTGATGCCAATGAACAGTTTTATGAGAACAGAAATGTGTTTCAACATTTTATTAAGATAATTTTTATTGCAGAAACAAAATTTACCATAAGGTTAATTTGGTGGTTACAGACAAGGCAAAACATAATGATATTCCACTAAATGGCTTTAATGGCGTTATGTAATGTTAAGAAAAAGAATCTCTCCCCGGCTCTTGAGTCAGCATGGCTCACTGCATGCGTGACCGCAGGTGGTTGGGCAACATTTTTGCTCTGCAGGGCACTGGCCATCATGGTAACAGTATTCGGCACACATCGGTGTCCCCTTCGGTAGTGCACATCGACCAGGTTTCACTGCAGGAATACATCAGATATGTACATCGGGTCTGTTCTGCATACATCTTAGAAAAGGTCTTTTAATGGTTTATAAACATAAATAACAATAAGGGTACGAACTATTCAAAACCATCATAAAGTTCACAATGTGGACAGAAAGAGCACAAAGCTCAACAGATATAATTCAGAGGGTTTACGGCATTGGTTTGTTCTTTATTACCTGTGTATGGAGCTGTACATTCATGTCCACATCCATTGCTGCAGCATTTATCATGTCCAGGGCAGTCGCTGTCTTTGCTGCAGAACTCAGCACACATTCCTGCTCCAAACCTTCTGCGAGGACAAACTCCTGGCTTTTCTGTGGTGGAAAAACACATCACAGATGGTTTAACATCTTTCGTGTTTGGAAAACCTGATGCAATGGTTCTTCACAGATCTATAGAGTTTTAACTATTAATGCCCAGAGGTGGATATACATGCTAATTTTCCTTTTGAATGAAAAGTAATTTTTAATCCTTAGGCTAATTTCCTAGATATGTTGTTGAAATCACGTAAAAATAGAATTGAAAATTAAGTTTTTCTGGATTAAGAATACTTGGACAAATGTTTGTAAACATGCTGTTTTTCCTACAAATGTCACCGTTAAACCATAATATTAAGGACAAACTGTAGTGTAAATAGATCAAATACTTTGTTGTACTGTAGATAACAGAGAAGTTCATCCAAATATTAAAATTAGATCAATATTTTCTCACCTTTCATACACATCTGTATAAATGTCTTTGTTCTGATGAAACAAAGAGAAAGATATTCAGAAGAATGCTTGTAAACAGTTCTTGGACTCTTCTGAGTGCCAAAGAAGGAAAAATAACTTAATATGCTCAAAGACACTTTGAAGTCTTACATTCTTCAAAATATCTCATTTAAACAGAACAGAATTTAAATGTTTTCTTGAAATGTATACAGAGGTGTGTGTTGGTGAGAAAATGATGAGAATTTTGTGTGAACTATCTCTTTAACTACAATACAATACAGTTGATCTATTCCGAGATCAGTTTTGTCACAATAAATAAGGTTTAACTTTATATGTTTGTGGTAAAATTATAGTAAAATACATTGTGGATAAAATGAATTTAACATGTTTTAAATGCATAAGGGTTTGGATTATGTGCATGTAAAAAATACTTAGTGAAAGCAGATGGCACACACACACACACACAGTCATAAACACACCATTTGTGTATTCCAGCACAATGTTTATCTGAAACACATCCCCAACAGGACAGTGACTGATCTCTACAGATGAGACTGTGGATTTCAGTGGCCTGGAGAGAGAATAAAGTCACTTTAAATGAACAATCTTACCTTTAGAGATTCCTCCTGAAGAAGCAGCTGATGGCTTTAACACACATAAGACAACAAAACTGACACACAACACGCAAAACACTTGAGCTTTCATCCTCATGAGCTGTGATCACAAACTAAAACCGAAGAGAATGTGTTTCCAGCGTGTGAGTTAAAAGAGGGAGGAGAAAAATCATGAGATCTCCTTATAACACACATCTGGAAGACATTTATTTCACGTCTGCATTTACATCTTCAAGACATTGATTATCTCCAACGCATCTCTGAGACGTCTGCTGTCATAAAGAAGATGTCTGTTAGATGTTAAGGATTTACCAGGAATGTACAACAGATCTTTCTTACATGTTTAACAGATCATTTTACACATCAGATGTTTTCTTATCTTCAGCAGACATCTTACAGACGTACATGTGCTGTCTGGAAGTGTAATTTAAAGGCATTGTTTCACATTGATGTTTAGTTTAAGCACTTTTCCAGCAGTGATCTTCATTTAGATCAGTTTGTCCACTGCCAGGAAAATTTACAACCATGACATTTGTGTTACATTTTCTAACACATAGTGTATGTCACTGCAAAGAATGAAAATAAACAGTAGTTGAAACCGTTTATTAAACGGCATTTATTTATATTGTATATAATATTTCAAACATTCACAAAAGTCCATGTAGTCTTTACATTCCCAAATACTCATCTCTCCCTTTTAAAATAACACACAAGTACATAATACAGTCCTCTCTACTGCCATGATGCTCATATTTGCACTTGTATGTAAATTTATTCTGAAATTAAAATAACAACAGAACAATCTCCATTATCAAAGTGCAGTGCCAGATAAAATATCTGATATTAAAGCTGACCTAATGTGAGTTAAGGGCTATTATTTTTAATTCATAAAATTCAGTACATAAATGTTAAAAATCTGAATTACAGATCTCTAAGCATTTTTAAATCCATTTAAATTCCTTTTAGTTTGCCAAAAAATACTAATATAAAATGTGTCAGATTGGATAAAAAATGTTAAAATGCCTTGGTGGCTAAATATATGATTCAACTCTATCCAACAACAATAAATAAATACATAAATACATTCAAGATTCAATTAAGTAATAAACCAGAGGAGAAATGTTATTGGTATCAAAAAGTAGTTGTTTATCATACTTTATGGGCTATGAAAACATTTACATAAACTAATAAGTTCAACCTTTCTTCAGTCTTTATAATATATCATCAAGGCCCAATTGCACATTACTTAATAAAAAAGTAAGTTGTTGCAAAAAGCTGCAACTGTAGTGTTATATGCTTTGCATTAATGTCCAGCTGAATTCTGTGTCTTTAAATCATGATTTCTTTCACTAAACTGCTAGTCTGTCAAACACAACATAATGCAAACATAAATGTAGTTTCCAATCAATCTCTTCCCATGTCCATCCTACGTAATAATCCTGCTCACCTGACTGCATATCATGTAATCTAAAGCATTAGTGGTGTTAAAGTTAAGGCTGCTTTTAGTGCAATTACAAGCATTGTCTCATTGTAGTTTAAAGATAAACATAAGGCACAAAGATTTTTAACCAAATCCCATAAAACATTTATAGGACACGTATTATAAGATACAGCTTGTGCCTGCTTTAAAATGATTGTTCTAGGCCGCTTGTGCATTATTTGAGTTAGTATTAATTCCACAGGATCATATATATTGCTTTCAAAAAACATCCCTTATAAGTACTTGCAGTAATGTTAAAAAACATCCTACAATGAATCTTCACTTTTAACCTTAGCCCTGATCGCCCCCTCGCTGTCCTCAATGCTTTCTTTAATCAAATGCTCTTTTAAACTGGGTTGATTTCCTAAATCAATCCCCTTCTCCTGAATCTCCTGCAGTAAAGCCTCCCAACGTCTCTTATCCTTCGAGACCTTCCAGGACAGTCTAACGTTAGACTGGAGAAGAGGAATGAGCAGAGGATGAAACTGATGTTTCTGCAAGCCCTCCTGTGAAGGTGCCAGATCCTGCAGGGCTCGCTCGCAGTGTTCTTGAGCCTCATTGAGCTGTTCTGCGTCCTGGAAGCAGCTGGCCAATGCGGAGAGTGTAAAGAACCAATGAACCCGCTGAAAATGGTTTTGCTGGATGAGTTGATGACATCCTAACTTCTCCTGGAGTCTCAGAGCGTTGAGGAGAGAACCCAGAGCCTCTTGGTAATGACCCACCCGCATCAACATCTGGCCGGCACGTAAATCGCCCAGGTAGAAGAATTCCAGAAATGTGGGAGTGATCCGTAGGTCGGGAAGGGAGAAAAGGTGGCTCAGGTATTGCTCGAAAGCTCGACTACGTTTAGCAATGGTCTCAGCGACAAAGTTTTTGCGAAGCTTCTTGCGAGGGAAGTAAACACCTTCCATCTCGTCCCCGTGACGGCGACGCAGGCGACTGTGCAGCCGTTCGAAGTCGGTGTAGCGCCGTGTGATGACAGCAGGAGTTTTGTCGAACGTGCCGGCATTGATGACGTGAATGGTGTAGAGCTGTTTAAGAAATATCACAGAAACACAACAGTGAACAAACAATTTAAAACCTAAAGTAAATCAAGGAAATTCAGCTTATTTAAGCCTGAAAATATTATCTTTATAGTGTCGTCTGACACATTCAAATTTAATAATAAAATGGTTTCTTCAGTCTCAGAGGTATAAATTAATAAAAATGATTTAATTGTTAGAATAGATTTAGCAAAGAAAATTGCAGCCAATGACGGTATATTTGAAACCATCAATCACAAGCTAAAAAAAAATCACTATTAAAGTTGGTACTTACCACATACTTGGAATTTGTCTCATGGACAACACTAGCGTCCGTCACTTCAAAAGTAATTTTTTCAGGAATGCAACGAGTTCTTGATGCCAGCCAGTTTTCTTGCAGTTGTCTGGTGATCATATTAGAGCCTTTTGGGGAAGGACCAATGGGACTCGCATCTACAGACCAAAGACAAATGAAAAATGAATTAAAATCAAGTAAGTCTATTTTCTCAAATAAACTGAAATAGATCTCTCTTATTGCACTTATAGCATTTTAAAACATTGTCAAACATGTTTGAGAGTACAAGAACTTAAAATATAGATTACTCAAGTTATTATATGGATTTAGAAAAATACACTAAAATCACATGAAGATACACTTTTACACTTCCTGTGAACTGGAATCTGTGATTCACGTCTGTATTGGGACACATTTCTAAGTCATGAATAACTTGTGTTTGGATCTAGCAGAGTATAAATATTTTATACAGAAACAGAGGTTGCTCACAAGTTCACAGATGTACTGCCTTTGCCTTTAAAGTGACTTCATTGGGAAAGTATTGCCTTCTTCGATCCGGTCATTTTTAAGATTCAAATAACAACAAACATGTTTTGTGCACCTAACCCACAAATCTACTACTAACTTTAACATCCTCACTTCTTCACTTAATATAAATCACTTAAAATATATATATATATATATATATATAAATAAAAAATTTCCTTTAGCACTTGGTACAAATGTTGTTTTATTTTTGATAGGGCTGGCATCAAATTAGCTTACAATTGCTTTGTTATCGCCTGTAGTACATGCTTATTTTGTAAAACCTCATTTATAAGCCACTTTAGAAAAAACCTTTATCCAAACCTAAATGACAAAATCTAAAGTAAATGTAAATGATTATTATAGATGAAATGCAGACTTTAAAATGATAATTCGCCAAAAAACAAATATCGTATCATTATTTACACTCAAATCTATATGGCTTTCTCTCTTCTGTAGATAGAACACAAAAGAAGATATTGTGAAGAATGTTGCACAATTCCCTCGCATTGGTTTTGTCCAAACAATAGTGAATGGGTCCCGCTGTTGTTTGATGACAAACTTTCTCTTAAATATCTTCCATTTGGTTTGAAATGACATGAGTGTGAGTAAATGAATGACCGAAATGTCCATATTGAGCAAGCGCGTTACAGAACACATGATGGAACACCTGTGTATAAATATTCTTTAAAATGTTGCCGCAACTGCCAGATCCTGCAGATTCATGCTTTACAACATCAGGAAGATCAGACAGTTTCTCACAGAACACTCCACACAAATCCTGGTTCAGGCTCTGGTCCTGTCCAGGCTAGATTACTGCAATGCGCTGCTTGCTGGACTCCCGATGTGCACAACTAAACCTCTGCAGATGATTCAAAATGCAGCGGCAAGAGTGGTGTTCAAGGAACCAAAAAGGACCCATGTAACACCTCTCTTCATTAAACTACATTGGCTTCCTGTAGCAGCTCGCATTGAATTTAAATGTCTTCTCATTGGCTACAAGACCACCACCGGTTCAGCACCCACTTACCTTAACTCACTAATGCAAAGGTATAGGCCCTCAAGATCTCTGCGCTCCGCAAATGAGCTGAGAAAAAAACTTTTTCTACTTTCAGGTTTTTATCTCGCTCTGTGTAACTTTGTAACATTGTTGTGGCACTTGTTCACCTATTGTTGTATCGGCTATTTACCGCTTCATTGTTTCCTCGACTATTGTAAGTCGCTTTGGATAAAAGCGTCTACTAAATGACTAAATGTAAATGTAAATGTAAAAATGTCAGGGGTTGAAAGGAAAGAATGAATAGATGAAAGAACTATCATGGGGTTTATAACGTGTGTCTAACGGACACAGCTCACATTTCATAAAACATTAGAGTTATAAAGAACAAAAGTTAAGGACTACCTGTGCTACTCCAGGCATTATCCAGAGATTCTCCAAAAACGTCCGAATCGCTGTCTGGTCCAGAAGCATCGTCAGCATCCTCAGCATCCTCAGACTCCAGAATCCCATCGCCATGGAGACACAGAGTCCCACTGAGTCTTGCCCGCACACATTCTATATCATCATCCAGCTCTGAACTCTCTGGAAACTCGTCTTTCCCATCGGCCTCGGGCGTAAGATCTCCATCCCTGAATAATGTTCTCCGCAGTCTGTGGAAGAGTTTAGAGGCCATGTGTCATGTGTTCTCCAATCCTGCAAACACAGAAGAGATCTGTCACATGTCACATCACATCACATCACATCACATCAAGAGTGACACTTTACACCACTCTTGCACTATTATTCAGCTGTGAAACTAAAGAGGAAACTTATTTATTATTTAACTTATGATCTCTCACTTATTTATTATTTAACTTATGATCTCTAACTTATTTATTATTTAACTTATGATCTCTAACTTATTTATTATTTAACTTATGATCTCTAACTTATTTATTATTTAACTTATGATCTCTAACTTATTTATTATTTAACTTATTTATTATTTAACTTATAATCTCTAACTTATTTATTATTTAACTTATGATCTCTAACTTATTTATTATTTAACTTATGATCTCTCACTTATTTATTATTTAACTTATGATCTCTAACTTATTTATTATTTAACTTATGATCTCTAACTTATTTATTATTTAACTTATAAACTCTTTCTTATTTATTATTTAACTTATGATCTCTAACTTATTTATTATTTAACTTATGATCTCTCACTTATTTATTATTTAACTTATGATCTCTAACTTATTTATTATTTAACTTATGATCTCTAACTTATTTATTATTTAACTTATGATCTCTAACTTATTTATTATTTAACTTATGATCTCTAACTTATTTATTATTTAACTTATGATCTCTAACTTATTTATTATTTAACTTATTTATTATTTAACTTATGATCTCTAACTTATTTATTATTTAACTTATGATCTCTAACTTATTTATTATTTAACTTATGATCTCTAACTTATTTATTATTTAACTTATGATCTCTAACTTATTTATTATTTAACTTATTTATTATTTAACTTATTTATTATTTAACTTATGATCTCTAACTTATTTATTATTTAACTTATTTATTATTTAACTTATGATCTCTAACTTATTTATTATTTAACTTATGATCTCTCACTTATTTATTATTTAACTTATGATCTCTAACTTATTTATTATTTAACTTATTTATTATTTAACTTATGATCTCTAACTTATTTATTATTTAACTTATGATCTCTCACTTATTTATTATTTAACTTATTTATTATTTAACTTATGATCTCTAACTTATTTATTATTTAACTTATGATCTCTCACTTATTTATTATTTAACTTATTTATTATTTATTGGGAATGCTGGAAAAGAAGTCCTAAAGCATTAAAGTAACATTTTATTCAACAGATAAATAGGATATATTTATATTAATTTACACAGATACATTAAACATAAAGTTGTGTTTGTTAAAGAAAACAATGTTTGTATTTTATAAACGCTGCATTATTGTCGTCATGAGAAAAGACTTTTAATTTGCATCCGCTAATGCTAACTTTTCATGCTAATAACATTGCGCTAATTCTGCTGCACTTTCACAAACTACACCGAATAAACTGACAATAATTTAACTTGTTTACTTGTTTAAAAGCAACTTTACATCCCACAAACAGCAATTTAAACACTTTTCTGACGGGTTAGATGCTAACTCGACGGCTAACTGAGGCTAGTTTAGCATCACACGCTATAAGTTGAATATAAAATAGAAATAATTCCACACTCACCAGAGTAACAAAGCTCTAAACTCTATAGATCAGATCATGACATCACATGTTTACATTAAACTTTAAACACACACGTGTGATGAACTCTTCAAGTGGGCGGAAACAACTTTAATTATTCATAATAATCTTATTTATATTCATGTGTAGTTTAATGTTTTTTATTTATTATTTAGTTCAGCTATATAACAATTACTTTAGGAAAAAATCATTTGATAGAATTTAAAAATATTGTGTTTAATTTGTGTGTATTTTTTAATATTGATGCTGTTTAAATATAATATTTTTTAATATTGATGCTGTTTAAATATTATATTTTTTAATACTGATGCTGTTTAAATATAATATTTTTTAATATTGATGCTGTTTAAATATAATATTTTTTAATATTGATGCTGTTTAAATATAATATTTTTTAATACTGATGCTGTTTAAATATAATATTTTTTAATACTGATGCTGTTTAAATATAATATTTTTTAATACTGATGCTGTTTAAATATAATATTTTTTAATATTGATGCTGTTTAAATATAATAGTTTTTTAATATTGATGCTGTTTAAATATAATATTTTTTAATATTGATGCTGTTTAAATATAATATTTTTTATATTGATGGTTTAAATATAATATTTTTTAATGTTGATGGTTTAAATATAATATTTTTTTAATATTGATGCTGTTTAAATATAATATTTTTTAATATTGATGCTGTTTAAATATAATATTTTTTATATTGATGCTGTTTAAATATAATATTTTTTAATATTGATGCTGTTTAAATATAATATTTTTTAATACTGATGCTGTTTAAATATAATATTTTTTAATATTGATGCTGTTTAAATATAATATTTTATTGATGGTTTAAATATAATATTTTTTAATGTTGATGGTTTAAATATAATATTTTTTAATATTGATGCTGTTTAAATATAATATGTTTTAATATTGATGCTGTTTAAATATAATATTTTTTTAATATTGATGCTGTTTAAATATAATATTTTTTAATATTGATGCTGTTTAAATATAATATTTTTTATATTGATGGTTTAAATATAATATTTTTTAATGTTGATGGTTTAAATATAATATTTTTTTAATATTGATGCTGTTTAAATATAATATTTTTTAATATTGATGCTGGTTAAATATAATATTTTTTAATATTGATGCTGTTTAAATATAATTTTTTTTAATATTGATGCTGTTTAAATATAATATTTTTTAATATTGATGCTGTTTAAATATAATAGTTTTTTAATATTGATGCTGTTTAAATATAATATTTTTTAATATTGATGCTGTTTAAATAAAATATTTTTTAATATTGATGCTGTTTAAATATAATATTTTTTAATATTGATGCTGTTTAAATAAAATATTTTTTAATATTGATGCTGTTTAAATATAATATTTTTTAATATTGATGCTGTTTAAATAAAATCTTTTTTAATATTGATGCTGTTTAAATATAATCTTTTTTAATATTGATGCTGTTTAAATATAATATTTTTTAATATTGATGCTGTTTAAATATAATATTTTTTATATTGATGGTTTAAATATAATATTTTTTAATGTTGATGGTTTAAATATAATATTTTTTAATATTGATGCTGTTTAAATATAATATTTTTTAATATTGATGCTGTTTAAATATAATATTTTTTAATATTGATGCTGTTTAAATATAATATTTTTTAATATTGATGCTGTTTAAATATAATATTTTTTAATATTGATGCTGTTTAAATATAATATTTTTTAATATTGATGCTGTTTAAATATAATATTTTGTAATATTGATGCTGGTTTGTGTTTGTTTATTTATTAAATAAACAAAGTTTATTTTAAATATTCATTTAACATTTCTGTCATTATACTTCTTTAGGAATAATAAATACATATTTAAGATTAAACTTTTATATTATTTATGCTTTTACTTCATTTTAAATGAAATAAACAGGTTTACTTTATTAAAAAACAGATAAGATGTTATAATGTTGTGAAAAGTTTATAAAGTTTACATTTATTTATTTTATTTTATGATCCAACAGGGGTCGCTCGCGTGCACACCGGAAGTGTTTGTGTAGAGCAGCAGAAGAAGAAGAAAAGAGCGCGAGCTCATCCATCCCAGTTGTGTAGTTGTAACAATGGCATCTAAAAAACCTTCAACTGTCAGAAAAGTGTCTTCAAGTGACCCAAAGAAGTAAGATTGTGTCCAGTTCTGTGTAAAAGTTAAGAAAGAGAATAATGCTATGCTAATGTGAATGATGCTAATGATATAAAAGTGAAATTGCTTTACAGATTAGACATAAATGCATGTAGAATTATATTTCTATTCATCAAGTTTGTGTCTTACAGTTTGTCATCTGACAGTGATGTGAATCAGGGAAATGGTGCGAGGAGGAAACGCAGAAGTAAGAGATCTGATGTTTATAAGTCTGTTTATTCAGCTTTAAAGATTTAAATGTCACTTCCGTGTGTCTCATTCACAGCATCTGTCACATTTGTGAAGTCCAGGTACTTGCAAACTGAACCAAAGGCTCCTGCAAAGGTAACTGGTTGTGTTATAATGTTTGTGTAGTTGTGCTCATGGGATTTAATCACACATGTGTTGTTTGTGTTGTGTTGTGTTGTGTTGTGTTGTTTGTGTTGTGTTGTTTGTGTTGTGTTGTGTTGGTTGTGTTGTTTGTGTTGTGTTGTGTTGTTTGTGTTGTGTTGGTTGTGTTGTGGTGTTTGTGTTGTGTTGTTTGTGTTGTGTTGTGTTGTTTGTGTTGTTTGTGTTGTGTTGTGTTGTTTGTGTTGTGTTGGTTGTGTTGTGGTGTTTGTGTTGTGTTGTTTGTGTTGTGGTGTTTGTGTTGTGTTGTTTGTGTTGTGGTGTTTGTGTTGTGGTGTTTGTGTTGTGTTGTTTGTGTTGGTTGTGTTGTGTTGTTTGTGTTGTGTTGTGGTGTTTGTGTTGTGTTGTTTGTGTTGTGTTGTGTTGTGTTTGTGTTGTGTTGTTTGTGTTGTGTTGTGTTGTGTTGTGTTGTGTTTGTGTTGCGTTGTTTGTGTTGTGTTGTGTTGTGTTGTGTTTGTGTTGTGTGGTTTGTGTTGTGTTGTTTGTGTTGTGTTGTGTTGTGTGGTTTGTGTTGTGTTGTGTTGTTTGTGTTGCGTTGTTTGTGTTGTGTTGTTTGTGTTGTGTTGTTTATGTTGTGTTGTGTTGTGTTGTTTGTGTTGTGTTGTGTTGTTTGTGTTGTGTGTGTTGTTTGTGTTGTGTTGTGTTGTTTGTGTTGTGTGTGTTGTGTTGGTTGTGTTGTGTGTGTTGTGTTGTTTGTGTTGTGTGGTTTGTGTTGTGTTGTTTGTGTTGCGTTGTTTTGTGTTGTTTGTGTTGTGTTGGTTGTGTGGTTTGTTGTGTTGCGTTGTGTTGTGTTGCGTTGTGTTGTGTTGCGTTGTGTTGTGTTGTGTTGGTTGCGTTGTGTTGTTTGTGTTGTGTTGTGGTGTTTGTGTTGTGTTGTTCATGTTGTGTTGTGTTGTGTTGTGTTGTGTTGTGTTGTGTTGTGTGTAGAACAATGTACAACAACAGTCGCTCCTGCAGCCGCCCAGACCTTCCTCTCCCAGAACCGTGGGCACACGGAAGCCAAGAGAAGGGATGATGTCCAGATGCACGATGAGTGATTTAGCTGACAATGATTCTCCATGTGAGCTTCTAACATCATCTCAGCGTAGATTTGTCAACTTTTTCCTTTTTTACGTTTATTTCAGGCTTCCTTTTAACATGTCTTCCAGCAGTGATTAACAGCATCCTGGAGTCCTCAAATTTGGGAGGAAATGTCATGCAGTCAACGGTGTTGGACGGCCACTGTATGCGTCCGGATTTTGATGTGTCCGTCATTAAAGGTGTGCTGCTCGTATACTCTGAGGTGATATACATTTGTGAGCAGAACCGATTGTGTAACAAGTCACTGTTTTTTAGACAAAGCTGTTCCTCCAAGCACAGCGGACAGTAGAAACGATGAAAAGGATATGGCAATGGACACGTTTATATTGGCCTTTCTCACTGCTAAGGTCTGAGTTAAACTGGTTACTGTTTTTTTCCCACTTTTTTATGTTATTTCAGTCACTTGCTTGTTTGAAGTTATTCATTGATTTTACTTGATCTAGATTGAGCATAAGAATCAAAAACTGAGAGAGGAGGCAGAGATGAATATTCTGACTGTCATGGAGAAAGAACAGCAGTTGCGCTTGGAAGTTCAACGCAAGAAACGATATCACCTGCTCTTGGAGAAGCAGAAACAGCTCAACGGTTTATTGGACATGCAGGTTACTTGGACATATTTAACGTTTATTTTGTACATACATGTTTGTGTGCTGCATCAACTTTTAGTTTCTTATTCCTTTATTGCAGATTGAAGCTTTAGGCTCTGTTGCTGCCAAAGCAAACACGTTTTCAGATGAGTACAAGTCATTTGCAACTGCCGTTGATGCCACGAGGCACAAGCTACAAATAAAGAATTTGCACATTGGAGAGAGCGCAGGACAGTTCTTAGGTGTGTGAAATGCCTTTCCTCTTGTAGAGGCTGCCATGTTGAAATGATAAAAATATGAATTCACTCAGAATAATTCAAACATATTTGTCTCGCACAGAAAAAGCGGTCGGATGTCTGAATAAGAGCGAGAATGTCCTGCAGCAGTATACACAGGGCATTCCCACCGATAGTGAGGAATCGGCAGAATGTCTTAGAGAGATAAAGAATTCAGCACATGAGATCAGCAAACAGTTGATAAGGTACTTTTTAATAAATCTTTTTTAAATCTGTACTTTCATGTCGGTTAATTTTACTCGTATGTCTTTGTACTGTATGCCTTATTTTTTCTCTGTAGGACGTCTTCTGAACTTCTGGAGGTGTCTTCATTAGTAAGCCGTGAGACGGTTTTGATTCAACAATCACTGGAGGAAGACAAGATTGGACAAAACATGGCTCAGTCTCTCTTCTGTCCCTCGATGTCATGATATGTTTCATAATTATGTATTTATACATGTACAGAGAAAGAATTAAATGTTATTTTGTATTACTTACTTGTGTAGTTTGTGAGACATTCTTGCACATTTTTGTTACTTCTTGGAATTAATATATAACTTATTAGGACTGTCAAGCTGTTGATGTTTTAATAAATGTTTTTGTTTTTGACTATACGATAACAAATTGTTTTTACCACATTTTACAAGGTTGCACATCTTAAAAAACTAGTTGTGTGTTCATGTTGCTTTCACTTTAACAGCATTATTGAGAATCAATCACAGAACAACATAAGAATAACATTGTATTACAAGGTTAATATTTTACATAATTTGTATTAAAATATTATTTAAGAGGCCTTACACATTAATGTTAATGAAGCAGTTTATAACAACAATCTGAATTATTTTGAGGTTGTTTTTACTCTTGCCGTAAAATATATGTTCTCATATTTATTTAAAATATATATAAAGCACAAACCAACTTATTCTGTTTGTATTAAAGGACAAAATAATATGTAGCAACTATATTTAAAAGTATGCTTTAAATGTGTTGTTATTCATAACAAGAACATTACATACAAACTTTGAGTTTAAACAAATTTATTGTTATATTTATAAAAGAAAAATAATAAAATAACTTAATAGATATGAAATTAATATTTATTGTAAAATGTCACATTTATTATTTAATTTAAACAAGACTTTTATCGGAAATGACGTCATAGGTCAAGAAACAGGCAGCCAGTCAGATATGTTGTTGCAGGAAGTGACGTCAATAATCCAAACCAATCAGAGAACAGGGCAGCCATGAGCAACGCGTGAGTGTTTCCTGTCTTTTGTTTTGACTTTAATAAATGTTTTAATTATTAAAGTTATTGAAGTGAAATAGAATATTCTCTGATCTCTGATGGACAGAATTATTGATTTAAACTTTATATAAATTACCATTAACTCATTTCTGTTTAAAGTTTATTTTCTGTCATTATTCTCAGTTGTTTAAAATCTGTATGCATCTTTGGTCTGATAATGGAGAAAGATATTTAGAAAAATGCTTGCAGCAGTTGATAACCACAGTAAAAGACTCTGTATTGTTTTTGTTCATCACAGAATGAGATATTTTGAAGAATGTGGCTGGTAAAACTTTAGGGGACTTCAGACTTCCATTTTATAATTACTGTTTTCTTCTCCGAGAACTGTTTGGTTACAAACATTCATCCAAATATCTTTCATTCAGCCAAACAAAGACATCATTCAGATTTAAAACGACAGACTTTGTGTCTACAACAGTCGCACAACAGTCAGAGTGTGTGTGTGTCTGTCTGTCTGTCTGTCTGTCTGTGTGTGTGTGTGTGTGTGTGTGTGTGTGTGTGTGTGTGTGTGTGTGTGTGTGTGTGTGTGTGTGTGTCTGTCTGTCTGTCTGTCTGTGTGTGTGTCTGTGTGTGTGTCTGTCTGTCTGTCTGTCTGTCTGTCTGTCTGTCTGTCTGTCTGTCTGTCTGTCTGTCTGTCTGTGTCTGTCTGTCTGTCTGTCTGTCTGTCTGTCTGTCTGTCTGTCTGTCTGTCTGTCTGTCTGTCTGTCTGTCTGTCTGTCTGTCTGTCTGTCTCTGTCTGTCTGTCTGTCTGTCTGTCTCTGTCTGTCTGTCTGTCTGTCTGTCTGTCTGTCTGTCTGTCTGTCTGTCTGTCTGTCTGTCTGTCTCTGTCTGTCTCTGTCTGTCTCTGTCTGTCTGTCTCTGTCTGTCTGTCTGTGTGTGTCTGTCTGTCTGTCTGTCTGTCTGTGTCTGTCTGTCTGTGTCTGTCTGTCTGTCTGTCTGTCTGTCTGTGTCTGTCTGTCTGTCTGTCTGTCTGTCTGTGTCTGTCTGTCTGTCTGTCTGTCTGTCTGTCTGTGTGTGTGTGTGTGTGTGTGTGTGTGTGCGTGCGCGCGCACTGCTGTGTGTGTGTGTGTGTGTGTGTGTGTGTGTGCGCGCACTTCTGTGTGTGTTTGTGTGTGTGTGTGCACACTGCTGTTTGTGCACTGCTGTGTGTGTGTGTGTGTGTGCACACTGCTGTTTGTGCACTGCTGTGTGTGTGTGTGTGTGTGTGTGTGTGTGTGTGTGTGTGTGTGTGTGTGTGTGTGTGTGTGTGTGTGTGTGTGTGTGTGTGTGTGTGTGTGTGTTCACGTGTTCACTACTGTGTGTGCACTGTAGATGTGTTAAATAAAGAGCATAATTCCTGAGTATGGGTCACCAAACTTGGCTTTATGTCACGTCATGTCACACAAATGTGGTTTTATCTTGTGTGATGTCTAGTAGGCCTCATTCTAGGAGGAGCCGAGGGCACTGGCGTAAGGAGAAGGACAGAGTGAACAGGGAACGGCCCAATGATCAGAAGGCCAAAGACTCTGTGCCTCATGGCACCTGTATGACTATGTGCCCCACCAATGAATTACGTCAGCGAGAGGCACAAAAGAGACTGCACAGATTTGAGATGGTGCCTGGCACAGAACGGGATCGCATCCCACGTGGTGATGTCTCGCGTGCCGTCAAAGAATACTCGCGACCCGCTGCTGGTAAAGATTCCACAAGACCCAGTGACCTTCGACCTTCATCTGTGCTTTTGAACACAGTGTGCTACCTAGTGGATGACATTGCAGCCTCTGACACATTTCAGCCATGGACTGAGGTATAGAGGTCACGTCGTATGTTTTTAAGGCTAATGCAGAACTTCAATTACTGACTTGAAGTAACAGTTCACTATATGTACATATTAGTTCACTAGGGGAACTACTATTTGTCATCATTTGTATGAAATGGTGGCACAAATAGAATTTTTTCACTTAATTATGTTGCTTTAATGAAATAATGTGTCGCTAAAACGAAATATCTGGTTTTAATGAACTAGATAGTTATGGGAAGCTATATGGATATAAACAACTGGGTTTGAAATGTATTCAGTTCATTAAACGTTTATTAAATATTCTGGATCGGTTATGGAGTGCAACACAGAAAGAGAAATTGCTTAAGACATCAAATGCTTGTAAATGCTGACCCCAATATGAGTCACAAAACCCCAAACCAGAAGCAAACACCCAATAAATGGACAAGGGATAGCTGATTATAGAACACAAAATAGTTTTATAGTAACAGAGTTAATGTTGATATATGTGTTGTTAGATGAGAAAAACCTTTGGTAAGAGAGTTTATTATGGTAAGATTGATATTTGCCCATTAAAACAGATTTTCTAGAATGCTCATTTGACACGCTGTTGATCAAAATCAATATCATTAAAAGCTGATGAACATAAAATTGGGAAAAAATATGATTTTCACACATAGTCGCATTTAATGTTGCTTACACTAAATAATAAGTCATTATTGGGAGAAAATGTGTTGTATTATATAAATATAATATTGTTTTAATAACATATCTCGTTTTAACAAAAGAATATGTTGGTAAAATGATATCCTTTTAAAACACAACCACATATCACGTTTAAAAAAAGATTTTTATCAAATATTACTTTGTTTTTATAAAAAATTATTGTTAAAACAACCCAGTATCTTATTATTATCACCTTATTATTACCTTCTTTTCTAACCTATTCACTCTATATATTATTTTACATTTTTCTCCCCTACAGGTTTTTATCTGGCTTTGTGTAACTTTGTTACATTGTTGTAGCACTTGTTCACCTATTGTTGTATCGGCTATTTACCGCTTCATTGTCTCCTCGACTCTTTGTAAGTCGCTTTGGATAAAAGCGTCTGCTAAATGCCTAAATGTAAATGTAAATCACATATTTCGTTTTAACAAAATTATGTATGTGGCAACAACGTGCCGTCATAATACTTCTTTTTTCAGGAGAACATAAAAAAGATATTTAAAAGAATGTTGGTAACTAACATTTGCATTGGTTTTGTGTAGACTCAGAAATGAAAAGGATTTCTTTAAACTTTCTTTAAGATATCTTCCTTTAGGTTCTACAGAAAGCCATGGAGGTTTAAAATGAAAAATAAATTGAACAAATGATGAAACAATTTTCAATTTTGGTGAACTATAAGTTTAAAGTTGACATGAAATCCGTGTTGATCCTTTAAATTTTTATAACTAGCGTTTGTAGATTATATTGTTCATGCTTCATTAATACGCATTTATTCTCACAGGTCTACAGTTTTGTTTTTGATCGTCTGCGTAGCGTACGTCAGGACATGATTATCCAGCGCCTGTCTGGACCGGACTCTGTCATTATGTTAGAGAAAAGCGTGCGCTTCCTCCTCTACGCTTCCTACAGGCTCTGTGGTCAACCTCTTCAGTACTTTGACCCGCGCATCAATGACACTCACCTGCAGGAAACTTTAAGCTGGCTCCTGGAGAGCTACAAAGATGGGAAGCATCACCATGAGGAGGAGTTCCAGGCCCTGAGTCTGCTCTATAATCTGGGTGAGTTAAAGTCATAGTTCACCTCTCATCATTTACCCAACGTTTATGTCGAACCTGTATGAGTTTCTTCAGCAGAGCAGAGAAGATCATTTGAAGCAAGTTTTAACTCAACAGTAATTGCACCCATTCAAATCTGTATGTATGGACACATAACTAAAGTGAATGTGTGTCAGTTCCAGACATTCTTCAAAATATCTCCTTTTGTGTTCTGTGAAAGCAATAAAGTCACACAGGTTTGAAATAACGAGAGGAAAAGTGAAAGAACACAGCAAATGATAAACATCGACATTATACATTACAGGTTCATTTCACGCCACCCAACATGCACTTCAGCTGCCCGAGCGAATACGCAAATCTCCAGCGGTTCAGCTGGCTTTGGCAGTCAGCAGAGCACATACAGAACGAAACCCGGTTCGGTTTCTCCGCCTGGCTCAGAGACTGGATTTCATGCAGATCTGTGCCCTCCACAAACACCTCGCATCCTGCAGGAAAGATCTGCTTCTGCTGTACAGCCACGGCTACAACAGTCGCAACTGTCGCTTCCCTCTCCCAAAACTGTCTGGCCTTCTCTTTCTCAAAGATCCACTGACTGCTGAGTTGTGCCAGGTGCACGGTCTTCACACCAGCGGACAATGGGTCATGTTCTCTAAGAGCTCCTACACTGAAAGTCCATCTGAGGATGTGCAGTGCAGGGATATGCATGAGCCCGTAGATGATGAGAAGTGGAACAGTAATTCTGATGGTATTATTTACAGCTGTGCCTGAAACCTTTATTCGTCGAAGGGATCGCACAGCACAGAGATTTAAGGTTGTTTATTACCAGCGTGTTTTATTCCTGGGAAACATGTTTTGGAGCATTTTCTCACAAAGAATCTTGTGATGTTTGAAAAAAGTTATCTTTCTGTTTTTATGTATGTATTGTATGCATTAAATTATCGTGGATAGATAGTCCTGAAACAATTTGATGTTTATGTAAATATGCTACTGAATCGAACCTTAAATCATTGACACGTGTTGTAAAATAACTCTTTTTGTTTTGTATTCTTAAAAAAATAAATTGAATTCATGGTTAACAAGGTTTATATACAGGACATCAGGACATGTCTTTTTATTCTGAAACATAATTGCCTGTCACATTGAGTGTTTAACATTTTTTATTTTATTTTCCTGAGTTACTTGTCACTTTACATTGTGTGCTGAAAGTTTGTGAAACAAATTCCTTGTGTGTTTGTGTGTAAGTGCATCTGAATATAAAACTCATTCTGATTGTGTTTGATGGGTTATTCTTCATAGAAACACAGCTGGACTCTGAATCTGATCTCTTCTCCTAAACTGAACTATGACAGAAATGATTAAAGATTTAAATACAGAACTGATTTATCTGTCACACATCTATTTGATGTTTACATTTTAATCTGTGACGCATGTCTGAGATATCTGCTGTCATATAGATTGTGTGTGTGTGTGCGCACGTGTGTGTGATCAGTGTGTGTGTGTGTGTGTGTGTGTGTGTGAGTGTGATCAGTGTGTGTGAGTGTATGTGTGAGATCAGTGTGTGTGTGTGTGTGATCAGTGTGTGTGTAAGTGTGTGTGCGTGCGTGATCAGTGTGTGTGTGTGTGTGTGTGAGTGTGATCAGTGTGTGTGTAAGTGTGTGTGCGTGCGTGATCAGTGTTTGTGTGTGTGTGTGTGTGATCAGTGTGTGTGTGTGTGTGTGTGTGTGTGTGATCAGTGTTTGTGTGATCAGTGTATGTGTGTGTGTGTGTGATCAGTGTGTGTGTGTGTGATCAGTGTGTGTGTGCGGTATGTGTGTGTGTGCGTGATCAGTGTGTATGTGATGTGGAAAATGATACAATCTTATGTTACATTAAACAGCTTTTATGATTTATGTTTTATTAATCACTGTTTGTATTAATCATCTTTATGATTTATGTTTTATTAACCAATGCTGTATTAATCATCTTTATGATTTATGTTTTATTAACCAATGCTGTATTAATCATCTTTCTTATATAATATTATACTCTTATGTTTTATTGATTGAAGTTTTATTCATCATGCAAATAATCATATTCTTTTACAAGTTCTACTAAAGTATATTGAGAATTAGTAACCATATAAAGGATTGCTTTGGAATATGCTTTTGATAACAATATGCTTGCAAGGCAGGAAAAGTTTGTGTGCAAGAAAGAGAGAAGTGATAAGAACAGAACCGCTGCAGGAGAAGAGTCATCTGACCTTACTCCCATCTGCCAGTACGAGGACTCTCATGCGGAGGTTGTTAAGCACGAGAAGTAAAACACACTCCCAAATGCCAGAAAAACTAAGAGTTACTGTTGTATCCTAATTAAAAGAAGAAAAGGAGGTAGTGTTCTTCTGTGCGGTGTTCTTTGTCTCTTTGATATGTTTTTCTACAGAAACTGAAGTCATCTGATGCACGAGAATTCGAAAGCGAAAAATGAACCAGATCTACATTTACATTTACATTTAGTCATTTAGCAGACGCTTTTATCCAAAGCGACTTACAATAGTCGAGGAGACAATGAAGCGGTAAATAGCCGATACAACAACAGGTGAACAAGTGCTACAACAATGCACTAAGTTACACAGAGAGAGAGGTTACAAAGTATTTTTTTTTTTTTGAGATAGTGATTAGGTTAGAAAAGAAGTGAGTTAGTGAGTTAGATGTAGCCGGAAAAGATGAGTTTTTAGGAGTTTTTTGAAAATAGAGACCGAGTCTGACAAGCGTGAAGCCAGAGGCCGATCGTTCCACCATCGAGGAACTGAAGCAGAGAACGTACGAGAGAGACAACCCAGATCTACCTTTAACTGAAGCAGGGGATGATCTCTTCCGGCCTAGAAGATAGACCGACGATACATATAAATATTGTGTGATTCTGTTACTGAGTTGTTGGTCAGTGTGGAAGTCGTGGACTGACAACCCAGAGCTGTATTTATTTTTTATTTTTATATCTGATCAATAAACCTCATTATTATTAGAGATTGTCTCTCTCCAATGTTTGAACACGAAGGACCCTTGGAAAGTCCAACAATGTCTGTAGATGTTTATGGTTTAGAATGGATGTTAAGAAGACGATTTTAAACATAAATCTTTGAAAATAAATGTCTCTTTTTTCCCCTCGATACTAAAAAACTTAATTAGTTTTAATTTTATGGGCTCATCCTTTCTTGCATCCTGACACACACAAGGTTTTTTTATTTTACATGTTATTTGCGTACCGTGAGCTGAAAGACCAAAGAAACTGAAATAACAATTTATTCGAGTAAGTTTTCTTTTTTATTTAATTTAATTTTAAACCAACGTTTTATACTTTCACAATACCAGACATTTCTTTCATCACCTTTAACAATTTAAGGTTTCTTGAAGAAAACTGTCTAGCCACTTTGATATAAGCAAATATAATCTGTTCTCTCATTATTTTATGAACGCACAAACATTACTTATTATTTCAACGAAGCTGATAACAATAACTAAATTATTCCTGAAGAAAAAAATAAAATCTTTACATAACTGAAATGTTTTTAATATTTAAGGTGTATATATATATTGTTGAATAAAAATAATGTGAGAAATGAATTATGCCAGACTCCTGTAAAGACCATTTTAGGTACAATATAAGGGACATTCTCAATGTGTAAATGATGTGCAGTAGACAAGGGACACAATACAGTTATAAATAATAATTTAATAAATAAGTTTATTTACACAAAGCATTGACACAAGTCCAATTTTTATTCAAATATATTTATTTATTATTTTATTATTTAACTATTTTAAGCTTATAATTTATTAAGAGTAATACTAACCAGCTAATCTAAATTAATTAAACATTTTAAACTAAAGAATACTAACATGCTACATCTATAAAGTGTGTAAAGTGTGTAAAGTGTGTTACCTCCATTTCATCTAGGTGTGGATCCCAGATGACTTAACAACTATTCATACATAATGTCTAGTTCGCAATCGACGGGATCGAAAAGGTAGGAACGTAAAGCTCTTATCCTTCTCTTGAGCCGTCTTGTGAACTTTGCTTTTTTAGGTAGATCAGTCTAATCCAAAAGAATAAGACAGAAAATACAAAATGAAGAATATATTTGATATGAAAGAAAGAAGATTTACAGACTCGGTGTTTTGTGTGTTACTCACCTCCATCCACGAAATGCTTGACTTTGCTATAAGAAAACAATACTCTCAAGTTAATAAATGCATGGACAGAACAGATAGTATATATATATATAGTATATAGTATATAGTATATAGTATATGTAGAAGTGTTTACCTGAGAAAAACTTCTCTGGTTTTTCTCTCAGATTCATTTTATGACAGTAGCAGTCCGGATCCAGACAATCTGGAAACTGCGTCTCACGGAAGACTTCTTCGGTGGTTTTGCGCCCTTTTTTCCCCTTTTTCTTCTTTTTAGGAATCTAAAGAAAAACAAACAGACAGAAGATAATTTATATACAATTATACTTAAGAATGTTTTATACGAGTCTTTCTGCTATTGTAATATGAAGCACCATTATTATGTAAAAGGCTTTATGAATCCTTGACTGTTAACTCAACGGTTGAATGTTTAATGTTTGTTGTTGTTGTTGGTGCAGAATATGAAACTTATGATTTTAATTTGATATGAAAGAAAGAAGATTGACAGTGTCGCTGTTTTGTGTGTTACTCACCTCGAGCGACGCCAGACTTGACTTTGCTACAAGAATAAAAACATGAAGAGAATTGTTTGTGTAAATGTCATCATTCATGTTGTGTTGAATATAAAGAGAGAAGTTTGTTGTTACCTGACACGAACACCTCAGCTTCCGTTCTTTTCTGGCACTTACACTTCGGATCAGTGCACTCGATCTCCACAGGATTAAGGAAGAAATCCTTTAACACTTTTCCTAAGCGAGAAATTCCACTTTTCTTCTTGGACTCCATCATCAAAACTTGTTTTTCCGTCGACGATCAATCACGAACTGAACTTTCTGTCGCTGCGCGCGGCTTTATAAGCTTCTGTGTTACGTCATCACATCCAACGTTCCTTAAAGGGCCATACACAGTTTGACGCGCCAGTCACGTGACAAGAGCCAACAGTGAATAAATATTTATTTCCGTATTCGCTCGTGTAATAAATCAATCGATTTCAGTATTTCTGCATTGATTCATTAACATTAAAGTCTATTCGCGCTTCTGTGTTTATTTATTTTGTGAGATCTCGCGTGACGCTGCGTATACAGTAAAGTATCGCGAGATTATCTCACGACGCGCGCGACCGGAAGAGAAAGAAATCAAAACAAGTGTCACGTGGTGCGCGTTCACCAGCTGGTCAGACAAACACAACACAACACGTTTACAACAATGACATTGTGTACATCTACACAAACATTTTAAAACAATAAACGCTTTTATTTAAAGTCTGTGTGTGTTAATAAGTGTAAAGATTTACTCTCACACACACACACACACACACACACACACACACACACACACACACACACACACACACACACACACACACACACACACACACAGTGATCAAACACACTGATCACACAAACACACACACACACTGATCAGATACACTGATCACTCACACGGACACACACACACACACACACACACACACACTGATATCACACACACACACACACACACACACACACATACACAGTGATCAAACACACTGATCACACAAACACACACACACACTGATCACATACACTGATCACTCACACACACTGATCACATACACTGATCACTCACACGGACACACACACACACACACACACACACTGATATCACACACACACACACACACACACACATACACACACAGTGATCAAACACACACTGATCTCACACATACACACACACTGATCACACATATACACACACAGTGATCAAACACACACACACACACACACTGATCTCACACACACACACACACTGATCACACACTGATACACACACATACACACACACTGATCACACAGTGATCAAACACACACACACTGATCTCACACACACACACACACACACACACACACACACACACACACACACTGATCTCACACACACACACACACACACACACTGATCTCACACTCATCACACACACACACACACTGAACACACACATACGCACACACACACACACACACACACACACACACACACACACTGATCTCACACGCACATAGACACGCACACACTGATCACACACACACACTGATCACACACACACACACTGATCACACACACACACACACACACACACTGATCACACACACACACACACACACACTGATCACACACACACACACACTGATCACATACACACACACACACACACACACTTATCACACACACACTGATCACACACACACACACACACACTGATCACACACACACACACTGATCACACACACACACAGATCACATACACAGATCACACACACGCACACACACACGATCTATTTGACAGCAGATATCTCAGACATGCGTCACAGATTAAAATGTAAACATCAAATAGATGTGTGACAGATAAATCAGTTCTGTATTTTGAATGGGTGCAATTACTGTTGAGTTAAAACTTGCTTCAAATGATCTTCTCTGCTCTGCTGAAGAAACTCATACAGGTTCGACATAAACGTTGGGTAAATGATGAGAGGTGAACTATGACTTTAACTCACCCAGATTATAGAGCAGACTCAGGGCCTGGAACTCCTCCTCATGTTGATGCTTCCCATCTTTGTAGCTCTCCAGGAGCCAGCTTAAAGTTTCCTGCAGGTGAGTGTCATTGATGCGCGGGTCAAAGTACTGAAGAGGTTGACCACAGAGCCTGTAGGAAGCGTAGAGGAGGAAGCGCACGCTTTTCTCTAACATAATGACACAGTCCGGTCCAGACAGGCGCTGGATAATCATGTCCTGACGTACGCTACGCAGACGATCAAAAACAAAACTGTAGACCTGTGAGAATAAATGTGTATTAATGAAGCATGAACAATATAATCTACAAACGCTAGTAATAAAAATTTAAAGGATCAACACGGATTTCATGTCAACTTTAAACTTATAGTTCACCAAAATTTAAAATTGTTTCATCATTTGTTCAATTTATTTTTCATTTTAAACCTCCATGGCTTTCTGTAGAACCTAAAGGAAGATATCTTAAAGAAAGTTTAAAGAAATCCTTTTCATTTCTGAGTCTACACAAAACCAAAGCAAATGTTAGTTACCAACATTCTTTTAAATATCTTTTTTATGTTCTCCTGAAAAAAGAAGTATTATGACGGCACGTTGTTGCCACATACATTGTTGTTGGAAATATGTGATTTACATTTACATTTAGGCATTTAGCAGACGCTTTTATCCAAAGCGACTTACACAGAGTGGAGGAGACAATGAAGCGGTAAATAGCCGATACAACAATAGGTGAACAAGTGCTACAACAATGTAACCAAGTTACACAAAGCCAGATAAAAACCTGTAGGGGAGAAAAATGTAAAATAATATATAGAGTGAATAGGTTAGAAAAGAAGGTAATAATAAGGTGATAATAATAAGATACTGGGTTGTTTTAACAATCATTTTTTATTAAAACAAAGTAATATTTGATAAAAATCTTTTTTTAAACGTGATATGTGGTTGTGTTTTAAAAGGATATCATTTTACCAACATATTCTTTTGTTAAAACGAGATATGTTGTTAAAACAAAATTATATTTATATAATACAACACATTTTCTCCCAATAATGACTTATTATTTAGTGTAAGCAACATTAAATGCGACTACTATGTGTGAAAATCTTTTTTTTCCCAATTTTATGTTCATCAGCTTTTAATGATATTGATTTTGATCAACAGCGTGTCAAATGAGCATCCTAGAAAATCTGTTTTAATGGGCAAACGTCAATCTTACCATAATAAACTCTCTTACCAAAGGTTTTTCTAATCTTACAACACATATATCAACATTAACTCTGTTACTATAAAACTATTTTGTGTTCTATAATCAGCTATCCCTTGTCCATTTATTGGGTGTTTGCTTCTGGTTTGGGGTTTTGTGACTCATATTGGGGTCAGCATTTACATGCATTTGATGTCTTAAGCAATTTCTCTTTCTGTGTTGCACTCCATAACCGATCCAGAATATTTAATAAACGTTTAATGAACTGAATACATTTCAAACCCAGTTGTTTATATCCATATAGCTTCCCATAACTATCTAGTTCATTAAAACCAGATATTTCGTTTTAGCGACACATTATTTCATTAAAGCAACATAATTAAGTGAAAAAATTCTATTTGTGCCACCATTTCATACAAATGATGACAAATAGTAGTTCCCCTAGTGAACTAATATGTACATATAGTGAACTGTTACTTCAAGTCAGTAATTGAAGTTCTGCATTAGCCTTAAAAACATACGACGTGACCTCTATACCTCAGTCCATGGCTGAAATGTGTCAGAGGCTGCAATGTCATCCACTAGGTAGCACACTGTGTTCAAAAGCACAGATGAAGGTCGAAGGTCAATGGGTCGTGTGGAATAGAGGGTTTTCACTGACGTCACGTTCTGGGCGGTAACCCGGATGCGCGGCCATTGTGGAGGCACTCGATGTAAACAACTAAACTGAGTATGATTGAGTATTGTGAGATTTGGATACTTTAAGTGAATGTAGACATGTCGAAACAACCGAAAAGCTCATCAAAGATGATTCTATGTGATAATGCGTCATATAAAGTGCTTTCACTACTCGTGCATTAATGTTTAGATTGCACCAAAGGGAAAATGGTGTTACCCACAGTGACAAAACCTTCCCAAGTCTCAGTCAAAACAAGGAAAGAAACCTCCAAATTAATAAAACAAAAATAACTTGATATAAATATAATATATATAATAAAATAAACTTTTTTTTAGTTGGCTGATGTGAAGTTGTGCACTTCATGCACTTTGTTTTAGTGTAGGTTAAAGTATATTTAATTCATTTAGAATTGTGCACCTTTTTGGAAAATGTGACATGTTCTTTAACACATGTTCTTTAAATATTTTTGGCATTTGATTTCAAGTTGGTGAGATTTTTGTAAAGCTATGCTGACAAAAAGAAAGTTATACTCAAGTTACATACAAAATTGTGTTTACAGTTTACAGTGTATTGCACTATATTATAATGTGTAATTTATAGTAGTGTATAGTTTATAAGTGTTCTGATAAAAGTGTGTTTTTCCTTTAATAAATCTGTTTTCTGATGATAGTGATATGCTGTGTGTTGTCATTCACAACAAAACAATAACAATGAGTTTATGACTGTAAATTAACAATCATTTATAGATCATTTAAGGCTATATAGACAAGTCCAGACATGGATTAATTTATATTTTTATTGGCAAAGTGCATATAAATATAAACTTTAGTCAAAATCCACCACTGATGGACAAAAGTTCACCGGAGCACAACAGATCTTCTTTCCTCTGATAATCTCTGGCATTCCTCTCCCTGGTTTTTAATAACTTTTGGAGGTCGATAATATTCCAAATGTTTTTCTCGATCTGTCCTATCGGCACAACCTGAAACACGGCAATAATTAACCATTCTCCTTGACCACGTTCGGGATATACTTCAGTGTCTGTGCTTTGTTGTGATGCGAGGTGCCTCCAATATGGCGACTTCCAGTCTGATGACTCGTCGTGAAAACCCTCTATCTTTTCCAGCAGCGGGTCACGAGTAATCTTTGACCACGTGGGATGCCATCCCGTTCTGTGCCAGGCACCATCTCAAATCTGTGCAGTCTGTTTTGTGCCTCTCGCTGACGTAATTCATTGGTGGGGCACATAGTCATACAGGTGCCATGAGGCACAGAGTCTTTGGCCTTCTGATCATTGGGCCGTTCCCTGTTCACTCTGTCCTTCTCCTTACGCCAGTGCCCTCGGCTCCTCCTAGAATGAGGCCTAATAGACATCACACAAGATAAAACCACATTTGTGAGACGTGACGTGACATAAAGCCAAGTTTGGTGACCCATACTCAGGAATTATGCTCTTTATTTAACACATCTACAGTGCACACACAGCAGTGCACACGCACGCACGCACGCACGCACGCACACACACACAGCAGTTCACACACACAGCAGTGCACACGCACGCACGCACACACAGCATTTGTTATATATTATTTCATTAAAGACTGTTATTCCTTTCATCTTTGCTTTTGGATCCTTCATTTACCAGCGTGACATTTATATAGAGTACAACGTTGTGCACACAAATCCACAATCTCATGACTTCTACATGTTGAATGGTTTACATCAGTGAGAAGACTGGCAATGCATGGACTCGACCAGAGAGCAGGAGTATATCCACTGAGATTCACTCTGATGGAGTCATTTAAATGCTCATCAGTCAGTCTGTTTCTGTTTCTGTTCTTCGGTTTTAGGGTGTTCACGTCAGAAAAGGCAGATTCACAAAGATAAGTTGACCCAAACAAAGCACTTCTTTTCAGAGAAACCTCCTAAAGATTTTTGTAATCCTCTGGCTCCACCAAACTCCAGAGATGCTGGATATGCTGCTGGGATTTTAGCTTGTCAGACTCGGTCTCTATCTTTAAAAAACTTTCTTTTCCGGCTACACCTAACTCACTAACTCACTTCTTTTCTAACTACTCACTCTATCAAAAAAAAAAAAAAAAATTCTTTTGTAACTTCGCTCTCTGTGTAACTCGGTAGCATTGTTGTAGCACTTGTACACCTATTGTTGTATCGGCTATTTACCGCTTCATTGTCTACACGACTATTGTAAGTCGCTTTGGATAAAAGCGTCTGCTAAATGACTAAATGTAAATGTAAATGATATGCTGCTGGGATTTTAGCTGGACATTATTTTGGAGGTTTAAGACCTCCATCTCCACAGGATCAACACTGAAAAGTTCAGCCATCTGTCCTGACAACTTACTAATATCAACCAGGAAAGGATTGGCAATGAAGGTGACACAGAGCTCTAGTTTCTCAAAGTCAGAGAATCTATCTGTAAACTCCTCTCCCAGCCTGGACAACAGATCACTGTATCTGTCAACCTTAAACACATTTCTGCTCCCAAGTTGCTCTCCAGCATCTTTACAAAAGATGGCAAGTGTTGATATCTTTTGTTTATTTGCTGGATGTAAAAGGACAGTTTCGCACTGAACGCTTCACAGCACAGATCATATCACATACATTTTTGTCTTTACCTTGAAACTGCTGATTCAGTCGGTTCATTTTGTCAGTTCCATCTGCCCGGAAGGCCAGATCCGACAGCCACTCAGGATTAGGGATGTGCGTTTTCCGCAAATATCATATTCGAATATTTGAGCTCACAAAAAACGAATATTCGAATAAAAAAATTAAGTTTAATGAGACAGACGTCATTTTTCAGTAACATTTATTGTTTCCGTCATTTTTTAACAAGCTTATACACAATAAGCTTAAGAATTACGCTACATCGTGTTTTGTAGCTGAAAACCTTTAACAATGTGTGCAAACAAACAAACAAAGAAGAGAGCAAAAGCAAAAAAAAGTGCACAAAAAAAAGTTAATAAAGCCGCCTGCAGCAATTAGGCTATTGTACAGAACGTAACCTAGGCTACATTTAACTTTGAACTTTTTAAACTTTCAGCAAATCTTTTTTGCTTTATTTCTATTGTTTTACATGTTCTTGTTAAGGAACACAAGCATGTCAACATGACATTTCCATAAAACCTTTTATGTCACTGAGCAAGGAAAGAAAGCGTTGTAGTATCTTACCTCTGCTCAGCCATCTGCCTTTGGTGTGAAGAAGGAGGTTTGTGGTGGTTTTCAGTGGAATTAATGTCGAAAACTCTTCTTTTCTTGTAAAATCATCAAAATCCATCCTTATGGAAACAGCTCGCTCTGCTGTGTCTCTGGTATCGACAGACTCGTCACACTGGAGTGAAAACCTGGAACACTTGTTAAGGTCCGACTCAAACTGTTTCACCGCATCCACAGACAGCCACACACCCTGCGTGCCACAGTATTTGCGCCAAGTCTTATTTTAAAGTCCTTGAATAAAGATTCTGCCCCTGCAGTCATTGCTTCTTTAATGACCCCTCCATCAGGGAAGGCCTTTTTGTGCTTGCTCAGGATGTGCGTGACTTTAAATGATGCCTCGGTTGATGCGCTGGCCTTCTTCGTTGTTTTTTGAACAGAGATTGTTGTTTTTGTAGTACACTCTTTTACCTTCTCTTTCTGGAAAATTGCGAGTTGCTGTAAACTTTGGTGGAATGCCGCTCCACATTACATTTTTTACAGACCGCTAAGCTTGTGCCACAGATCAGACATATGCACTTGTCATTTCACATTTTCTGAAACAGAAGTCCGTTTCCCATTCCTCGTGGAAATAATATGTTTTTTGCCTCTTACTGGCATGATTGAACTCTGCAGATGTCATTTTTGCCAACCTCCTGGCACCTGACCCGGTCTGGCTACACGTCTTTCTAACTCCCCGTTCGAATCACCTCGGTGCAGCAGTGCAAGAAGATGTTTGATTGGCAGCTCGTTGACAAATAATTTGTTTAATTTCAAGATGGTTTTCAACGGTTTGACAAATCAAAACTTGTGATGTTGAAGAGCCACTGGAGAGGGCCTTGCGAGCAACGTGTTTGAGACCCCTGTCTTAATGTATGGTGTAATGCCATGCAAGTATAAATAAATAAATATCCACACTTCATCAGTTACATTAATGATAAATTATATGAATAAACTGCATATTCAAACACACAATTCTTTGTGTATATTACAAAGACTAGAGTAACTCTGAAAGCACACATACTGTCAGAAATATATATGATGTCTTCATATCCATCTTAAAGACATGTCTTTATCTCTTTGTGTGTGTGTGATCAGTGTGTGTGTGTGTGTGTGTGTGTGCGTGTGTGTGTTCACAACTGTGTGTGTGTGTGTGTCTGTGTGTGTGAGTGATCAGTGTGTGTGTGTGTGTGTGTGTGTGTGTGTGAGTGATCAGTGTGTGTGTGTGTGTGTGTGTGTGTTCAGTGTGTGCGCGTGTGTGTGTGTGTGTGTGTGTGTGTGTGTGTGTGTGTGTGTGTGTGTGTGTGTGTGAGTGTGTGTGTGTGTGTGATCATTGTGTGTGTGTGTGTGTGTGTGTGTGTGTGTGTGTGAGTGATCAGTGTGTGTGTGTGTGTGTGTGTTCAGTGTGTGCGCGTGTGTGTGTGTGATCAGTGTATGTGTGTGTGTGTTCAGTGTGTGCGCGTGTGTGTGTGATCAGCGTGTGTGTGTGATCATTGTGTGTGTGTGATCAGTGTGTGTGTGTGTGTGTGTGTGTGTGAGTGATCAGTGTGTGTTTGAGTGATCAGTGTGTGTGTGTGTGTGTGTGTGTGTTTGTTGTTATCAGTGTGTGTGTGTGTGTGTGTGTGTGTGTGTGTGTGTGTGTGTGAGTGAGTGATCAGTGTGTGTGATCAGTGTGTGTGTGTGTGTGTGTGTGTGTGATCAGTATGTGTGTGTGTGTGTGTGTGTGATCAGTATGTGTGTGTGTATGTGTGTGTGTGTGTGATCAGTGTGTGTGTGATCATTGTGTGTGTGTGTGTGTGTGTGTGTGTGTGTGTGAGTGATCAGTGTGTGTGTGTGTGTGTGTGTGTGTGTGTGATCAGTGTGTGTTTGAGTGATCAGTGTGTGTGTGTGTGTGTGTGTGTGTGTTTGTTGTTATCAGTGTGTGTGAGTGATCAGCGTGTGGGTGTGTGTGTGTGTGTGTGTGTGTGTGATCAGTGTGTGTGTGTGTGAGATCAGTGTGTGTGTGTGTGTGTGTGTGTGTGTGTGTGTGTGTGAGATCAGTGTGTGTGTGTGTGTGTGTCAGTAGAGAGAATCATGGGTGAAGCAGACTCTGGATCAGTAGATGACAAACACACACACATGTCTGCTCATGATGAGTGTTTTGTGTGGAGTCAGGAGGTTGAAGTTTGTCTGTTTCACGCCATGTTGGGACACAAACCTGTCGGTAAGATTTAAACATTATAAACACGATAAAGCTCGGGCCTCGGGGTCACGGAGACTTGATCTAACTCGTTTCTTCTCTTATATGTTCACAACTGGGACATGAAGTGTGTTTGTCATGTGTAGGACTCGTGTGTGTGTGTGTGTGTGTGTGTGTGTGTGTGTTATTGTGTAAAGTGTGTAGTTTGTGTGTAGCTGTGATCGCGTTCGACACCCAGATGTTCGAGCTCAGCTCGTGTTTGTTCATCAGGATTTAAATTGATTTCTTTAAGACCAACATAAACAATCTCGACCGCAAACATTATTTAATATCTCATTTAATAGTAAATAATTTATATTGTTTAGGACAGAACCGTTCGTCCGCTTTCGCCCTGTTAGCAAACATTAGCTTAGCGCTAGTTAGCATAGCGGCTAGGCTAATCTGCGTCCAATTTAATTAACTTTGTTTATTTTGAGCCACTTTAGAAATTGTAAGATTGCAGTTGTGCAAACAAACTATTGTTGAATTATTCTGATATCTTTATATATTTTTATATTTGTATTTGTTAAAGCTAGTAACCCATTGTAGAATAAAGGTTTGTGTTTACATAATAAAAGTCTGTGTACTGTACTTAATAATATGTATTATTAACACATAAACGTTCATATGCATGTTAACATATTAATTAAATATATTACTTATATTTACTAAGCATTTCATTAGTATTTATAAACATTTTATATTTATTTACATTGTTGTTATAAACATGTGCATGTATTTATAAACATGTTTTATTTATTTACATTGTTGTTATAAACATGTGCATGTATTTATAAACATTATTAATTTATTTCACATTGTTGTTTTAAACATGTGGATGTATTTATAAACATTATTTATTTATTTATTTTACATTGTTGTTATAACCAGGGTTTATGTATTTATAAACATTATTTATTTATTTTACATTGTTGTTATAAACCTATGGATGTATTTATAAACATTTATTTATTTTACATTGTTGTTATAAACATGTGCATGTATTTATAAACATTATTTATTTATTTATTTATTTTACATTGTTGTTATAAACCTATGGATGTATTTATAAACATTATTTATTTATTTTTACATTGTTGTTATAAACCTATGGATGTATTTATAAACATTATTTATTTATTTATTTATTTTACATTGTTGTTATAAACATGTGCATGTATTTATAAACATTATTTATTTATTAACATTGTTGTTATAATCCTAATGATGTATTTATAAACATTATTTATTTATTTTACATTGTTGTTATAAACCTATGGATGTGTTTATAAACATTATTTATTTATTTACATTGTTGTTATAAACCTATGGATGTATTTATAAACATTAACACACACAGTTCAGAGACCTTTATTATGTAAACACAAACCTCTATTCTGTAATGGATTACTGCTGATGACACTTCAAACCTTTAGTTAAACTACAGGTGTTTACGCCGAGAACTGAATGTTTCTTTGCATGTTTGTGTTATAATAAATAATAATAATCGTGTTATATTTGCAGGTGTGAATCGTCACTTTCACATGATCTGTATTCGTGATAAATTCAGTCAGAATATCGGCAGACAGGTGTCTTCTAAAGTCATCTGGGATCATCTCAGCACCATGTATGACATGCAGGCTCTGGTAAGACGCTCGTCTATATGTTTACAATATAAAAGTGTTTAACGTATTTCAAATCTCACTGAGATGTGTTTTATATCACAGCATGAATCAGAAATTCTGCCCTTTCCCAACTCGGAGAAAAGCTTTGTGCTGCCAGAAGAGATCATACAAGATGTTAAAGAAGGTAAGACGCTTTTACCTTTATTTGTGTTTATTGCAAAATAACAGACATGCAATTCTTATTTTATTTTACTGTTAACACATTTACATTAATGCATTAGACACGTGCTTTTATCCGCACTAGGGCTGTAGCTATCGAATATTTTAGTAATAGAGTATTCTACCGAAAATTCCATCGATTATTCGAGTAATCGGATAAAATGTGTTTTTGCTTAATTACCCTGCGTTCACACCGAACGCGGCGAGAGAGTCCTGAAACGGTCTCTCTCTCTCTCTCTGGTCTCTCTCTCTCTCTCTCTCTCTCTCTGGTCTTTCTCTCTCTGGTCTCTCTCTCTCTCTCTGGTCTCTCTCTCTCTCTCTCTCTCTCTCTGGTCTTTCTCTCTCTGGTCTCTCTCTCTCTCTCTGGTCTCTCTCTGGTCTCTCTCTCTCTCTCTCTGGTCTCTCTCTCTCCCTCTGGTCTCTCTCTGGTCTCTCTCTCTCCCTCTCTCTCTCTCTGGTCTCTCTCTCTCTCTCTGGACTCTCTCTCTCTCTGGTCTCTCTCTGGTCTCTCTCTCTGGTCTCTCTCTCTCTCGCTCTCTCTCTCTCTCTGGTCTCTCTCTCTGGTCTCTCTCTGGTCTCTCTCTGGTCTCTCTGGTCTCTCTCTCTGGTCTCTCTCTCTGTCTCTCTCTCTGTCTCTCTCTGTCTCTCTCTCTCTCTCTCCGCTCTCCCTCTCTCTCTCTGGTCTCTCTCTCTCTCTGGTCTCTCTCTCTCTCTGGTCTCTCTCTCTCTCTCTCCGCTCTCTCTCTCTCTCTCTCCGCTCTCTCTCTCTCTCCGGTATCTCTCTCTCTCTCTCTCTCTCTCTCTCTCTCTCTCTCTCTCTCTCTCTCTCTCTCTCTCTCTCTCTCTCTCTCTCTCTCTCTCCTTCTGTCTCTCTCTCTGGTCTCTCTCTCTGGTCTCTCTCTCTGGTCTCTCTCTCTCTCTCGATGTGTGACGCTCTGATCCCAAACCTTGGACATGTTGAGTTTCTTCTCTTTGCTCATCGCAACTGTTATCGCTCACTTCCAGTTTGCATCTCGCGCCCTCAAATTAAATCACCGCTGTCTCCTTCCGCTTTGTGTGTGACGTAAACGCGTTGTGTCACGTTAAAAAATCATCGCGACAGTATCTGATGTGAGCTTTAAAATAAATTAAAAGAAGCTTCGAGGCAGAGAAATTTGCCTCGATCATTTTTTGGAATCGAGTAACTCGAGTTATTCGAGGAATCGTTTCAGCCCTAATCCGCAATGACCCACACTGTATTATATATTGTACTTTTGTTTCTGAGTCGAAACCAGGAGCCAGCTCTAACCATTGAGCTACATTAAAGCTTTATTTATCACGGTCTCACCACAGTAATCTTACTTTAACCCTCGTGTTTGTACTTCATTGTTGTATTCAATCTGTCAACATGGTCCTACACGATACTCAGCATTCTTTTCTTCTTGTCTTTGTTCAGGTAAAGTGGCATCTGAAGATGATACGAAAGAAGACATCAAAGAGGAGAGCGACCCTCCCGTCACACAAGAAGAAGGTTCTCTCTTCCGTTTCTCTCCTGTAGTCACCCCTTTATTTTTTCTCTCTCTTTCTCTTCCTCTCTCTTTCCTTGACGAAAGCTTTCAGTTAAAGCCTGCGTCAGTCAATCACTTTTTGTTCTGGATCGTTCTCCCGTTGGCGTGAAGCTCAGCGTGGCTCACACTCGTCATTTGTGTCTCATTTTTAAAGGTCTGGGTCCCAGTATGGCCGGCCAGGATTTTGCGAGGTATGGACAGAAGAAAACATTTCGCTCTGTTCCAAAACTTCAGCTTGAGCTCTGTACAGACCAGCTCATAACCAGAGGCCTCTGTAGACAACCTTCAGAGACCTCTGACCATGTGCGTCTCTCTCTCGCTCTCTCTCTTGCTCTCTCTCTCCGTGTCTTTCTTTTGCTATCTTTCTTTCTCTTGTTTTGTTTGTCAACACTGCGGCTTATTCTGTGCGTGTGTTTGCGTGCGTGTGTGTGTGTGCGTGCGTGCGTGTGTGCGTTCCTGTGGGTTGTGATTGGGGCTGTTGGAGCATGGCCTGTGTTTGTGTTTTTGACAGATTTGTTCACCGAACATCAGCTCTATAGTTCTTCCCCTACAGGTTCACCAATCTTTTAAAAACGTCTAGTTCTAAGGTTGAAGAAATAATAGAAGCATTCTATTTTCAAATACAGAGAGAGTAAAAGGAAGTACACTTTGGAAAAGTAACAAAGCCAGCTATGGATCAAGGCATTGGGCTTGAAAGTGACAGATTTTTGAAGCAGTTATGCTGGAGATTCGCTCAATAGAGATCTTCGTAAGCAAATGAATCTAGTAAACTTAAGTGCACTATAATACAATACAATATACTCTATTTTCAAACACCAAGTTTGTAGTTTGGTCTTTAAATACTCCAGATAAACTTAAGAGGACAGATGTTCAAAATCTATTTTACCCACAAGTACTATATTGAACAAACTGTTTTAATGATCCACAGGTAGGTACTGATAATTTATTCAAACATTTCCTCCTTCTGCAGAACACAAAAGAAGATATTTTGAAGAATGTTGATAACTGAACTACAGTGGTATCCATTTACTTCTAATGTGTTACTAACTACTGCACTATAAAAACCAATGCAGGTGAATTGGTGCCAGTTAACACCATTCTTCAAAATATGATTTTTGTGTTCCGCTGAAGAAAAGTTACACAGGTTTACAATGACAAAGTGTGCAAATGTTGACAGAATCATGACATGCTTTCACAATATGCTATATTTCTATTATAGTAAGTCCAACATTAATTTGTCACATTAGAGCACTCTGAGTAAAGAATTAAAGTGTATTTAAGATTCATAAGTGTGCTTTTTATGTGTGAGGTAAAAAAGTGACAGTCTTACCAATGGCTTGTGTTAAATTAAAAGTTTATACCTTTCTGGCTGCAAACTCTACATGATAGTGAGTTCTAAACACGATATTTTATCATTTGAGAGTAGGATTGTAAACTTTTTGTAAATGTTAACAGACCTCATGGTTTATTACATTATTGTTTGATAGGATTGTTTTAAGTGTTTATATCTGGCTATATAGAAATAAGGGCAATTATGTGATTCATGCACAACTGATGGTGCAAAGAGCAGTTGTAGCTCCATCTTTAAATCTCATAAAGTTACTATACTGCAAATTTCTTTTATGCCACTAATAGCAAAAATTACAAACAGCCTCTTTAAGATTCAACACAAAAGTTTCTTTGCAGTTGTCATGTTGAAATAGAAGGTGAGACTCTGATAGAGAGACACACAAAAGTAAAGATGGAATGTTTTGATGATACAATTTATGGGTTTATTTTTTCTCACCTGATTCCAACATGGCATCTGTGTGATTTCAGTGTATACTATATAGTTATAATAAACATGTACAAGTGATATAAAACTATTCTGTTCTTTATGTTCCCTTATCCTCCCCCCTTTTTCCCGTTTCCTCCATCCCCATCTCTTTGTCAGGCAGCAATTCCTCCTTGAAGACGTCGGAGAGATCGGGCAGCGGGCGCGAGAAAGAGCGGGCCGAGAGGGGGGGCTCAGGTGAGACAGGCAGCGGGCCGTCGAAAGAAGCAGTCGGGGAAAAGAGAAAGAGGAGCCGAGCCGTGGAGAAGGTGATGAACTCCAGCAACCCCTCCAGTCCGGGAGGAGCCAAGCGCCGCAGGACGTAGCAACAGCGGGACACTTTTGGGAAACCAGACATTTGAATGGACTGACTGACCTGAAGAGATTTGTAGCTGATGTTGGTCTTTATAGAGCCGATGTAAAAGTGACATGAAAGATATATGGGATGCCTGTGTGCGTTATCTGCGATCCGGGGTTTCAGAAGCGCTCCTGTGCTTTCTTCTCAGCTGTTTCTGGAATGAGACGGCAGTATTGAGAAAGAAAAGCCTTTGGTGTTTGTGTAGGGTCAGGATAGACCGGACAAGTACTGTATGATAACAACCATAAAGCTATTCTCAGCTGAAAACAAAACAGCTAGGGATGTTGTGTTTTTTATTTCTTGAAGACATTTTAAGTGGTGGTTTTATTTTTGTCATGGACCTATCTTGGGGTGATCCAGAGAATGAACCAGCTTGTTTTGTGACCTTTTAGGAATTACACGGCAGTCTCAATGTTTTTTTGTTTTTTTTTGATCTTGTGTTATTGTATGTATGAAATGACATGATTCTGTTACTCAACGGCCACTGGTCACATGCTTAGAATATAAAGTAGTGATGGATACTTGCACTGTCTGAGTCATGGCTGTTTGAGATTTTTGACCCAGTGTGTGTACACACGTCTGGTGTAATTCCCTAATAAAAAACACATTGTTCTCATTTTAATTTTTCATTTTATTGACATTTAAAGGGGTACCCTAAATATAAAAACGGCATTAAAAAGATGGTTTGACTCTAAAGTGGAACACAAAAGAAAACATTTTGAGAAAGGTTTCAATTCCTTGATGGTGAAAGATAATTGTTAAAGTCCTTGGTCAACCCAAAAACACATTTTGTTATTTAATCAGCCTCTGGTTTTTCCAAATCTGTATGGCTTTGTATTTCTGGAGAAAACTAAGGAAGATATTTTGAAGAATGTGGGAACTGCATACCCTTTACCTCTATTGTATGGACACAAAAATTCTAGTAAATGGTTGGATTTCTCTTTGGTTTGGGTACCTACATTCTTCAAAGTATTCTCTTTTGTGTTTTGCGACAAAGAAAATGATGACAGAATTTTCTTTTTTGGGTGGACTATCTGTACATGAACCGTATGATCTTTTTTTGGATGAACTTTTAAAAAAAAAAGAGAAGTAACACACTGAGTTTTTGTCTCTCTTATGTTAATATTGAGTAACTGTAGGATAGAATCGTGTTGTTAGTATCGCAGAAAAGTATTAAGTTTCCTCACAAAGACAGAAGACAGATACAGCTTTATGCTTGTTTCTGGATCGAGATCTCGCACGCAGGCTGTGATGGGTCGGACATAATAGGAGAATGGCAAATAAATAACTCGTGATTTCATGACGTCTGAAAGTTTAATATGTTAAAAAAACTGAAACCTTTTGCTGTATGGGAGTATTGTACTCAGTACAGAAATACTATGTCATGCATCTCTGGTTTAACAAGTTCAACCTTGAACATGAGATCTCAACATGTTCAACTTTCTAAAGGCCTTTTTAATGTATAAAACAGTGTCACACTTCTCTAACAAACATGGTTTTTATGCATGACATACTATTTTTAAAACTTTAAATTCAGAAGTTCATCCTAAAAAATCACAAAGGTGTGCTTAAACGAAAGAGTCTGGAATTCTTTCATTATTTACACTTGTCCTTTAAACTTGAATGAGGTTCTTTCCTCTGGAGAACACTAAAGAAGATATTCTGAGGAAAGTCGGTAACTAAACAGCAGTGGCACTCATTTACATTTACATTTAGTCATTTAGCAGACGCTTTTATCCAAAGCGACTTACAATAGTCGAGGAGACAATGAAGCGGTAAATAGCCGATACAACAATAGGTGAACAAGTGCTACAACAATGTAACCAAGTTACACAGAGAGAGAAGTTATAAAAAGTATATATATATATTTTTTTTTGATAGAGTGAGTAGGTTAGAAAAGTAGTGAGTTAGTGAGATAGATGTAGCCGGAAAAGATGAGTTTTTAGGTGTTTTTTGACACCCGAAAACTCATCTACATTTACATCTATTGTATGGACACAGAACCAGTTCCAAACATTATTCAAAATATGAATTGTTAAGAGAATGAGTAAATGACGTAATTTTCACAAGATAACAAAAATAAAACTAATATTCCTCAAAATGGAGTATATTTGGTCATATATTCAAATGTTCTTCATTTACAGAACCAAACATATAATGTGTCCAGGTGAGATAATTCTATATAACAGTAGAGCTGAATCCCAGTGTTTTGTGTCTCTCTCCATCTCTTCTGCTTTCATTTTCTGTTCATTTGTTCTGTTGTTTCAGCCGTCTGACTGCAGTCTCTCTCCTGCCCCCCCCTCACATTGAGTGCCGCATTGCTGTATCAAAGTGGGCCGAGTTTAATACGCACACAGACTTGCAGAACAACAGGGTGTCTGTTTACTGAGGGCCGAGCAGGTAAGAGGCCACAAACTTCTTCACCCGAGCCTGAACATGAAATATCATTCCTTTTAAATCGCATGTGACTGTGTTTATGAAAAAAGCTTAGAAAAGAAATCTATAGCTTATTATTTACTAGGTTTAGAAATAAAATTAATATGCATTACAAAGAGGATTATTCTCACGTTTGTTGCGGTGATTCTGTTCCAGAAGATGAAATATTAAAGAGTTTTGTTCTGAAGTCTATTAATGCTGTTCTCGATATAAAATGTATAACTGAACTGAATGTTAAACATTATTTTATGGTATGCATGTGTCTGTATGGTTGCAGACGGAGAACAGGTCAGCGCCAGTTGTTCTCACCCTGTGTGATCATGGGGAAAGAGAAGATCCACATCAACATCGTAGTCATCGGTCATGTTGATTCTGGAAAGTCAACAACCACCGGTCACCTCATCTACAAATGTGGAGGGATTGATAAAAGAACCATTGAGAAGTTTGAGAAAGAGGCTGCTGAGGTATGAGAATAAGGATCATTTCAGCATCATACAAATTTGCTTTTGGTGTTGGAGTCAAAAACGTTTTCAGTTTGTGATGGGCTGTGACAAGGTCACGAAGAATTGGGTTTCATATCCTGTTTGGATCAACATTTCCTCGGCACATCTATAGTGGGTTATGAGTATGGAACCCTTGGTTGGATTGTTTTTGTTTCTCGGCCTATATTCACAGGTCTAGTGGATCCGCGGTATTATTAAGTAATTGTTTTTATATAGGCAGCGTGTATGGGAATTATTGGTTAGTACGACTGGTCAAGCATATTTTTGGACATTAAAAGTCTAACATCCCTCTGTTCAATTTGAGGTGTTTGTGCAAATATGAAATCATAAGATGAAAAATGTTCTATTGTGCAAAATTATATGCGTTGAAATTAAATTATTATTACGATTCACCAAATATAGAAATATACATGGTAGTTTATTAAAATGAAATGTCAAGTCAAATTTATTTGTATAGTGCTTTTTACATTTTCCAATGTTTCAAACATCTGTAGACGAAATATATGGAATTTTGTGATACGGGGAAAATCATGTGCTGTAAGATATTATTGCATTTATATTTTGTTGGATTTTATTTGATATCTTTGTTTTGACAGATGGGGAAAGGTTCCTTTAAGTACGCTTGGGTTCTTGACAAGTTGAAGGCCGAAAGGGAGCGGGGCATCACAATAGACATCTCACTCTGGAAGTTTGAGACCACCAAGTACTACATCACAATAATAGATGCCCCAGGACACAGAGACTTCATCAAAAACATGATCACTGGAACGTCCCAGGTAAAAGAGTTATGTGACACATTATGTGTCAATTTGGGTTAAATAAATACTTTGGGTTATTCAATATTTTTAGGGGAAAAAGATAATTCTCCAAGTGACCATTTAGTTATCCTTCGAGTTGTTCCAGATCTGTGTAAATGTCTTTGTTACCATGAATACAGAGATAGATATTTAGAAGAATGCTTGTAACCAGTTCTTGTTAACAGTTCTTGTACAAGATCGACTACCATGGTAAGATAAATTTGTTGTGTTGGACACAAAATGAGATATTTACAGAATGTAAGACAACGAAAAAAAGTCAAGGGTAATTTGCCAACCTTCCCCACGATGGAAGTCAATGGGTTCCAAAAACTCTTTGTTTAGTGAATATGTTTTCCAGTGTTCAAATAAATGAAAAACAGGTTTTAAACAGTAGAGAGAAAGTTATTGATGATTTTTCTATAATTTTCATTCTTAGGTGGACTCTCATTTTAACATGGTCTCTGTCCTTTCTCTCCCAGGCAGACTGTGCTGTTCTCATCGTGGCCGCAGGTGTGGGTGAATTTGAGGCGGGCATCTCTAAAAACGGGCAAACCAGAGAACACGCTCTTCTGGCTTACACACTCGGTGTCAAGCAGCTGATTGTAGCTGTCAATAAGATGGACTCCACAGAACCGTCCTACAGCGAGAAACGCTATGATGAGATTGTAAAGGAAGTAAGTGCTTACATTAAGAAGATCGGCTACAGCCCCGCCTCTGTGCCCTTCGTCCCTATCTCAGGCTGGCATGGCGACAACATGTTGGAAGCATCGTGTAATGTGAGTTTGTGCAGAAAACTAACACTCCATTCACTTTTCAATGCAGTGAGACCAGAAACTTGATTTATAAAAGCATACATTTTTTGGGGTAGATGCCATGGTTTAAAGGGTGGAAGATGGACAGGAAGGACCAGCATGCCAGTGGTGTAACTTTGCTAGAAGCTCTTGACACTATCATGCCTCCAACACGCCCCACTGACAAACCCTTACGTCTACCCCTACAAGATGTCTACAAGATTGGAGGTGAGGTCTAACTTCATCAGGCCGAATTGTACATTTTTGGAGATTGTGTAGAAAATGCCTTTCATAGAAAACGAAATAGTCCCAAGTACACTGTTGTTAAGCAGGGTTGCCAGATCAGTGTGACAAAACTAACCCAACAACACCATACACTGAACTCAAACGGGTTGTTGGAATTACTTTATTTTATTATGTATGTCAGTTGCACATTATTAAATAAAGTTTATTTCTCTTTAAATTTGATTAAAAAAAAAACTTAATATAATCATGGGCTATCGGTGTAAATGTTAAAATTAATTAATTCCAACAACCCTTTTGTTTTAGTAGATATAACATACAAAAGCACAGATTTCTCGAAAATACTTCTACAATAGATATAAATGTGTTTCCTTCTGGGTTGTGCGATAATAGTAATCTATTTCAATCTTGGCTTTTAAAAAACCAGTTAAGGTAAAACTGTATTGCAACACATTTTTTTGCATGCATTAGTGCTTTTTCATGCACTGACTTTTTTTTATTGAATTCACTCAATTCATTCATGTTCATCAGGTCCAGCCGATAAAATGTTTTCAAACATAACTTTTCAAAATTGTAACACATTTCAAGAAGATTGTATAAAAAAGTGAAACCTATGTACATGATTAATTAGTATTAATATTAATAAATCCAGTGTTGCATTGGCAATATATTTATTTATTATTAATGAATCATCTTTTTGACCGTTCAAGCTCAATGAGTAACTTTGTTAACATTGGGCATATATGTTGTTAACATTGGGCATATCATAATTTTTTCTCAGGTATTGGGACTGTACCAGTAGGCCGGGTGGAGACAGGTGTCCTGCGGCCCAGCATGGTGGTGACCTTTGCCCCGGTCAACATTACTACAGAAGTGAAGTCCGTAGAGATGCACCACGAGTCTCTGAATGAAGCGTTTCCTGGAGACAACGTTGGCTTCAATGTGAAAAACGTGTCTGTGAAAGACATCCGGAGAGGAAACGTGTGCGGAGACAGTAAATCAGATCCACCCCAGGAGGCATCAGGCTTCACAGCACAGGTCTAAAACACTTTTCATCTCTATTTTTATGAACTTTATCTTTATTCTTTCTATGAGGATTTGTGATATTGGTTTCTCTTGTTCCAGGTGATCATCTTGAATCATCCAGGACAGATCAGTGCCGGTTACTCTCCTGTCATTGACTGTCATACAGCTCACATCGCCTGCAAGTTTGCTGAGCTTAAAGAGAAGATCGATCGCCGCTCGGGGAAGAAACTGGAAGACAACCCTAAGAGTTTAAAATCTGGAGATGCTGCCATAGTAGATATGATCCCAGGAAAACCCATGTGTGTGGAGAGCTTCTCTCAGTACCCTCCATTGGGTATGTGTGTGTGTGTGTGTGTGTGTGTGTGTGTGTGTGTGTGTGTGTGTGTGTGTGTGTGTGTGTGTGTGTGTGTGTGTGTGTGTGTGTGTGTGTGTGTGTGTGTGTGTGTGTGTGTGTGTGTGTGTGTGTGTTTGCGTGCGTGCGTGCATGCGTGAGTGTGTGTGTGTATGTCAGCATTACACAAAGTTTTCTGTCTTCATATCAAATCAATAATAACAGATTTAGATCAGTGTCAATATTCTGATGAATGTTCACCTTACGGTTCAAAAGTTTAGGGTCACTTATTTGAAATGTAATGAATGTTCGTTTTTTCATCCGAAGTCACATTTTTAGACGAGAAAAAAAAGCATCATGCCACCCAGGAATTCCTTATTAAATGTCATATTCACCAAGCTGAAATTATGATTATAAAAAGATTGACATGTGTAGTCATATAGTCGGCTCTGTTGTGAACTAATTTCCTGCGTTTCTTTGTTCAGGTCGTTTTGCTGTCAGAGATATGAGGCAAACTGTTGCTGTTGGTGTCATCAAAAGCGTGGAGAAGAAGATCGGGGGCAGTGGAAAAGTAACCAAATCAGCTCAGAAGGCTCAGAAATCTGGCAAATAAATCTCTGAGATTTACCCTTTGACCCCAGGCCCTGTCCAATCCACTGCCCCCTCGTTCATCTGGGTATGCTCAGTCTGTTCACTCTCGTGTGCTTAATATCTGCTCTTACCGACTGAAGGAAATAACAGAGGACTGATGCTATATAATGTACATTTAGATGCTATATATTCATGCTATATATTCACTAACAGACTGTTCTACACGCATGGTATATGCACGGCATCTGTTAAATAAATGCAGCTGGTGTTGCTAAGTGTGTGTCTATGCGTGTGTGTGTGTGTGTGTGTGTTTGTGTGTGTGTGTGTGTGTGTGTGTGTGTGTGTGTGTGTGTGTGTGTGTGTGTGTGTGTGTGTGTGTGTGTGTGTGTGTGTGTATGCGTGTGTGTGTGTGTATGCGTGCGTGTGTGCGTGCGTGTGTGTGTGTGTGTGTATGTGTGTATGCGTGTGTGTAGTGTACAGAAAAAGTGAAAGTTTGTGTAATTTATGATGATAAATGACATCCAAAGTAGACAAAGCGCTAAACATTTTGTATAGTTTGTAACGGAACAGTAGATGCTCACCGATCCAAAGCACCATGCATCTCTGTCTTCAGGTCTTGAGACGTGTAAATTGTAGCTGAAACATCTGATGAATAAATAAAATATTGCTCAGAAACCTGAGTTTAAATGAGCAGACGCTTCATCTCATGTGTTTAGTGTTTTCTGTGGATCAGAAATAATTCACATGATCCTTTTTGTGAAAAGATATTGGAATAGATGTGTATGACATGTTCTCTCTGAAAGAAATGAAGCACCTTGAGAAAAGTTTTAACCTTGAGCTTTACTGCGGCCTTGAAGCAGAAATATCGAAATAAGTGCACTGAAATAAGAGTTCTGGTTTACTTTCAGTGGAGTTATAAGCTTGAAAATAATTTTAATCAGACAAGAGCACAGACATTTAATTATTACACTTTATTCTTGTGCATTGGTATGACATGGAAATTCATGTTTTTTTATGAGTTTTTGTGATTTAAATATACTTGTGTTTTTTTATATGTTTTATACTCTTTAATTATTTTTTCCCCATTTAATATATAATTTTTTTATTTCTATGCACATAACACCGTCATATAATATTTGCATTGAATATCCTAAAACTTGTAAAAAGCACAGTCAATTTAATTCAACATATTCATTGGAAATAAGCCAAAATACATGCAGTCACCAATATAGAGGATTTTTAAAAATTAAAAACTAAATGTCACATGTCATTATAATTTTTTACTCTTGTGTGTGATTATATTTTGTAATCATTTGCACATTTTCTTGTGTTATTTATTTGCTAAGCGCTCTTAAAATCATCTGACAACTGAGCGTCACTTTATACACCAAGTTGAACTATTCAACAAACATTTTAAAACATGTTTCATGACATATTTGGAGAAAACGTAAAGACTTTTATCATAATGGATTTATTAATACCAGTTTAGTTGATTTTAAAAGACTTTTAACCAATATAACAGAAATGAATTATAAATCTGTCATCATTTCCTTACATTTGAGACGTTTAAAATCTAAAACATTTATAGGTCCTGTTAAACAATGATAAATATTTTTAAACAAAGTTTGAAACAAACAAGTAATGAAAAATACTTCTGTTGAATAAAAATTTGATTTTAAAGAAGAAAGTTAAAAGGACTTTTAAATACAATTGTCATTTTTTCTACTATTGAATTCAATGGGTTCTAATAACTGTTTGGTTTCAATCATTCACACAAATAAATTCCTACATGTTCAAACAACTAACTGAAGAATTGAATTTAGGACAGAATTATTGTTTATAATTATTGTTATTGTTATATTTTTTATATTGTTTAGTGTTGCAGTTACACTGAATAACCACAAGATGTCAGTGATGTCTTTAAAGTGAGTCCACTTACACAATCATGTATTTAAACATGAATTTAAATGAAATAAATCACACAAGAATGTTTTCTATGGTAAGTGTTTTACAGATTTTAAGTCTATAACTCCATATGTATCTCACATGAGTCACTGCACACATGTTTTATTAGCTTTTAAACTTGTGTTTAGCATTAGAGCCACAACATTAAAGTTTAAACAAAGAAACATAAAAGTGTTTATACTTGTGTAGTGTTGTGTTGCTTTAAATATGAATCTGGAGTTGTGTTTATCTCACTGTGAGAGAACATAAACTATATATATATATATATATATATATATATATATATATATATATATATATATATATTAAATCTGTAGATAAACTTGATGTGTTTATATTTACAGTTTGAGAAAAACTATCATGAATAAAACTACACAACACAGAATCACAAGTGTCAACATGACAAATAAAAGTCACTGAAATATATATATATATATATATATATATATATATATATATATATATATATATATATATATATATATATATATATATAATACTCTAGTGTTTATGGTATAACATATAGAAAAGTGTTTTCTTGGTGATTATTAATAAATGTTGGTTAACAGAGAAGTATTTCAGTTTGGAAGATTGCAGAAGAAAGGTTTGTGTTAACATAATAAATATCTGTGTTTGTGAACTATGCATTAAAATTTATTTCTATATATTTATGAACAATGTATTTTATATAAACACACTGTGTTTTTACTATAGAAAGATTCAATAAATACTATTATCAACAAATATACTACTGTCTATTATACGCCTAGTAAATATTATAGTACTCAATATTTTAGAGGACAAATAATTATTTATAGTAAAAAGAAAATGAAAAATGATCCGTTTGTAAATAACATTAATATCTTTTGTCGTTCACCTGCCTATTTCTGTAATGTCTTGCGTTAGTGTTTGTTAAAGATTATAATATTTTATACTTAAGCTAAAACTGTTTAACATGTGCCACAAAACTGAACATTAAAGTAAATTAAATAAAAAGAATGTTGAAAGTAACCGACTGTTAAAAATAAAGTTTATTCTGACCCAACAATCCCTCGCTTCTGTCCTGTGAGAGTTTTGCTTCATCTCTCCGTCTGCCATCCCATCAGCTTCATCTCTGCTGGTATCTTTATATATAAAGATCTTTATATATTATATGTATATGCTACCCGCTGGTGCCTTTCTCAACATTAATAAGTGTAAGACACGTTTCATAAGAAATCTTATAAACACGCTTTCTTAAAGTGCCTCTGGAGTTGTTAAATCCATGCTTTTCTTATTCTTTAGTCATTCTTATTCATACATAAATCGGCTGATTGAAAAGAAGCTTATAGTCCCAATATCACAATAATCATTCAGTGTTCATTCTAGTGATAGATATATTGACTTATTGAATGCTTTATATGCTAAATTATCAATCATAAGGGACTTAAATGGATTGACTGTGTGTGTGTGTGTGTGTGTGTGTGTGTGTGTGTGTGTGTGTGTGTGTGTGTGTGTGTGTGTGTGTGTGTGTGTGTGTGTGTGTGTGTGTGTGTGTGTGTGTGTGTGTGTGTGTGTGTGTGAGAGAGACCAGAGAGAGACCAGAGAGAGAGAGAGACCAGAGAGAGACCAGAGAGAGAGAGAGACCAGAGAGAGACCAGAGAGAGAGAGAGACCAGAGAGAGAGAGAGACCAGAGAGAGACCAGAGAGAGAATCCAGAGAGAGAGACCAGAGAGAGAGAGAGACCAGAGAGAGAGACCAGAGAGAGAGACCAGAGAGAGAGACCAGAGAGAGAGAGAGAGACCAGAGAGAGAGAGAGAGAGAGAGAGAGAGAGAGACCAGAGAGAGAGAGACCAGAGAGAGAGACCAGAGAGAGAGACCAGAGAGAGACCAGAGAGAGACCAGAGAGAGAGAGAGAGAGACCAGAGAGAGAGAGAGAGAGAGAGAGACCAGAGAGAGAGAGAGAGAGAGAGAGAGAGTGAGTGAGAGAGAGACCAGAGAGAGAGAGAGAGAGAGAGAGAGAGAGAGAGAGAGAGAGAGAGAGAGAGAGAGAGAGAGAGAACGGATTGTGTTTACCGTACATCTGAAGTGAGGGAATTAGAACACAAGAGCATGTGACCTTATCAGCATGCAGTGGTCTTCTGCGTTGCAGTGACATTTACAGGAAGTAATTGGCTGTGGAGAGCACAAAAGACCCTGTTGACCTAAGAAATCTTTTACTTTTGTGTCCTCGGGGATTCTAGTGAGAAACACAGAGTTTATTTTAGCAGATAAACACAAGCTTGCGAAGAGATGTTTATCATTCATCATAGATCTCTGATTATTTATTTTGTTTCCATAAAACCCACTTATAGTTGTATTATTTATGTACGGTAGCATTGAAGAAGTGATAACACAGGAGTATTGGTGTTATATACCCACCGTCACGGCCCAAATCGCCAATATTCCGATCTTGTGTTAAAAAACAAGGTATCCTTATCAGGCCCAGACAGTCTTTATCATATTTATTCCGTGGAGAAGACTTAAAATGTTGAATAACTGCAATGGTTGTGCTTCACTTTATTAGATAAAACACAGACGGTTGTGTTGAACTTTGCAGTTCGCTCTCACATGACTCGACCAAACCTGGAACTGCGGACGCTCCAACCGAATGTTCACGAAAAGCTCCAATAATCCATCCAGCAGACTTTTAAGAACCGTTCCAAATATACCAGATGCTGATAAATAATTGAGCGTGATCTTTGAATAATTCAGCGCACATGTTAAAGTCTGGTCACTGGAAGGGATGAGTGGATGTAAGAGAGACAAATGCTCAGAAAGAGGAGAACAGTCTTGGTTTGTCCTCTCATCAGGGCAGAGATTTGATTCAACACCTTTCCTGCCTCTCCGCTCGGTAATAGATTCCATTTGCATAACTTAATCTCTAAGACTGTAAACACTCGCAGCCTAAAAACCCAAGCAGTCAGAAGCACTTTTCGCTGTTTAAATACAGAATAATACATCTGAGCAAGTCTTACTTCTGAATGTTGCTGGCGTCATGGTCTTCTTTTCTTCTTTCAGACTTGAGTCAGAAATGAACTTTCTGTGAACCTCAGCCGCTCAATGAGGATGTTCTGGGGATCCGTCGATGTACAACACAACATGATTTATTTCTAATAGAAAAATCAGGTAAATAATGTTTCATATTTAATAACGTATGGATGAAGGTATGCGGACATGTTTAAGTTCTTCTTGGTACAATTTCAAATGAAGAACAATAGCCGCATATCAAATTTTATTATTAAATATCATAATGTAGGTCTTCATTATATTATTTTTTTGAAGTTTGGCAATGTGAGAGAGACTGTGGGTTTGAAAAATACTGTAAGAACGTGACTGTCTTGAATAAAAGCCTGGCATAAACTAAATGTTGCTACACAAAATGAAATAAAACTATACAGTAACTAAAATTAGATAAGTCCACCTATATAGCAACATTATAATTTAGAAATAGGTAATAAAATGAGAAACACAATACAAACAAATAATGCAATACATTAATAAAATAAAACTCAAAACCTAGAAAGCTGATTTGACATTTGAATAAAACTTTAATGAAATAAAATCTAAACAGTAATAACTTTGGCATTATTCAACCATATTGCAACTGGAAAGCTGAGATTTCCCAGCATTAGTACTTTTTTATTTTACATTGTTAGAAATCTTATCAGACAGGTAGAAAATAATCAAGGTAAGCATTCATAACATTCATTTTAAAATTGGATTTTGAACAATATTTTAATACTACCATTATCATTACTACCACATGATGTTGAATGCCAATTTGAATGTAAAATATGAATGTTTTGTCCTTGTCAGAGTTTTTGTATGGCAATGAAGTCAGATTTGATGTTGTTAGATCCGCTCGATGTAATTTGTCATTGTTGTATCCCACAGCCTAAATGAACAATCATAAAGATAATTATGAAGAAATCCTATTTTGTTAAAAGAAAGCCTTTTTAAGCCTTTAGCCTGTCCTGGTTCTTGTTTGACTTTGTTTTTGTCAGAGTTTAATAGCTTTAGAGGAGAAATGTGACTGCGAAACATCGGATCAATAAAAAACAATTATGACAAATGTCAGAGGTCTTTGTGAAGCATCAGTGTTTGCGATGACGGATCACAGCGCTGTCATGCACAGATAGTGTTAACACTTCCATCTTTCTTTTTTACACAGCAAACACTTTTTATTAGAAATGTTAGCAGATAAAGTTTGAACTGAGAAAGGTCTTCTTTGTGTTCTTTTTACCTTTGTTAAAACTACTTCAGTGTCCTTATTTAATTAAGGCCGAGTCCTGGCAAAGTGATAGTTCCCCCAAAAACTTCAATCCTTCATCATTTATTCAAGCTTATGTTATTTCTTTTTCTTATAGACACAAAAAAAGGAATATAATGACGAATGTTAGTAACCAAAGAGCATCACCCCCATTTGCCCCCCAAAACACTAATATATTTCTCCAAATATCCCATTTTGTATCCCTCTCTCTCTCTCTCTCCTCTCTCTCTCTCTCTCTCTCTCTCTCTCTCTCTCTCTCTCTCTCTCTCTCTCTCTCTCTGTCTGGTCTCTCTCTGGTCTCTCTGGTCTCTCTCTCTCTGGTCTCTCTCTCTCTCTCTCTCTCTCTCTGGTCTCTCTCTGGTCTCTCTCTCTCTCTCTGTCTGGTCTCTCTCTGGTCTCTCTGGTCTCTCTCTCTCTCTCTTTCTCTCTCTCTCTCTCTCTCTCTCCTCTCTCTCTCTCTCTCTCTCTCTCTCTGGTCTCTCTCTGGTCTCTCTCTGGTCTCTCTCTGGTCTCTCTCTCTCTGGTCTCTCTCTCTCTCTCTCTCTCTCTCTCTCTCTGGTCTCTCTCTCTCTCTGGTCTCTCTCTCTCTCTGTTCTCTCTCTCTCTCTCTGTTCTCTCTCTCTCTCTCTCTCTCTCTCTTCTCTCTCTCTTCTCTCTCTCTCTCTCTCTCTCTCTCTCTCTCTCTCTCTCTCTCTCTCTCTCTCTCTCTCTCTCTCTCTCTCTCTCTCTGGATAAAGATATAAAAGTTTGAATACTTTCAGGACGGATTTCAGATTTTAGAGTAACTATGCCTTTAAATGATAAGTGATAGTTAGAATAGTAGAAAGTGACAGTTCACCCACAAATCAAAACTCTGTCATCATTTACCCACATATAAGTATACAGTTCTTTATTCTGCTAAACAGAGGAAGCTATTTATAAGAATGTTTACCGCATATGGGCCTCACGAATATATTCTGAAGTTTCTCTCATATAAGAGATCTTGTTCTGTGTGGTTAACTGTAGAAGAGTTTGTTTATGTGTTCTTCAGGCCTCGTGAGTCCTTTCCACTTTTCTTCCTATCGATCACCGGCACAGAAAATGCCTTTGGGGGCAGTGTGAAGTCAAGAGATAATATATTTTGGTAGAGTAAATGAGCCAGCAGGCCTGTGAATGTTGCCGTCTCCTAACGGTGAGCGAAACTAATGTTTATTAGACCAGAGACTCTCAACAGCCTTGGAGATAAAGAGGCATACGGATCATCTCTAATGCCCGCAGAGGGGATTCATAGATATAATCTCACTTTATATCATTCCACAATGTTCTGATAACCGTAAGAAGGCTGCGTGTAAAGCCGGGTTTGAGCTTTGACATTTTAAAAGAATCCCCAGTCTGTCTGCTTGTCTACATTCAAAAGATTTTATATTCTTTCTTTACAAGGTATACGTATGTGTTTTTTGAATATATTCCTTTCTTACAGGGACTTCTCGTTGAATTACATGGTAAAAGGCATGCCAGGCTTTTTCTGCCAGGGATGGACTGCCATTACTGGGTTATTTAGTTTCTAAGATCAGCATTAAGCAAAATGTCTGTTTAAAACATGGATGTATTTCTAAATGGCTTTCATATCTCCAAATGAGAAAACGTGACACCCTCTGTCTGAATTAACTGAGGCTTTTCTATCTTGAAAAGACTTTCTCACGCCAGTCTGTTTAGACCAGATTAAATGTACCTTGCTATTCTATTCAGACGCAAAATAAAGTCATTTGAAGGTAATGACTGCTTTATAAGGCCAACTTCTCTCTCTTATCGATTTATTCATATTTGTTAAGGAATTTATATTCAATAGCTTCCTTTCTTCTCATTTCTGTTGTTGAAAATTAAAACCAAGTGCATCACTTGGCAAGGAAGTTCTGTCCCAGATGTCCTGATAAAAGTGTTCCAGAACCAGACTCGAGAAGTGTTTCCTGTGAAATAAATATCAATGGTGTGAAAAGTAACAACAGGAAGTGAGAATAGATGGATATATTTTAATCACACAGAGAGTTGGCACTTGCAGGATGGAAGCCACATCTGATGTGTTCACAATAGTGGAATTAAAAGCACCTCTCAAATGTGTCAGTCTTCAACTATTATACGATAGCTTTTACATCTGTCGTACTGTTTTCCTCTTAATCTCATGACTTCTACAGTGACCTACAGAGATCCTGACGTTTGTGAGTTTAATGGTTTCTTCACACCAAACCTTGAAAATTCCTTGGGGAACCTTAATTAAAATTAAAATGTACACCTTGCCTGTTTCCTGGGAAAGTCTGTGTTATTTCAATAGCTGTTTGTTAGAATAAACCCAGAAAATATTTGACCCAACATTCGTTTAAAACATCCCAGCCAAGGTTTATTTACAATAAATGATAGTTGGGGTCACCACATTTTCAACCCAAAGTAAGGAAGGTTAAAATGAACCCAGCATTGTTTTGGTTGATGTTTTTAGATACATTTTTACCGTTCACACTTATAAAAATTAATTTTCATAAACAACCAAGCATCAGTGATTTCCACCCACATTTGTTACTTTATTTTATTTCAACTAATACTGGGTTGAAAATAAAACAAGAATAAAACCATTCTTGATTTTAAGCCATTCAATTTTGTTACATTGGTGGTGCACGCTTACACACTCAACCTTTTAAAACACCAAAAGAGTACCACATGTTAAATCAAATGATTCTAAATGTTATTATCACTAGCAGACTCAATTTGCATTAATCGTCATCTGTTCTATTACTCTTGCATTGGTCATTGAGTTCAAGCCTATTACAGGTCATCAAAGAGATGGTTCTGGCATCTCAATATTGAGGTAATCTGTCTAGATGACCTTACGTGGGTAAAATGAACATGAATTGTGTTATAATGGCAGTCATCAAAAGAACTCAATTGTAAGTAATGAACATCTAATACTTCAAACACCTGCTGTTATTCTGCCATGTGCAGAAGGGCAGATAATACGCCACTTATATTCATGTACCGAGGCATTGTGTGGGTTTCTTTAAATTATTCCTAGTTGTCACGTCAAATATGCTTCTGTCACCTTAGAATCTTGATGTTTGATCTAAACCTTAAATAATTTTAAGATAAGTTGTTTCATTTGAAATAGTAAAAGACAAAACATGTGGAACACATCTCTTACATATGTGAAAATGAAGTGTAAATGTAAAATATTAACATTTCTGAATTTTGAGTCAAATCAAATTTATCAAATAAAATAAAAAAATCTCCAACTATCTCCAAACGGCCACTAAAGTAATACTTTTTAGAGCAACACGTACAATTTACTAATACAGTTTTGTGAAAATATAGACAAAAATTACAAATATTTAAAATTTTATAAAAATTGGCTTTAAAATGGAGAAATAGACATTTTATCTTTAAAATATCCCTAATATGGATTTAGTATAGATTTTAATCTTAAAGATCTCTTCATAATGTCATTCTTAGTGTAGATATATACTGTACAATCTTAGTGCTATCATGAAGTGTGTTTCAGATCATCTTGCACAATTTGTTAGTTATAATCAATTAATTTTAAGTAATATATTTTATCAATAATCAAATAATCAAAAATAATAACTTTTTTAGGAAAGAATTATACAGTAAAAGGTTTGTTACACTTAAAGTTGTTGTTGTCTTAGAATATAATACAGGGTACTTCAATGTTTTATTTATTTTTACCTCATTAAAAGGTCAGATAGCTTATGGGAGAGGTCATGATTGATCATTTCTTTAAGATGACATAGTTTTCTTGGACTAGATTTCTTTTCACAACTCTAAAGTTTGTTCAAAACCTGCCATTAAACCTAAAGAATGCATCTTGTATTTCTTTATTACAGAGTTGAAAATCCTCAAAATCTTTTTGATGATGATAATGAAAAATTATATATATATGTATATATATATATATATATATATATATATATATATATTTTTTTTTTTTTTTTTTTCTCAGCAAGGCCAATCTGGTCGAGGTCACTGCCAGAATAAAGAGTTATGTATAAATGCCAACACTTAAAAAAAGCCGTCATTTTGCAATATTGTTTTAGAAACACTTAGAAAATAACTCACACGTTTTTGTGCAAATCTGTAATGGACACCCAGGTAGAAAAGCATTTAAAATATAAGTCTTTGGGCCTGTTGTCAGATTGTAAAGAGAGCAATTTTACTAAGTGCTTCTCTTGAAAGAATGACAGGAATTATTTTCCATTGATGGACTCTTAATGCAGGATACAAACAGACCATTTCTGAAACCTGCAGTAAAGTTGAATTCAGTAGTATTAATTTGGATTCATAACATAATAATCCATTAAAATGAGCTATGTGTGCAACGGAATTGCTCACTGTAATCATATGCATCGGTTCCATACAATTCGCTAAGCTATTTTCACATGACTTTTTTACATTTTATGACAAGTTATGTTATAAACACGATTCAATTGTTTGGAATGGACGTTAATAGTCATTGTCATGATTCTGCCTCCCCTGGTCATGTTTTTCCGGATTTTGGCAGCACCCTGGCAGACCCGTGTGTTTTTTGTGAGGGTCACGTGGTATTGTTTGGTTTGACATGCCATGTGCTCTTTCACACCTGTTTTATTCCCCACACCTGCCCTGTGTCGGTATCCCTTGTTATGTTTTCCCTATATAAGGCCCTTTTATTTTCTGTCCTGTGTCGTGGATTTCATGTTTTACTTGTTCTTGAAGGTCTGTTTCGTGGTGGTTTTTGCCCTGACCATGTTTCGAGTTTTCGTGTTTTGGTTGAATTTACCTGTCTTGTCTTGCCTTGTTTTTCGTTTTTAGCAACTCCTTGTTTTGTGCCCATCGTGGGAAGTTTTTTGTTTGCCATTTTTGTGGTGTTTCGTGTACTGTTTTTGTTTTGTTTTTGTTTTTTATTAAAGTCTTGTTATTTCACACACCCTGCACTTTATCCCTTCGTTCCTCCATTCCGTGACAGTCATGGCTATGTATTTTTGAAGATTCTTCTTTTAAATAAGTGAAGTGAGAAGCGAGTGAGATATTAGATTTCTATCCTTTATTATTCAATAAGATATGTCTATGATTATGTTTTTCAATATAAAAGCTTATTTAGTTTTGTCATGATTTGATAAAAATCTCAAACTAAGAAATGGTTTTGCTTGTAGAAAACACACTTTTATTCCTAAGGTTAAAAATGTAGATGTCATAAAGCAAGAAGTACAGTCTCTAAAATTGTTTTAATATTACTACAGTCACACAAACCCAATTACAGAGAAATATATTAACCTTGAATAATACTCAGAGCAGCCGAGCATGAACACTCGACGGTTTGTTTACATGTTTTAGAGTGTCTGAACGCAGAAGTGTGAATGTGCTAGACTGATGGATCACCGCTGAGAGATGGAGAGATAAAGAGAATTTGTGCGTGCCTGGATGTGAAAGTCATGGAGACAGTAATGTGAGGTCTGGGTATTTATCTGTCAGACTCTGACCGCAGGAGAGATGCTGTTGTGCTGATGTGGGTGTAATTACAAAATTAAAGAAGGGGGTGAGGACCCGGAGAGCTTACACACACACACACACACACACACACACACACACACACACACACACACACACACACACACACACACACACACACACACACAACACACACTGTGAACACACACACACACACACACACACACACACACACACACACACACACACACACACACACACACACACACTCTGAACACACACACACACACACACACACTGTGAACACACACACACACACACACACACACACACACACACACACACACACACACACACACACACACACACACACACACACACGCACACACACAGCTGATAATTACTGTCACACCTGTCTGAACGCTCTTCTCCTACTGGGCTGAATGATGTGTGACAGCTGTTCTTGCAGTGAGCGGTGCAGACATACACCTGTCTTACTGAGATCCCCTGGTGTTCACCCGTGTTATGTATCTGTACTGATGTTTCAAAGTGTTTTGATGGTTTTGGTTTGGGAAGGTCCCAGTGTTTTGTATTTATTAAAAGATGGGATTGCTCCTGGATGGATGCTGATTTTCCAGCATCTTAGACGTACAATATTTCCTAACTAAAATACAGAACATATGGAATAAATAACATAAAATTTAGTAAGTAATGTGTTTAAAACATTTTAATTTCATTCATTAATTTCTGTCCCTATTATTATTTACATGACCTTGTTCTGCAGAACACGCAATAAGATATTTGGAATAATGTTCCCTATTTTAAAGGGTGCCACTTTTTTCAAAATATTTTCACTTGTGTTTGTGAAAAAAGTCATACTTACATTCCAATTGCAAAAGAAGATATTTGGAAGAATGTTTATGGGTGCCACTGCAACATTTAAATATTTTTTTTGTGTTCTGTAGAAGAGAGAAAGACATACTTACATTTCATTGGCATTTTATATTTTTCAAAGATTTATGTTTGCAGAAACAACCGTATCGGCAACACCACTAAAAGTTGCTAAGAGATTTTCTTGTGTGGTTTTAATTAGCACTTTAACACATAAAATGATGCTATATTAATACCTTTAGGTTCAAAGCTTTACCAGATGGTGTTTCCTGCCAT
>CM065671.1:14976068-15053227 GCA_033220385.1 Triplophysa yarkandensis | reverse complement strand
AGAGAGAGAGAGTGAGAGAGAGAGAGAGTGTGTGTGTGAGAGAGTGAGAGAGAGAGAGAGAGAGAGAGAGAGAGTGTGTGTGTGAGAGAGAGAGTGAGAGAGAGAGAGAGAGAGAGAGAGAGAGAGAGAGAGAGAGAGAGAGAGAGAGATGATGTCAGTATCAGCAGAAGTTTTTCTAGACTCTGAGGAACTTTAAAGCGCACGAGACCGCGGGAGCGCGCACGCGGACCTTCAACACTTGACATGAAATCTTTCTGACTCTCAAACATCAGAATTATTTCTCTTCTGCTGAGAAGTTTTATCACGCAAAGGATTTATTAACAACTGAACTCTTGTGAAGAAGAGACGAGATCACCGAGATTCAGACAGTTTCTTATCATCAGAACATTCAGGAGGATTCTAATCTTTATTTCAGTCAGCGGCTGGAGGACAAACATCCCATAAATGGAGTGACCACCATCAGTCAAGTGCCTCAGAACGGTAAAACACACACACGTGTATTGTGTGTGTGTGTGTGTGTGTGTGTGTGTGTGTGTGTGTGTGTGTGTGTGTGTGTGTGTGTGTGTGTCTCTTTAACAGTGTGTGTGTGTGTGTGTGTGTGTGTGTGTGTGTGTGTGTGTGTGTGTGTGTGTCTGTCTGTCTGTCTGTCTGTGTGCGTGCGCGTGCGTGTGTGTGTGTCTCTGTAACAGTGTGTGTGTGTGTGTGTGTGTGTGTGTGTGTGTGTGTGTGTGTGTGTGTGTGTGTGTGTGTGTGTGTGTCTGTCTGTCTGTCTGTCTGTCTGTCTGTCTGTCTGTGTGCGCGCGCGTGCGCGCGTGTGCGTGTGTGTGTGTCTCTGTAACAGTGTGTGTGTGTGTGTGTGTGTGTGTGTGTGTGTGTGTGTGTGTGTGTGTGTGTGTGTGTGTGTGTGTGTCTGTAACAGTGTGTGTGTGTGTGTGTGTGTGTGTGTGTGTGTGTGTGTGTGTGTGTGTGTGTGTGTGTGTGTGTGTGTGTGTCTCTGTAACAGTGTGTGTCTCTGTAACAGTGTGTGTGTGTGTGTGTGTGTGTGTGTGTGTGTGTGTGTGTGTGTGTGTGTGTGTGTGTGTGTGTGTGTGTGTGTGTGTGTGTGTGTGTGTGTGTGTGTGTGTGTGTGTGTCTCTGTAACAGTGTGTGTGTGTGTGTGTGTGTGTGTGTGTGTGTGTGTGTGTGTGTGTGTGTGTGTGTGTGTGTGTGTGTGTGTGTGTGTGTGTGTGCGCGTGCGTGCGTGTGTGTGTGTGTGTGCGTGTGTGCGCGTGCGTGCGTGTGTGTGTGCATACACAAGTAGCCATATTGCAGTCGTTGTGTCAGCAGATGTTATTCTATCAATATGCATAATTCATAAATCACTTCAGTCCTGCTTTGATTGGTTCTTTATAAATGTTAAATTGGACCTGGATTCATTTGTGTTGTTTTCTCAGACCTGTGATCTGACAGGCAGGTGTGTTGAACAATGGCCCAGGCTAAACTCTTACACCTGCTTTAGTCCTATTGTAAATTGCCTAAAACAAAAGTCTTCAGATGAAGAGTTTCTATGTTAAAGCTAAGTGTGATTACGGAAACTAAAGTTGGAATATTTTGAGACACCAAGACTGAAATGTTTCTCATTATTTTAAGAAACTTTTCATCTGATGGTGTTTGCCTAGATGCCTTAAATAAGTTTAGTAGGCATGTTTTACATAACAAAAATAAAATTTTATTGATAAAATCTACTTTTGAAATAGTTTACTTTTGACTGAATGTTGTAGAAAGAACAGCCAATAAGAGCGCAGAATAGACTCCTTCATAATTCTTAAAAAGCATCTCAGATTGAGACCTTAAGAAGCTGCTTGAGAAACAACGATTTCAGCAAAGTATAGTCAAAGGGTGACTGAACATGATCATATCATTTATATCAATTTAATTCATTATTTATTTGAACTAAAATTCCCATAGTTCCCTTTGTAATGAGTTATTATTATTCTTTAAATGTGGAAGGATATATAAATGTATAAGTGAGCAAGTGTCCCAACACTTATGACCAGTAGTGTGTTTCTTTTATCCCTTTGGTGGCTTTCCATAAACTCAAATTTAAAATGTTATGTTATAGTCAAATTATTGTCTTTATTTATCATTTTTTTTCTGTTGTTAAAGGGCCCATTTTGACATTTGATTTAGTTAGTATTTTTATACGCATTATTCTATCACATGCAAAAGCAATATTTGGGTTTTTTATGGCTTGTTTTGCGCTTGTTTTGCAATAGCAAATAGTGTTTAATCTTTTTTCACTGAGGTTGATTGACATTTATATATGTAAAAGATAAGACAAGCAATATGCCAGATAAAAATGTGGGGTTTGACTCTGGCCAAATAAATACACACCTACAAGGATTTAAAGAGTTGTCTTCACAGTTATTGTTTGCCAAACACGTGATGTGCATTCTGCGTTTGCCTGATTTTAAAGCCGTTTAACCTGTCCTGCCTGGATTAGTTTGTGGTGTTCTCTGGTCATTGGGTCATTCCTAACAATGTCAAAATTAATGGCTTAACAAAAATAGAGTCACGGATGAGAGTCAGTGCGGCTTTACTGTCCTGCCTTCTGCTCGCAGTCTTGTGTTCTTGAACCATGTTAAAGCTGGTATTATTGACCCACATTAAAGAGCATGTTGTCATACACACACAGCTGTTATGAGATCAAAAGTCACACTACAGGAAGCACAGATACGTTATACAGACACTGTCGTCTTCAGTCTTTTGTCTTTCATTATTCTTTCTGGTTTTGTCATGCACACATACACAATGTGCTTTTCATAACTCAAAAGCTATGGCATACCGTAAATGCTCATGCAAGGCTTGTGTCATTCAGTTTGGGCTTTGTGTACTTTACTGTTACGACTAGTTTCGCTCTAACCTAAGGTTGAGGATTTAAATGAATCCCAGAGTTTGATCAAGCTTATAGTTCTTATGCATGAACTTTGGTCAGACTTTTCACTAGCATGTAAAATAGAACCTACGATTTATAAATTAAAACATTGGTTCACAATAAGCTATAAAGCTTGAGATGATTTAGTTTAGGAATGGGTGTTAATTTTTTTTCTCTCTAACAAACAGGTTTAACAGACACACATCCGCTTGTTTTATTTTAATCCATGTTCGCAAGCATCAAATAACCTCAAACTCCCTTAAAACTTGAAAAATGTAGTTTAAATACTTCAAATTATGCATAAGTTGAATGCATAATTAGCATTGAAGCAAGTTGTAATGAAACTACCTGAACACATATCAGGTTTACATAATTATTTGTGTTCAGTCTGGTTTCTCATAGCTTTCATTTCCCATGATTGCTTTGTGTCCAAATGATCAGGATAGACTATTCCTCGGGGCTTCTAAAGATCCCATGACCTCTTTACCTAGATAGAAAGTGTTTAGTCCGGCATACAGTAGTGTGTGATTTCAATGTGCAGAGTTTCAATAAAATCAAGGAACCCAATGTAGCTTGATATTGTAGCCTGAAGGACTCACCAGTGGCCAATAGAGACACTTAACGGTCTGAACAGTGTCAAAGTAACCAACAATTGCATTGTCAGTGGTATTCAGTCCTCAGCACTTGAAACATCCTGGACCATCCTGCTCTTGGATGTTTGCAAACAATTTTTAATAAGAAACATTGCAGGTTTAAGTTTCAGTTGTTGTCAGATTATTCAAATTGGCATGTTGAAATGTAAAATCTATGTAGATATGGTATTTTACACATTTAGCTTTTGCTTTATATTAATCGTTAAAAAATACAGCTTCATATCAGCCTGTCTTTATCACCAACATGATGCACTGTTTAACGTGATAAAGAATACCAATATTATTAAACTTTATTGATCATTCTATTAAGTTTGAAACAATCAAATTGTTACTGAACGTGTTTGTAGAGGAATTAATGTTTACTTCTTTTAAAGGTTGCAATATTCATGATAGCATGTGTGATTTTGTCTTTCTTTATAGACGTTATACATCTTAAATAGATGTTGTCCCTAATGCATGAGTAAAATTTGTTTGGCTTTTATTCTTTCATGTGTTCTGGTTTGCATCTACAGATGCTGTTATTCTCATGGTTTACCACAGAAAAGGTGTTCAGGGCATCACCTTCAGAAATAATCCTTTATATTAACACTTGGGAGTACATTGGAGTAACAAGCCACCCCTGGCAGGGAAAAAGCGAGTACATTGCCTCTAATGCGATCGAAATGGCAGGCGGCCCGGCAAACAGCTTAAGTCAAAGCACCTACTTATATGTACAACCTTAGTGTTAATTTAATTGCAGATACAACAAACTTCATAAAAACTGAGCTTTGTTTGAAGATTTGGAGTTCACTGGCATTTTTATGAAGTTATTCATGAATGTTCAGTGCTGTTTCAAATCATTATTACCTGAAGCTGATCCAAATGGGCACAATTAGGTCAGTAACAAATGGTAATCATCTTAAAGAGTTTGGATGGGTGGTGATCCAGTTGTTTTCTTCTGTCTGTTGCTTGTAGTTAAGAACATCCTTGCCCATCAATGCCAGGATCAAAGACCACAGTCTAGATCAAGTCTTAAAGAGGTCATAAGACCTTTCTTCACCCTATACCCTGTCTTAAGCATCTGTTTCCGATACTTTGTCTTTTGAAGCAAAGTCTTATTCTGAAAGGTTAACTGATGTGATATTTTAAATTGAAATACGTTTTTATTTTTGCATCACAATTTAGGTTTTGGATCACAGAAACTGTTTTGGATTAAAATCCTGTTACGGTTGAAGTACTTCTGTGATCTTGGTTCCTGTTGCTGAGTATAGGGTTGGCAGAGCGAGGAATAAAAAATGTTTATGTCGTTGATCTTAAAGACATTTTAAAGGTTTCTTGAGCCCCAGTAAAAGTCAGGTTTATTTGTGCACCTGCAAGTCAAACTCTTGCATCATTTTGTAGTCATTGAAGTTCAAGGTCAAACAGGCGTGTGAGGCTATAAAGTTTGACTCAAATGTCCTAAAAACTTTTTGTTGATTTTGCAATTGTGCAATTCTTGAGATGTTTGTAAGAAATCAACTAAATTTATCTTATTGACTGTGGTTGTCTGGCTTTTTGATCGGAATAGGACACACCTGGAGGCACAAAGGCTCTTCTCAACCCTCCTGTCACATTGGTTTTGCAAGGTGTCTGTCGTTCTCTGCATGTGCTGATGGCTCTCTCTCCTCTCTTTGAAAGACACTTTTACAAGGAGTCCTTGTTCAACAGCTTGCCTGCTCACAGACTCCTCGCGGAGAGAAACAATGCCCTGCCCCTCATCTGGCACTTCAGCAGGCCTGATTCAGGATCAGTTCCCGCTGCCCTTAACCTGTGTGAGGCTTTTATATAAACAACTTATGGACTGACTTTAGAACAGATGCATTGTACTAGATTAAATGGCCAGGCCATGGGATTATGACTTTACAACTTGGCACATGCACTCACATGACTCTGAAGACACTTTGATGCATTAGTGCATACCTGGATTGGTTAGTCAGTTGAATGGGAACTAACTAGCTAGTTTGTTTTGCCATGTGAAATTTTTATTAGGAAGCAGTAGATGTTGGAGAGACTAAAAACAAGTGGTTTCTTTTTTTATGGGTTGGCTTAAAATCCATTTCTAAAACCCCATAGTAAAACCCTGGCAACCATCTTACACCTTCTAATGGGTTTTGCACATACACATATCACAAATCAACTATAATAATATTTTGATCTTGCACAGTCTGAATGTAGTTTTTTTCTTACTGTGTCATTAAGACTATAAGATTAGATGCCAGATTGTTTTCTGTTTTCATAGACATCATCAAGGTATATTTCCACAGAAATGTAGTTGTTGTGAGATTATGACAGTATCAGTTTAGTGTATTTGGTCTCAAAGGACCCTTAACATGAAAGGATGATGTATTTCAGAGATAATAGTGAGATCCTTGCCCTCCAGGTATGTTCGATTGTCTACAAAAAAAAAAAATTTTAAGAGAGAGAGACTTTGGTAGTATCACATTCTCCCTCTTATCTCTTGTTTTATTTAGTCAGACAACTCAAAATTAAAAAAATTAAAATTAAAAACACATTTCCTTTTCATTGGTGTAATTTTCGTGTTATTAATGAATCATGTGATTAAAGGTTAAGTGATTAATAGTTTGTGTCTCAAGAAGCATCAAATAGATGGCAAAAATAATTCATTTATAAATTATACCATACAGATTGTGCTTTTTGGGAAAATCTGGCTTCATAAAGTTTTGAATGTTGTACACCTCAGCTCAATTTGAGAATTATTTTAAATTGCGCATTTACCTCTTATACAAAGTTTTATATAAAGCATTTTCTCACCAAATTAAACTGTATATATCTATTGACATGGAAACTGCAGGACTGTTTGGTTTATTACATACCTGTGGTTATTCATAGACTGTAATTTTCTCTCACCGTGTTGAGAACTGACTGAGATCAAAAAGCAGATGGTAGAAACATTTTCCAGTCAACAGTCTTAAGATCCTGACACAGGACTTTCTGCACACTCATCCCAGGTCAGATGGATTTTTGTTTATCTGTTTTTATTCATTTATACAGATGTTTCCAAAAAGATGAACAAAACATTTAACAGTTTTGTAAGCATGCAATCATTCTTTAAAATTATCTCTTCCTCTGCATTGATTAAATTACAGTTATAAAATGCTATAAATGGCTTTAAATAGATTGACATGGTTGAAAGGGGGATTTCAGGTACGCAGTTAGATGATTCTTCAATATTGAAGAAAGTTTTCTTTGTTTTGTATGCGTGTGTGAGTTTTCTGGGTCACTGGAGGGTGACGTTCAGGATATGGAGAAGATATTAAGCCATCTGAAGTTCTGATGCCATTTGAAGTTTGTGAAAATGATCTGATACACGGTGTCTTAAAAATATAAAGGTTATCATTGTATGGAAAAAAGCTACTATTTCCTGCAGTCAATGAGGAAGCTGGTCTCTTCATATCATAACCTTAATTTTAAACAATCAAATGTGTGATGAATTTTGTAAAACAACACTGATCCAGGAAACATTGTTCATGTTGTCTTATCTTTTGTGAAGTGTTGTCAGAGAGTTCTTGAGTGACCTGTGTGTGTGTGTCTTTGTGTTTCAGGTGGGGTATGTGTGATGGTATGTGAGTGTTTACCATGATACAGAAGAGACTCAGGTTTCTGAATGTCACCATTGTTGCTGCTCTCTGTGTACTGTGTAAGTATTTCTGCTGTTTACTTCTTTTTACTCTTTGCAGCTCAGAGCTCAAAATTGACATATAATAAATCAAAGCAATTGCATTTAAAGCAACTTATGTCAACATTCTTAAGAAAGCATCACCTTGAAACAAGTTCTCAAGTACACCTAAGTTTTCTCCCCTACAAAATTTTGCCAACATTGATATAATTAATAAAGTAAAGTAGCATCCATGCTCTCTTTGTAGTGAATTTTCATTTGAATTCAATAACCACAGGCGTATATCATGAAATTAACTACCAAATCATCAAAATATCATCAATCATAACAAACTTAATTCTCATTTGAAATTATTGTTTATTGTGTGCATGATATCTTTCTTAAAATATGAAAATATATAATTTTATTCAAATGACCTAAATGTTTTAAATGTTGGATTTTTTGCCAGATATGTTAAAAATGCAAAATATTTGTTATATATTATAATATTGATATAATAATTTCAAAAATTCAAATATGTACTGTTTAATTTTGATTTATAATACAATTCTTAATCAATAATTTTATGCAACAGTATTTTAATGATTAAAAACTCTTGTCTGACTATTGTTAGGACAAAGATTAAGTTAAAATCATGTATTGATGTAGATTGTTATAAAAAATGTTATAAATTATAAAATTATCAGCTTTTGAATGATTTAAATTTGAGCATTATTTGGAGTTTTATTTTTCAAGGCTGATTAGATTAGATTAGATTCAAATCTATTGTCACTGCGCATGTAAGGTACAAGGCAATGAAATACAGTTAGCATCTAACCAGAAGTACAATAAGCAGTAAGTTCAGAATAAATGTAAAATATGTACAATATTTATACAGAATAGATAAGTATGGACATAATTTACAGATTTAAAATACTAAGCATGATATACACCTAGGTGTACTATGAACATACTATACAGATGGATTATGTGAAAGTATGTGTACAATATAGTATAATGTAAATGTTCTTTCAACATTTGTTTCCAGCCCTCTCCATCATGTCATTCACACTGTTATCTCTCCATTTGTGTCCTGTTTTCTTTCTCCCCATGACTCCTTGGTTAGTGAACTTCTTACCTCTCCACCAAACACAAACCTGTGGTGTCTAAAATAAACACTCTGTTTATCAGATTTGTAGATTATTTTAGCTCCACCAGGGGTTTTCTCCATCTCTGTTTACTTTCAGGACATTTTTAGTTAAAGAGGGTATATCTGCTTCATTAACAAACAACCTTTTATGCTCCTTATCGTACACAGTCTGGCAAGTGAGAGCGTTTCTGGAGGGGTGTGCGGGTATTTGGGGGGACCATCACAAGCTTTGTGTAAAAAAGGAATCAAATCCCTGCCAAAAAATTAAATCTGCAGATCTGGATTTAGATCAGTCTGGGATTTAGATTTCCCTTCTGTTTCGCTTTTGTCAGGGATGTGATTCTTCAAGGTTTCTGGCCATGTGTTTGCCTCAGGGGGTCTTGGGCTAGAGGGAGGGTGCTTTGGGAGATTTTGCATTTCTGGTTCTATCAAAGAGCATAATCAGTGAGAGATTATATCTAACCGCAGACTAGATGATGTGGACCTATTCTATTGTTTGATATGATCAAAAATGATTTTTAATAAGTCTAAAACAAGTGATATATTATTCAGATCATAAAACGCATTTGGGAAATATATTTGAAAACATACATAATGTTGTAATAAATTAGTAACGCAAATTTTTTTGCAGTAATGAGAATCTGATGTTTACTTACAGTAATGAGAATTTTGGGGTGCGGTTTGATTCCAAAACAATTTATTCATTAGATTAACGCACACGGGGCTCTGTGTTTGACCCCAAACTGTCCCGTTGGGGGATACTGGGTAAGAGGAGAGTGTCACACAATAACTCTGAAAACACAGTGCGTCCAACATGTTAATATGCTGTATGTTAATTTACATGCATGACATCTTCCATGCACCCCCCTTAATCTCAAACTTTTATCCCCATTAAGCGTGTGTGTGTGTGTGTGTGTGTGTGTGTGTGTGTGTGTGTGTGTGTGTGTGTGTGTGTGTGTGTGTGCGTGTGCGTGTGCGTGTGCGTGTGACATCATTCTCCAGCTTGTCTTTTGTGTTGTGTTTTTCCTCAGTCACGCTCATTATCCATTTCACTTTCTCCTCTATTTTCTCACTCTCTCTCTCTCTCTCTCTCTCTCTCTCTCTCTCTCTCTCTCTCTCTCTCTCTCTATCTCTCTATCTCTATAAAGTATACACTACAACAACAGTAAATTGTAATAATAGGTGTATTTTATCTATGCAGTACACTGAGTATAAACATGAGGGGACAAATGCAATGAGCTAGCGATTTCTGTTTTATTTTTCACATGCCATTCTTAGAAGATTTTTACTTTTAACAGAAAAATGGTCAGTGAGCTGTTTAAATGTGGTTCAAAAGGACTTATCCTTATCATTTTATCATGTCATAAACCGCCTGCAAATGTTGTGTTTTTGGCTAGATTTTTTACTAGAAATACACTATCATCAACCAGCTTCATCATCTGAGGAAAATGTTTATTCACACACAAAAACGTAATGAGGTCTTTATAATTCTCAGGTCCCTCTCTAAGCGCTGAATCCGTGGTCCAGGCAAGAGTCGGAGGTTTTGCTGAGCTGGGATGCAGCCTGACACCTCCATCAGAAGGTGCCACCACCCAAAATCTCTTCCCGTTGTATGTGGTGGAGTGGGTCCGGCTGGGATATAACGTCCCCATCCTTATTAAATTCGGGGGTTATACGCCACGAGTGCATCCGAACTACAGAGGTGAGCACATTAATCACTTTTCCATTACTGTGATGGTGAGAGGCTGCCGGGGGGACACTGAATTCTGACCTTATATCTTTTTAATTCTGCTGGAGACATGCAGTAAAGTTTGTGAGCTCTGTGTGCTATCAAATGCTTTTTATTGCAATTGCTGAAACAGACCATCGGCTTGAGGGTTTTACAGCCACTTGTTTAGACGACAGGGTCACTCTGAATAGACTGTGATACTTCCGGTTATTGTTTCTCTAAAAGCTGCACATTTCTCAGGCAATTCGACAAGAGCTCCCTCGAAACAACTTTTGGGTGCTTCACATCATTGGCAAAGAGGTGCTTCCCGGGGTAAATGCGACAGTTTACCCAACTGCTTGTGAAGGAGGGGACGCGCTCTGGAATTTATTGAATGGGGGAGGGCGTTGTGTTGTTAAACGAATATCCCCATATAAATGACCCACCCAAACAAGAGGCCTGTAATTATGTGTGTGGGGCACTCACATTTAATATATGCAGAAGGGGAGGAGGGTGGGGAGACGTAACTGTCCCTGGGGGTCGGGGAGTATTGAGCGGGATCCAGGATTAGAGAACAGTGTTAAACTGCGGCAGGTTGCTCAGGGGCCGCGTGTCTGCCTCACGATCCGGGGGGGTGGCCTAATAAAAAGCAACATTGTTTTATCAGTGAGAATATGTTTCAGGCAAAAAGATCTTCGTCCTGGTAGTCTCTGTAACATTGTATGGCCTTTGTAGTTATACTAAAGGCCTTGTGGGTTCCGATGTGATCGGTGCTTGGTTCTCTAGAAGATTTTGATAGAAGAACAAATAAAAATTTCCATTTTCAGGACAGGCAGTTGTTGTGCACATTAGCCCTTCTCTGTTCTGACCCGACTCTGACCAAACAAAGCTGATACATCATCAATTAACATTTGTGGTGTTTTGATAATAAATTAAATATCAAGTAGTCTTAAGAAAGTGTATTTACCCGTTTCAAAATAGAATACTTGGGGATGTTTCCTTTTTAAACCATTCACACATTTTACACCTGGTAAGACGAGATGAAACCAGATCTCATATCATTGAATGTGATTCTGCTACTTCACAAATATGTTTGTTTTCATCTGAGCTTTGCTCAAGTGGTCGTTTTTACTTCAGGCATGTAATATCAAAGATTTATTTCTATAATACTGTTAAACCATTATTTAATTTAGAATAATAGGCACTGTTGAGTGTTTCACCTTAATGGTATTGAAATAACAGTGCTGTGCTTTGTTGACTTGGTGTCTTATGGGGACATGTTTGGTTTGTATGCTACTGCCCACCAAAATTCTTTAGATGTATGAGCGGACGTCTGAATCTAAGACGGTTACTAGCCAGAATCACACGATAAAAAATTTTGATCCTTTTCAGAAAACACTAGCATGAGAGCTGTTGGGTTCTTCAACTATTACATCCATCTGAGTCATGAAAGAGCAAATTTCCTTTGAAGACTTGATGGAGTTCTCAATGGTTTTAAATTTAAGAATTTTTACAAAATTTAAAAAAACATCTGTACTTGGATATTTAAAATCAAATGTTCGAGTTTATATCCAAGACTTGAGAAATCTAAGCTCAGTTTGAGACATATTTAGATCTATTCTGAAACTCATGGACACATTTGAAGATTTCTCTTTCTTAAAACTGATGAGACTTCAGCAAAAGTTTCAATTTATTCTCCATTTAATCTAATTAATTTCTCTAGAAAAACTTTTAATGAGATCTAAATGTTCATGGCACCTGTTAAATTATTCTTTGTGTTTAGTGTGTGGATGTTGTGCAACACAAACTCGCTCACAAATAAATTCCAGAGTAACTCATGCGTATCAGCTTAATGGACTTTTACATAGATTGGTTATCTTATAAGAGTAATTATTATAGTAATGCCTAAAGTTTAATTCTAAGTCTTATGGATTTGTTTATTTCCCTGCAGCTAAATGTTAACCTTTGTTCTGGACTTCTACTACTGAATAAGTTCTACCCAAAAGGATTCTTTAAAAAATCAGCCTGCATTATTTTCTGCTGAATAATCCATCAGTTTCTCTCATGAATCCGTCACATTCCAGAAGTGAAATGCTTTTTGAGTTCAATCTTGCATTGACTATAACTTTTTTTAGAGATCAGCAGAGCGTCATGTGTGGATCTTGTAGACTCACCTCAGGCTGTCAGGAACAGTTAGACTAAGCAGCGTTGATCAAATGTTTCCTCATGAGTAAATGAGAGGAAGACCACCTGAGGGTCAGTAGGTATGATAATGCCATAAGACTCCTTTAGCTCTCGTTCGTTCTCTATGTAAGGAGAAGTGTCTTATTTCTTCTCTTGTTCACAGCTTTTTATTTATTTACAAGGGGAATGTCTGCTAGTTGTATTCCTACATTTTGGATATTTACAGCCAAAAGTTTGTCAATATTGTAATTTGCACGAAAATAAATTTCTTCGTTCCTGAATAAACTGAGATTGCTACTACTTTTCCACTTAAAAGCCACAGAGTGGTAAGACCCCTTGTGTCTCGATCTCCTCCTCCCATCTCTTTCATCGCTCGACCAATTCAAAAGAGCCGTCAATTTACCCTTGTGTGACCTCTGAGCTTTGGTTTTCTACTGGTTTTGGTTTCGCATTTCGTGCATTCCACACCTGACGTCTAGGAAACTTAAAGTGTTTAATCTGCAAATAAGGAAACAATGTAAAATCATAGCAGGTAGATTTTTTGGTCTTAAGATCAAACCTGTCTTTCTGGTCAACCGAACCGGTAAAATTTATTTTAGCAGGAAACTAACTAACTGCATAAAAGAGCAAGTAATCTAAGCATATCATGTTTCAGGTAAATAAGCACTGAACAAAGACCAGAGATTAAGCTAGGGCATAAAGAAACACATCAGAGCTTGATTTCTACAGTTTAGGTTTAACCTGTAAGAGCAGGTAGGCCAAATGAAAGGGTTCACCTAACAGGAGGTGGGTGTCTTAGTAAAGTAAATCAGATGTAAAAGAGGGTCAGGATTTGACAACAAAAAGACACATGGAGCACTTAAACCAGATGTGTTCAGAGTCATCATGCCGTAACTCGTAATAGTCTGTTTCTGTAAACACTAAAATCTCTTATCACTTTTGTTTTTCGCTATTTTTTTATATAAATAAAGTACATATGTTTTTTATTATTTTGTTAAAATAATTATATTATGTATTATTCTTATTAGGGAGGCATTATATTAAATGTGATGTATATATACAATATATACAATATTATGTATATATTATAGATAAATAAAAATTTATAATCGACATGTAGGTTTCTTTCTTTCTGCTGACAAACATCACTTTCTCTCTGTCCCCAGTCTCTCTGGCATCTGCATTAACCTAAGCTGTGCCACAGTTTTTAAAGTATTAATATTAGTTACTGCAAACCATTGTTGTACTGTTCTCAGCAGTTTTGAAAAAAAATAATTATTTCATGACTTTGTTTGACTCTGAATAACTCAATTTGGACAAAAATGTCTACATCTAACATTACTTTGAATTTGTATAAAGAATTGTTTCTTCAAAAATGTATGCACATTTTGCATTACACTATGCAGAGTGAAGTAAAAGTAAAATATATACCCGTTGTGACCTTGCAATTGGCATTGTAAGAGATATTGCACTTAGAACTTTAAAATGGATTTTAACTAGCCAATAATTTACCCTCATGTGGACATTCATACATACCAGAGCTCAGACTCACTCATCTGGATAAGTGTTATATATTACTAACTGTCCTCCAGGGCCTTTTAAAGGCTTTCCCAATAAGCCATGTTGGTCATTTAGCAATTTCTGGTTGAAATTGGTGGCAGTAAACCTCAGCTCTATTGATCTGCATCTCGAGGCTGTGCCACAGGCTGGAATATTGCCACATGTGTCTGTTTCTCATGCCTTCTACACGGGACCAGCGTTAACTGCAATCTATCCCACGACAAAGAGCTATTCATAGAGGCGATTATAGTGGGGGAGCTGGGCTTTCAGGCAAACGGGGGGTTAAAAGCTGATGGGGCGGGGAGCCGTTCAGACCCCCCCGAGATTATATTCAAATCAAAACACATCCCATCATGCAGCAGGGCAGGGTCATCCTTCAACAGGGTGGAACAAAGAAAAACAAGTTCAAGGCCTTTTTTTATTATAATCCATCAGTAAAATTAATCTCTGTCTTTAGGTGCTATGGGACATTTGGGCTGTGTTAATGAATGCTGGCTAGAGGTACAGCTGGAGCAGTCATGTGCTTTCCGCTGACCTCAAACAATAGACGGGTTATCCCTCCAGTTAGTGCACAGGGATGGATAAGACCACAGTGGACAGAACAGAAAGGAAAAGATGGGCTAGGCTAAAATAAACTCAATGCCCAATGTTTGCTTTACACAGCCGGGCAGCGGAAGTGGACACCCGCTGCTTCACAAGCCGTGGTGCCTCCAGGACATTTATTTAATGAGGAAAAGTGATGATGTTAGGGTGGGTCACCGTTTGGATTGATATCATGGTCCAAATAGCCATGCTGGTAGATAAGATTAATGAAATGCACTTTTCCATGAGTCATATTCATATATTTAAATTTATGTTAGTGTAAAATATACATATAAATCGTACATATTGGACACACATTGGTTACAACTACAAAGTAAATGTTGGTTTTGGTTTATCAATATTTTAAAACACCATGCGTTGAGATTTATACCAAATTAATCCCTGTTTTGGGATTGTGTATTAAAAAACCCGGTTATTGGTTAAAACATGGTTTGGGTTTGGGTTTGTAAATGCAGTTTGCAGCCCTGTTTGTGAGAAGTTGTTTTAAAGTATTTTTTTAGTTAAAGTAACTGTTTTCTACATAAAATAACTCGCATACATAATATAAAGAATGTTCTGTGAAAATTAACCTTTTTAATGAATGAATACAGACGTTTTATTCGGCTACCACAAAGATAGAAAGAACCAGACTGGCAACTTTGAGGGCAAGTCAGAAGTCTGGCACATAATCCTCTATTGAACATAACATAGATGCTTTAGGACAGTAGCTAAGGTGTGAAGTGAAGAGGTTGACATCATCTTATTGAGTCTAATACATTTGAGAGGTAATAAAACAATACACCATTTGAAGCTATGTGTTATATTGATTTTACCAGAGTAATGGGGTAAACAGATGATGGCGACCTTAAACGTGCTAAAATGTGTGCCTTTCACATGTCATTCTTTAGTCCATTGTTGCTGTTTCGAAAGGTGTCAGAGCGCCGCAATGTTTGTGTGTTGTTGCAAAATTATTGATGACTTGAAGAACTTTATCAAATTATATGGTTGCTATGATGTCCTATTTAGTTTTGATACAATGTATTTTTCATACCCATATCTTAAATGAACAAAAATATTTCCTAGATTAAACAGCTGGTGAAATTGTTTATCTGTAGACTTGGTCTAATCAAATAGATATTCTACAAAAGCTTTGAACGTGGCCTATCCATTCAGATGACAACAAAGGAATGAAATGTAAAGGTAAAGGAAGAATGCTGGGTGTTCGTCAAGAGAGCCAATAACATCTAAGGGGTCATTTATGGGTTGGTCCCAGAGCAATAAGAAAGATAAAAGCTCCAAGGACAGGAAGAGAGAAGCACAAAAATGACTTTCTTAAGATTTATTGTGAGCTTCATCTCATTGTCTTTGCATGTCTGGATTTGTCAAACTCTGATTGGTCGACGGAGTCCCACTGACCAACCATCATGTCAGCGTCGACCTGTGCTGAATGATTAACGTGTCTACTGAAAAATTACAGGGTCGGGGGTCATCGAGTGCTCTTTGGCTGTTGAGGGTTAGTTCATTGATCCATAGAAACCTTCTTAACCTTTCTTTGGAATTCATACGTTGCATTTGCCACAGTAATTTAATTTTTGTCCATCAGTATATGTGCTGTGGGATCATTAAGAGCCCATTCCAGTAGACATCTCGAATATTCATCCAAACATGTTCTCTTCAAGTGCACTTCTATTAGATTTTGTCAAATAATTATTTTTCTCACATTAGTATCATATGGCTACAAAGGGACACAAATCACCATGTTTTAAGACAAACCATCATGCACTGTTCTTTGTTCAAATTAAAACGTTCCCTCTCTCACTCATGCATTACTATTCTCCCTCAACCTTTTTGTCTGCTCAAATAAAAACATGCTTTTTTTCTTCCATTCCCACGTGTAATCTTTCAAAATCATGTGCACAAACGTTACCCCGTGACCAGTCCCACCCTCGTTGTGTTTTTGCCCCATTGGGTTTCTACATCAACTCAATTCAAATCCAAACTCCCACCCCTAGGTTTCATCTCTATGGTAACCTGAGAGAATTAAAAGAGGGGGGGGGTGCATTCTCCTCTCTGTGTTCCCATTGATGAGCGAATCGTAGAGGACAGTTAAGTGTTCAATAATGGGGCGGTTTCCCCACAGATTGCACATCATGTGTGCCGAGTGTTGATAATCACACTGTGTGTGGTTTCTCATGCGTGTTTATCTGCACATGCATTTGTTTCATGTTTAATTGACTGTACAGGTCCATTTCGTGAATATTTTTTAATCTCGAATGCAGCTGCTGTTTTACGTTGCATGATATTATTCATCATCATTACATCTTTGTATAAGATTTACAACCACCTCAGCCATAGCAACACCCTATGAAATCTCTTAGAACATGTGCATCATGTCAGTGACTCTTCACTTTGCTCTTCATATTTCACAAAATCTAGTTGCTCTTGTTTGGAAACTGAAAGAGAGAATCTCAAAGCATATGTGTTGAGATTTGACTACACCTGCTATCCTAGCCAACCCCCCCCCCCCAATTTAATAACCATGCACCCCTTCTGACCCCAGATCAGAGGAGCCTTTTAATGACAGAGTAAACACAACTTCTCAGAGATCGACGGGAATCTTTTTAATATACACAGACGAAATTAATGACAACAGTTTTCAGTTTGACGTCTCCAACACACATAAGCTCTGAATCAGTCTTTTAGAGGGCGTGTAAGTCTGTTTATGTTGTTTTATTTGCTTAAAATGGCATAGACATATTCAGTGTCTGAAGAAAATATGAGCAAAGCTTATTGAGTCAAGATCAAGCAGATCTTGTTGTAAAAAGTAGGATGTTGTTAAACCCATATCTCTGTATGTCTTTCTTTATTGCTACATTTATATTGTTCAATAAAAATCTTAAATTTAGTTTTTTGTTCAACTCATATTTAAGAAAAGAAAATATTGTAAAAGTATGATGTCAGTTTTGGCCACTTTTGTCTCTAACCCTAGAAGAAATAACATTAGTGTATGAGTATAGTGCTATGAAACATGTAGACACCTACATGGTTTACTGGAGCACTAAACAGTAAGTTAAAGTTGTTTGTTTATGTTGTATTTGTATCATTTCCACATAAAATTGTCCTGGTGTGTTTTTGGCACTGTTTGCGGGGAGCATGTCACATCCCGACAGCTCTGCTTTCTTTCAAATCAGTGGCTGCCTGCAGAAAAAGACACACTCGCACACAGTGTGTGTATTTACAACTGAAATTTGAACATGTGAATGAATGAAAACGAGATGACAGTGTGCTGACAACCAGAACGCATGAACACAAACATGCACACACACGCCCACACAGACGCACACATGCACGCACGCACGCACGCACGAACGTACACACACACACACACAGACACACACACACACACACACACACACACACACACACACACACACACAGTATATCCAATTTCAATACAGAATACAACTTTTTCAAGTGCTGGTGTGTGCTTGTTAGTCTGTGTGTATCTATCTGCACATCTTCATGTGGGCCTGTGTAAGAGGGTGCATGTGTTTGCTTCATAATTCAGAGGAATGCTCTGGAAAACAACCTTCTAAAATTGTTAAGCTGGAACAAAAACAATTTTTTCTTTGTAAGATTTTAGACATTGAACATAAGCGAATTAAATTCCTTAGTGCTTTGTTGCCGGGCTGAAGATTTCTCATGTCATTTCTCATGTCTATTTAGACAAGGACACGAGAATTCAGATACATCTAGAATGAAATTATTTTCTTCACTATTAACTGTTTATTTTCTTTGTATTGGAGTCATCATAAAGAAGAAATGCTATTGAATAATAGTGCTGTGTTTTTGTTCAGGTCGCGTGTCTCTGAGTCGTGGAGCGAGTCTGCTGGTGGATAAATTGACACTGGATGATGAAGGCTGGTTTGAATGTCGGATTCTTCTGCTGGACAGAACCACAGATGAATTTCGGAATGGCACCTGGAACTTCCTCTCCATCTCAGGTACTACAACACTTTAGTTTACATTCAAAGCATACATATATGCTAAACATGGAAGAATATAAGTCTTGGATGGAGTAATGTTATGCTTTCATGCTAAATGTTGTTGCCATGAAAAATGATTGTGCATCTGATAAACGCCACTTCTAAACTTGTTGGTGCATGTAAAAGCTTTGTTGCAGTTAACAAAAGAGAATTCAGTCTTGTATCATTTCTTCAGTGACTTGTATTCAGACAGATGGCGGTTGTCTGTGAAATCAACAATAAGACTTTTTCTTTGCTTACAATCTTTTAAAATCCCACCCACTGAACTTTCCCTATCACACCTATAGGACAACAGACACTCTCACACACATATGCTTTCTTGGCTTGTGTGTGAATCCTCACTTTTATTGCATTTTTTTTTTGCATTTGTTTTTAAGACGCACACAAGTTTGTGGTGTAACTCTGTGTTTCAGCTCCTCCAGTGTTTATCCAAACCCCTCCTGCTTTTCTGGAGGTCATGTTGGGTGAATCTCTCACCCTCCGCTGTGATGCTCATGGAAGCCCCAAGCCTACTGTCACCTGGAGAATAGACAGTACTGGTGAAGACTACAATTCACTTGAGGTAAAAAGAAATGTGTCAGCTGAAAAAGTCCTACTTAGTCTTGTTTACTTTATTACAAAAGTGAAGTTCCAGTTGTGCAATATCACAATACTTAAAGTGACTACAGAAAACCAAAATGGGTTAAAGTTCAATTTTGATGGTTAACATTTCCCCCCATTCAACCTGAAAGTGTATTAACTCTTATTTCTCCAACAGGTGATCAATGAAACCTTGTCTTTAAGTAAGGTTACGCGAGAAAAGACTGGAATGTACAAGTGTCACGTGTCCAATCCTGAAGGAAACCTTACCCACACCACTCAGCTGCAGGTCAAAGGTCAGTGACCCGTAACTTGTCTGAGTGCATTAAGACAACAGCAGTCTGTAAACAGACAAATTTATGAAAATAAATGTCATGTGTTCTGAATAAAACCATGTGTTTGTCTTAAAATTGAATGCAGTTTGCACACCATAGAGATTTTTGGTCAAACTTTATTTTGAGGACATAAATTAACACTGCCCCCTATTGGTGCCACTGCGCTTTTCATATTCTCCTCTCATCTTTCTCCCACATTTTTAAACAGGTCCTCCTGTTATCATCATTTCTCCTGAAGACATAAGTATGAACATGTCACAGGATGCTGTTCTGCAGTGCCAAGCTGAAGCGTATCCTTCTAACCTCACGTATGAGTGGTGGAAACAAGGTGAAAACGTCCATCACATTGAGTAAGTCTGACGCTGTCACTGGCCAATGTCTGGACATTTTAGTTTTAGTACCAACATGTGAGTTTGAAATAAATTACCCTTTTCCTGAATAGGAAAGCTCAGCCAACATATTTAAGTTTATAGTTACAATCATATTGTTTACAAAGAAGATTACAAATTTAACCAAATTATCCTCACCTGTGTTTTGAAAAAAATGAGGAACAATTTTAAAACTAAAGTTATATATACAAAGACTTTCTATTGTTTATCTATTAATTGTGTTTTTGTCCCTTTTATTTATTTATTTTTTTCTGGGACAGATATATTAAGTTCTTGTTAATTTACATACAAAATGTAAAATAAAATCCTAAATGTTTAAATTTCTTCATGAACAAAACATATTGAAACATGTTGAACATTTTTATTGTGTTGAGTATAAATTAAAATTAATTAGTCATAAATAAAATACAAATTACTTTTATTACGAAAAAATATAATATAATCATGTATTGTTTGTTTGTTTTATTCATAGAACACTGAAATCACGGGTGAAAATCCTTGTGGACGGTACCCTCCTCATTTCAGGCCTGATCCCTGAGGATTCTGGGAATTACACCTGCACACCTACCAACGGTCTAATGACACCCCCCTCTGCGTCAGCCTACCTCAAAGTTAAACGTGAGGGAATTTTTCATGCTTCCATGTCTTTCATGCCATACTTCTATGGTACTATAACAGCCTAATTCAATGTCTCTTAAAGACCCGGCGCGAGTGATGCGGATGCCCCGTGAGACGTATCTCCCAGCAGGTATGGGTGGGACCATCACATGCCCAATTCAAGCTGAGCCTCCAATGCTTTATGTTAACTGGACCAAAGATGGTGCATCTTTAGACCTGGATCAGGTAAATTATGACCATTTATATAATTAAGCGTCTTTATTTTTTGTATGACCTATGACTTCAACTGTTTTTTTCATCTTGATTGGTCAGTATCCAGGCTGGATGGTGAACTCTGAGGGTTCTGTGTTTATAACTGCAGCAAATGACGATGCAGTGGGCATGTACACCTGCATGGCATACAACAGCTATGGGACGATGGGCCCATCAGAACCTACAACGGTTATTCTAAAGGTACTCTACCCATATTACAAAAGCAAACATTTATTTATGAGCTTTATTTACAATGCGCTGTTGTATACAGGATCCCCCATCGTTCAGTGTTTCACCCCGAGCCGAGTACCTACAGGAAGTGGGCAGGGAGCTGATTATACCCTGTCAATCACAGGGAGAGCCTGCCCCAAACATCACATGGAGAAAGGTAAGCACATGTAGATTAGGGATCAATATTTCCTGTTAAACCAGGAAGTTAAAAGAGTAATGCCATGAATTTTCATCATCTGTTCTAGGTTGGCCCCGCCCCTCGTTCGCCATTTACAGTCTTATCAAATGGCTCACTGGTGCTGCGTACACTCAGTAAGGACCACCAGGGGGCTTGGGAGTGTCTCGCCAACAACAGCGTTGCCACTGTGAGCATCACAACCTTGGTGTTAGTTCTAGGTGAGAGGAACAGGAAATGTTTTTTTTATTAAGATTAATGAGAGATCAACCTATATCACCTGCTTTAATTGTATATCCCTTTGGCTTTAGGTACAAGTCCCCATGCTGTTACCTCTGTGTTTGTGGATCCAGGAATAAATCAGGCAAATGTGTCCTGGGAACCAGGCTTTGATGGAGGATACACACAGAAATTCACTGTGTGGTGAGTCACGTTAAAATAAGATTTAAATTGAAAGTTAATTTTGTCTTGGTTAAGCTACTTGTTAGCTAGTTTGTAGTATGTTATGAAATCTGTTTTTTTAACAGGGTAAAGGCCACGCAAAGGAGAAAACATGAATGGGCATCTGTTCCTGTACCGACATCTAAAACCTCAATGCTGGTGTCAGGACTACAAGCTTCCACAAGTTACCAGTTCAGTGTTCTTCCCCAAAACAAGCTAGGATCTGGTCCCTTCAGTGAGATTGTGACAGTCAGGACAATGGGTCAGCACTTTTTTACGTTTACAACAGTCACATATACCACATACTACATGTGAGCCATAAATTTATGAATATGTATATTTTTTTAATAAATCAGCAGCTACAACAGAAGCTCCAAATGCTGAGACTGGCATTGTAATATTAGCGCCTCCCACCTCACTGTCAGCCAATCGAACATCATTGGGGATAATACTTCAGTGGCTTCCACCTGCTGCGGACTCACCACCAATCACAGCCATTGTCCTGCAGGCGAGGCGAGAAAAAGGGGAGTGGCTCACTCTGTATGACACGATCACTGTCAACACGACAGAACTGATCATTCAGGGACTGGTGAAGGTAATATGTTAAAAAAGCATTGAAGGAATGTCAGATAGGTGTGGACGGGCACTAATGTTTGCTATTTTGATTATAGGACTCCAATTATGAGCTCCGTCTAATGTCTCGCATAGACGATGTGGTCAGTGTGCCCAGCAAATCTGTCATCATTTCTACTGAAGGTGAAGTAAAATTAGAACGTTTTTTATGCATTTTATTTTTATCCCCATGTTTTTATTAGTATCCACAAACGCCATGCTATCAGGTTTAGGATAGATTTTAATTATTTTTGCAAGTGCCACAAAACAGTTTTGCCTTCATTGGTTTCTAGAAAGTTGACCCACCATTATAATATACTGTGTTTTATTTTTTTAAATATTTTGTTATGTGACTTTCAGGTATGGAGATGTATCCAGCTCTACCCAGTCTGCTTTCTTCTATTCCTGAGCCACTGCTGGCCGGTGTGATTGGAGGCGTGTGTTTTCTGTTTCTTGCCATCATCCTCTCTCTGTTGACAGTTTGTGTTATGAACAAAAGAAGAGACCAACTTCGACAGAAGAAGAGAGATGGTAAAAACAATGACATAGTTATAACAATGTTTAAGCAGTTTAAAGATTTCTGCATGCTCCTAACATATTTAGGATTTGCATTTTGATGGCCTATCTTTATAAACAAATTTGAGGTCACTCAATATCAAAAATATTCATTATTTACTTAACATTTTGTCATTTCAAACCTATTATATTATTTCTTCTGCACAAAGATAATTAGAAAATGTCAATAATCGGAAACTGCTGGTACCCTTTGACATTTGTTTGAACTTGTCAGTGGAGTTATCATGCATGGCTTCTCTGTTATGCTGCTTTAGTCTCTGTCATCTCATCTTTTGATTCATTATCTGTGGCATGATATGAACTTTGCACCATTCCAATCATTTCAGATCTCCCCTCTGCCCTACAGAAGAGTCCACCTCCACAGTAAGTGTCCATTCTTGCATGTATGTGGATAACTCCACTTTGTTCCCTCATTTTTGTTGCTGTATTACAATCACCATGTAAATTGATGGCATGATGCATAAATCATCTTGTGTAATTGTTTTCTCATCTTCTCATTCCTCAGAGCTGGCTCGCCTTCTGATAGCCCAGACAGCGTGCTGAAATTCAAGTTGTGCCCTCCCTTAAACTTCTTCCCCAGCTCATCCTTCTCCTCCGATCGTTCGGGCCGGTCCTCTTTTAATAAAAGTAGCCGTAGTGAGGACCAGGATCAAACAAAGCAGCTTCTCTCTCAGTCTTCACCAACTCCATGCTACACTCTGTTTGAGAGCCACTTTGGGGGTTCTCCATCATCAACATCTGCCATTGAGTCCATATCCAGAAGTCCTGATGGCCGCTTTATTATCAAACCTTCTCTTGAAGACTGCACCCTAACCAACATTAACAAGAACCATACAACAGAATCTCCACAATCCATTGATAGAGCTTGTGTTGATCAAAGTGGAATTGGGTCTTCCAAAGAGACAAATTCTGGCAGTTTGGACAGAAAGGAACAGAGCAAGATGTTAACCCCTCTAAATCAAGAGAGACCCTCTCTCTCCCCAGGGAAGGTCAGAGCGATGGCCAGAAACTTCTCACGTCATGGCTGCTTTTATTCAGATGATGAGCAGGGCTGCTCAGATGCTTTGCTGGAGAGGGCCAGCTTTTATTCAGACTGTAGCGAAAAGAAAAAATACAGGAGTTCCAGCCATAGAGAGGACATATTCCCCAGCCTAACCAGAAAAGCCAGAGGTAAAGAGGGAAAGAGACTGCTACATCCAATGGATTGTCAACTCATCGATGGAGACAGTGAGCTGACAAAGCCCATAACTGTGATATCTCAGGTCGACAGAGAACAAGAGAGAGACAACTTGAGCAAATGCTTGAAGCTGGTAAAGGAACGTGAGGAAATTGAAAGAGAGCTAGAGCGCTACACCCGAAGAGCCCATGTGCATGAAACAGAACAGAGGCGAGCCAAGTCTGCAAGCCCATTACGAAAATGGACATGTGTTGAGTCTGAAGACCCCGTCTGGAAGCCTCAAAACATCCATTTACGGCATAAAGCTCGCCCCAGCAGCTTAGCCCAGCGAATGTCAGATTATAGAAGGGGATGTTATTTCGGAAACACCAGCAGTCCAATGGAGAGGCTCCTCCCTGCTTCATCAAACATCCAGTGGGATATAAGTCCAGTGACATCACCCACAAGTCTGGTTCCATTGCAGAGCCTTTCTGAAGGAAACACACCTCGCTGCCTCTACCCTCACACAGGTCAACAAGACATCACCAAAGAAAAGGACTCTGTTGATGCAGACACCTCATGTTCACCAGCTACACAAAACACTTCTCTCTCGCTTCTGTTTTCAACCAGGAATAGCCTTTCTCCCCTTAGAACTGACCACAGCTCAAGGTGCCCAGAAAGACCCCTGGAGAAGGACCAGGAGATATCCAACAGGAGTTTAACAGAGAACTTGGAGCAAAAGAAAGTTCTAACAAATATTTCGGCCTGTAGATCATCTTCTCCAAGTCTTTATTCATCTGAACTGCATCATCTAGGAACAGAAAGACATGGAGACACCCGTGTTTCATTAACAGATGATGTTAAAACTAATAAAAAGGTGAGCCTGAGTCACAGTCCCTCTGGTTGCTCTACACTGCCTTATGATCATCAGACAGTAACAGCAAAGAGAACTCAGATGGTGAAGGATGAACCCAGCTCCCTTTCACCATACCATGAGCAAGAGAAGGAGGCTATCAGAGCTCGGTCCCGAGAGAGTGACAAATGCATCTTCAATGACACTCCCAGTCGGATATCTCCCCTGATGGTGTTTGAGAATGAAGCTGAAAGTGACAAATCAAATTTCTCTAGAATCTCAGAATCAACAAAAGCTCCCCAATCCAGCATATCTCCTGTTCAGACCAGCGCTATCCTGGAATACTTGAGTCTTCCAGGGTTCATCGAGATGAGTGTAGATGATCCTGTAGAAGAGACTGAGCCTTCAGAATCCAACGAGCCCAGCATGCAGTCAGATACTAGGACACTGTTAGGGCGTGATCCTGACGTTGTGCCCAAAAGTTGGGACAAACATGATCAGGAGAGCCCGAAGACAGCTAGTAGTCACACTGAAGCTGTTCATAGCATCCAGAAAACTAAACCTGCTAGTGTTTCAAATTCCTTATCCCATAAAGAGAAAGAACAGAGTTTACATCCTTTGCTTTCTGAACAGAAATTTGGTTCTCAAAGACAAGGGAGTTTGAAACGTAATACAGCCCAGACATTAATAAAGACAGCTAAAAATGTGGCAGACATAGTTTCAAATCCTAAACATCTTGACAAAAGTGTAGAGTGTAGATATGAACAACCTCAGAGACCTCAGGGTGAAAGGACGAATAGGATAGCATCACGCATCTGTCAAGCCCCCGTTCCTCTGATGAAGAAGTCTCTTAGCCTTGGTCCATGTCGTACTCTCTCCGGAGCTGGGCAGCCACGTCCTTTTCTAAAGAAATCAATCAGTTTAGGCTTTCCAAGATGGGAACATCATGAGAATCCACGAATGTACATTACTGAGACCTGTTATAGAGACGAGTTACCCCATCCAGATGTAAGGGTCAAACCTTGTAGTGTTGGTCACACCCCTCCACCCTACTATCCTATGAAAGGTTCAAAGTGGCGAGGGTCAGTGCCCTTTTATCCAAGATGCTTGGAATCATCTCTTCCTTCCAGACCGGGGCCAGACCCAAGGCGACAAGTTGCCATTTTTCCAAGTGTCTCACGGTGGCCTAAGTCTTATGAGGAGACGCTTCGGTCAATTCAACACAAGTATGTCCCACATGCCCCCCCTCGACCATTTTGCCCACCTATACCTCTGGTCAGGGGGGGATACCTGCATCCAGCTGAACCCAGAAGGGGTCTACTCAGGCCTTTCCTTCCAAGGGGGTACAGCTGGCCCTCACCGTATCGTGCAGCCTTTCCCTTACGAGAGCAAGACACACCGAGAGAGCTGGGTTCAGTCAGGGTTTGTCCGGAGACAGACGCTAGAGGAGGAGACGGAGGGAGAGCGAGTTACGCCAGTCAGAGCAGCGGAAGGGGTAGCGTTGGTCCATATGGACACCTTCGCCAGTCTCTCTCAATCACCCCAACCTTACTGAGCTCACCGGAGACAACTGAAGAGAGCGAGCGACTCAAGACAGACTCGGGCCTTTATGAACAGAGGTCTAAAAGGTGATACATAGACACATCTGAGGCAAAACCTCAAAACAGATGGGCTAGGATAGTTGTTTATTATTTGGTTTGTGTTTGTTTGCGTTTTTTCTACCAATCTTACTGTGCATTGTATATATATATATGTGTTTGTAGAAGAAACACATCTGTAGATGAGAGTTACGAATGGGATGCTGCGGAATACTCTGCGAATCCTAATATCCTGGAGGCCGTGCAGATGGAACGTGCCCAAGGGGGCTTTGAGTGCGGCAGAGAGTTGAAGCGTGTTCTGCCGCCCTCCACTGCTGGCCTCCAGGACATCCAGAGTAAACGTAAGAAATTTCTACATGTTTTCTTTATTCCCAAAGTGGTGTTTCCCTGCCCTGCCTCATTTGTTCTGTTCTCCCGTACTCCTTCGTTCCTCTCTTCTCAGGTCTGTATTCCATCATTCCTCCCCTTGTATCCCAGCATCCCCAGCGGCAGTACAGTCGTTCCCTTAGTGATGCACGCTTCCATGCCCTGAGACAGGAGTTTCAAGAATACCTCAGAGCTCAAGAATCCTGCTCCCGAGATCCCTGCAACCCCCCTGACTCTGATTCCAGCTCTGCACTGCTCTGGTGTGACTTCCCTTTAATCCTTTGACATATGACAAAACCAAAACATCATTCATCTTCTCTTTTGTGGTTCCAAACCTCTAACTTTTTTCTTAAATAAGTTAAAGTATTTTAAGCACTGCAAATTGATATCACATTTGTCGTTTACACTTTTTCTTGAACAATGCAAAATAAACACAAGATAGCTTGAGGTGTCCTGTTGGACGGTATACTTTTTTATAATTAAATGTTTTTGTATATATTTCTTTATTTAAATCATATTGAAATTCACTGCCATTGAATCAACTTAAGAGGACATACATTTTTTGGGCTTCTTTTTAAATTAGTCACAAGTGTGTAAAACAACTTGATTTTGAATTTTTCGTTTTTGTCAATTATTTGCATGCATTGAGAAATGCTTTGAAATATTTTCAAAATGCAATACGTACTCTTTCACTAGTAAAATATTAACTCTAATCATTTCTTTTTTCAGAGCATCCCAGTGAGGATGAAATAAAGTACAAACCTAAGAAGTGGCTTGAGTGGTCTTGAGATGCATCGTTCCACATGTGATCAGTGTCTTGTGAGGTCTATTCAGTGTTTAATGTTTCTTTACACTTGAAAAGTTTATATGAAGTATAGTTTCGATCTGTCTTCTGCTATTGTGTGTATTTATCTTAATGTCTTCAATCTCAGATTGAATGTCCAGACTACTACAGTAGCTATGAAATGTGGGACAGTCTTGCACAAATGAATCAAATTTTTGTTAAAATACATGTTTTGTAGTGATGTTGATATTTGTCATCGGTAATAGACTGAAACAAACACACAACCAAACAACAGCGTTTTCAGCTTTGACAATCCAATTCTGAAACTTAATATGTCAATATACTAGACACGTACATGAGTACATGCTGCACAAAGATGTTTGCATGAGTATCATCCATCTGGAAATAAACATTTTCCTTCAGGTCAAAATCAATATGGTTTTATGTGCCAACGCTATGAAAAACCCTTGCAAAAACCAAACGCTACTTTTCTTGACTATTCTATAATTTGATTTTAATTTTTCAAAACAAAACTGTTAAATTTTTTTTTACTTTTTTACTTTTAAACAAATAACTCAATTTATTGACATTGAGGAGTATTTATAACGTTGACAGTGTTTCATAAATCTTTATATTAATGTATCTCTTCACAGTTGATAATGTACATATTTTCGGTTTTTTAGATTTATTTCCTAGATTTTGTATAACTGTTCATGAATGTTTTAAGAAAACTTTCTCAAAAGTTTGAAGAAAATCTATCTTATATTTAAGATGCTGCTGTACATTTTTGTAATACGTTTGAAGATTTTTCTAAAATGTTTTGTAAAAAAGTGTTTTTACAGTATATGTACATGTATTTAGTTTCAAGTTTCTTGTTTTTGTATGATTGTAAAATAAAGTGTTTTCCAGAAACACTACTGTCATATGAGATTGCCTTTTAGTTTTTTTGAACAAACAAAGCATATTTGTTGAAAACACAAAACACACACATTCAAATGTGTTGCATGTAATGATTATGTTTAATTCCTCTGTATGCCCACATAATAGTAGGTTCATGTCAACCTAAAGTTAAGTGTGAAAGCCTTCTCCTCTCTTGACCCAGGGGAATCACTTGCCAGTCATACGCATGACGTGCTTCACCATGTTTCCAATACCATCAAAGATGTAATGATAATGATAGTCAGTCTCCCACATGAAGGTAGGAGTGCTGATCACTTTGTTCTTCTCGTCCACAAAAGCCTCGTGAGATGAGCCGTTAAAGTCAATCTACTTTTATAACATCATTCAATGACATGCCTCAAGTAATGTAGTTGCTAAAATAAAGTACATAACCATAAATTCTTCAGTCCTGTACTCACCCTTATCTCATTTTAAACCTGAAGGCTTTTCTTCTGCTGAACACAAAAGAAGATGTTTTGAAGAATGGTTTAAACAACTTCATTGCATGGGCAACACTGAGACATTTCTCAAAATATCTTCTGTGTTATTTCTCAAGCTTTGAAACCCGTGTTTTTTTGTAACACAGTTATTTTTTCTCAATGAAAGGATATATAAGGTTCGCGGTTGTTGTGACGGGCACCCATGCTCTTCACCGCTTGCACCATGTTGGTGTTGGGCCAGCGACCCCAGCGGCTGCTCTCGTCACGCTCATAACCCATCGTGACCTCCAGATTGGGCAGCACTCTGCAGGCCAAGAGAGGGGCCATGCTGGCCAAACTGAACCAGAGAAAGAAGAAAATGCATTTCCATTCGATCATTTGAGGGATCAATTCACAGTTATAGACAGGTACCCGATGGGTTTGCGAGCACGATGAAACTCCTTCATGATTCTCTCCACGTCATTGTTAAGCTTGCAGTCTTTGCCGTCTTTGTTGAAGGTGGATCTGCTCGTGAGATAGACACAAAAGTAACTCTAGCTTTTCAACATTAAAGTATTTTAAATATCTCAAATCAAATACATCTTTATTGAATTTCCTCTGTCCAACATGATATCAATACGTGTTCATTTGTCTGATTTAGGATCAGACGTGGATTAGTGTTATTCATTGCTTGGCATTTCCTTTCAGACTGGAGGATTTGTTTGCTGATAGTGATGAAGGATAAGAGGATTTCCCTCCAGGAATAGAAACAGAACTGAGGTGACTAACATTGATAGAACCAGCATTCAATATGACATTCAGCACACTTGCAGAATTTGCCAATTTGATGTCAAGATTTGCATTTTCCTCAATAAGAAAATCTCTCACAGGTTCTTTACTATTCCATGGCCTCCAGGGAAGATGACGGCATCAAAACTGTTGACGTCGAGTTTAGACAAATCGTTCATCTGCATCATGCCTTGACCGTGACTGAATCGAGCTGATTCAATCATCATGTTCCTGTACACAAGAAACAGATTTGATGACATCATACTGGAGTCAGGCCACAAATTCATCATATCATAGGGAATACCATGGTATTTGATATTTACCAAAGAATTTATACATTCACGTGCTGTCATTTTTATCCAATTTTTACTACTTCGACTGATCAATTTCAATCTTCATCATGGTCACAGCGATTGGCCAACGTTTTAGCCACAATTGCCAAAAAACAGAAATACCGTGTACTCACAAAATAACAGAAAAAAATGCATCCCATCCCTACTAAGCTCTAAAAAGCAATGTTTACCACAGTAAACCATACTGACTATTTTAAAAACACAGATTGATCACCATTCATGCTACTTTCTTCATCACAAAATCTGTGCTTTTACTATGTTTAACTTGTGGTTTTACTGAACTGTGACAACCGGTGTAAAACCATGGTTCATTTTCATGTAAAGAATTATAAACTCTTTTATTGTAACATTTTACTTAAGCATGTACAGATTTAAACATCGGAAAACCACATCAGATGCATTTTTTCTTCTGTTTCACCTGTTGTCATTAGATGAAGGCTGCATCTTCATGTGGTCCATCACGTGCATCTGCTGCTGGTTGGGTGAAAAAATCTGGAAACGGGCTCCATTACGGCTCAGATGATACATTGTGCTTAAAAATATTATCAATACTCTCAAAATTGTATACGGAATCAAATTTGAATTTGACTACTCATATTGCTCATACTTACTAGGTGGCCTCGTGGACGTCAGTCCCATCCCACCAACCACAGCCTGAAAAAACCTTCAATGGCAGAAACCAAACTGTGAACAAACGAAACAAACTCCATCTTTCAGTCTATCATTTAGTTCCGCATCTTACCACGGCAACGTTGGTGTTTCCCCAGTTTCCCCAGTCTCCACCATGGTGCACCAGACATGCAGGCTGGCGCATCAGAACAGCTGCAGTTTGCTTAGCAAGAAGTGCCCGTGATGCCAACATGATTGAATCTGGAGTTTATGGTCGAGGAGTGAAGCAGTCACACGAGGTGCCCAATTTGAACTTATAGCAAAACGTCCAATGGCATCTTGTGTCTTTTATACTGATGTTTTATCTTAGACGTCACTCCGTAAGCCTTGTTTCTGAGAAGATAAGATTCTTTGTCTAAGCAACCCTTTTCCTTTCTTCGTTGCCTATCTAAGATTACCTTCCTCAATTATCTTATTAACGTAAGTCATTTGGCCATAGACTTGTGTGGCCATCTGATGACCCGCATTTACCCCCTAAACAGACTGTGACTGTCTGACCATCGGACCTATGACCGCTGTCTCTAATTCATTTCCTAACTGGATTTCTGGCACTGGAAGTCTTTATATTTAAACTGGGAGTACTTATAATTGAGTTATTATGTATAAACTTTATCTAAAAGGTAGGGAAATATTTTTTTCTTGGATAATATTCCAGCAGCTCCTCCGGTCTCAGTAGCAGTCTCTTAATGTAATCCCAGACCTGATGATATTGGGATCAGGGGGACAAACCATCTGTTGCAGAAGTTCTTAAAAACATAAAATTTTACTACTACTGACAGAGGAGGGAAGAAAAGGCCGAAAATCTAAACCTGACCAAATCTAAATATCAACCAAAAATTATTTTATCATTAACTCCCTCCCTGTAAGACTCTCTTTCTTCTGCAGAACACAAAAGCAAATATTTTGAAGAACAAAACCAATGACTTTTCTCAAAATATTTTCTTTTGTTTTCCATTATAGAAAGGGCCATAAATAGGTGAAGAAAATCCATTTAAGGCGTATTGTCTAAAACATCCGGTGTCTAATTTATAGTGGATTGTCATATACATGATTACCATAGCTTTATAATGCACAATGAATGTTAATAAAATAACTGTACTGTATGAATGTAAATTGGATGGACGTGTCAAACTGCAGCAGGACCGTAGGGTTCATTTGAATGAGACAGTAAAACCCATTACTTAATCAGGTTCTAAATCACAGTAATTCAATGTAGTGTCTGCTGTGATCTTGGCTATCATCCAACAGGTAGTAGAGTCGCAGCCGCTCCGATCCCTTGCTATAAAAACCAGCAGTTTTTCGTCCAGATTGCACACAAGATCTGAATGAGCGATGACTGTATTTGATTTAAAGCAGCGACTCATCTTTATTTTCCTTGCTTTAGATAAATGAGCAGATGAGTTCTCATCTCAACCTTGACGTTTGGCTGCTACTCTGAAAAGTTTCTTATAAGGTTTACTAGAGAATCCAGCACAATGGCTGTTGATACTGACTTTCTCTGTCCAGTTTTTTACCACTTAACATGTCACAATGACATAAGAAATTGGAACTAACTCAAAAGAAAGGTCACATTTAGTTGTACTTTATTTGTCATGTTTTCAAAATCAAAGTTAGGAGTTCTCAGTTCTCTTAAAACGCATCTTGTGCGTGTCTTGAGCTTTTCTTTGTCGCTCTGACATGTGGCTGCCGAAGATGGGTTTAATGGCTGGTAGAAATTTCTCCACAGTTTCTCCTCTTTTGATCTGGCTGGGGTGTCTGGGGATTAAAATGACACAAAAATATGTTTTTGGAAATACGCCTGATCTGCTGAGAGATGTGTGAAGGGCAACCTACTGTTTTTTTGGCAGTGGTTTGAGAGGCGGCCTTGGAAAATGTTGATAAGCATCAGTCCTGAAAGGGAGATGATTTTATGGAAAATCATTTGACTGAGAGATTCCCAACTAGTAATACTATTATGTTTTGATAAATAATACAAAATATAATGTGAATCTTCTTACTTTTATTAAGAGAGAATGTAAATCTTAACTTAAGCTTTTATGTGACATTTATGAACAAAAAATATTGTTTCCAGGTGAATTATGAGGGTTTTATCACCCATTTTAATAAAAGCACACCTGGTGTTGTCACAGAGACAGGCCTTTGCAAGAGAAAGCGCTTCAGCAGATGATTTCTTTTTGTTCAGCACAAGCTCTCTGAGAATATTCTTAACCTGCACGAGCTGAGATAAAGATCATGGCATAACACTTGACATATTCTTGACATATATCCCTAACATACTCAACCCTCCTGACCTCCCGATACTGTGACATGTTGGCGTGATGAAGCTGACGGATGATGACCTCACACTCGTTCAGGGTCGGAGTGCGAGGATCCTGGGACGGACTGCAGGTGATCCTCAGAGGGAGAAGAGACGAGACGGATCCTTCGGCTTCTTCGGAGCTGAACAGAGTCAAAGGCAAGATAAACAGCAATGTGATTTATGGTGACGTGAGGTCGGGTAATCAGAGATGCTTATTGCAGGATTACAGAGGCCAAAATCACCTGATGGATCTACACTGAAAATTCTTCTCCTCACGACTGGATTGTGAGGAGTTACTGTCCGACTGTGTAGAAGCTGAGGAAACACGCTGTTGTTAGTTTGCAGACACTATCAACATACCGTATTTAAAAATCATTTTATGTGGCATGGTTAGTAATGCTGATACGTCAAATGTGACTTTGTTGAAAACCAAGCTGACCTTTTGGTAAATGTTGATGTTCCATGATCAACTGATATTGTAATTCTGTAAACATAAATGTGTTCATGATCCATTGGACACAGAATGCATACATCACAAGCAAAGTTCCTATCATATAGAAGTTGGACAGCACGTTCTTTTCTATAACTAAACATACGTGTGCATTTTTGTTGAATGGTTGTAAACACCTCCCTGCAAAAGTTTGAAACCAGTAACCAGGCATGTCAAAGCAGCATGTGTTGTTATTACTATGTAATGATCATGAAATGGTTCTTCAGGGATAATGTGAAGACCCTTAAGATGCATTTGCACCAAAAGATGATAAGGATCTACGCCGACGTGCCCACAACCACACCTTGCCATGGGTGTTTCCAAACTTTTGGAGGACAGTGCATATCTTTTTGTCTCGTACACCTTTATTAACCCGCTTCAGATGTTCGATTTCTGCATGCAGTCTCTCCAGCGTGTCTTTATGTTCTTGTTGAAGGAACAGAAGATCTTTCTCCAGAGACGACACACGTTTCTGGTCCTCATTGACACAGGGTTGAGTGCAGGGTTCTTTCGGACTCCTGATGTTGGCAGATGGACATCTGACCGTGCCGTCACTAGACAGAAGTCTGGGGTATCTCACCCTGTCCAGATCTCTGACTCTGGACCAGTTGGGTAAGTTTCTTAAAGGTGGCAGACTGCTGGTGTACATGCTGTTGGATGATGGATGGAAAGTGACCTTATGTCTACTTGTGAGCACACAATAAACTGCATTACACACATTTACATTGCAAGATCAGATCAGATTTATCTTGTACAATAGATCTCTAAAGTCCCTTACCTTGCATCTACCCTTCTTTCTATATTACATACTGCTTCCTTTCCTCACTTATCACCATCTGATCGATATTTAGACGATCTGGAACACAATCTTGGTCATTATTTCACGAGATTGTGTATTTGATCAATAGCTTGTTTCTCTTGAGCAGGTGAGACGCACAGCCTCGCTTCCTGAATCCATCAAACGTCACCATGGCAACCGTGCGCGCGCTCTATAAACACACGTGCACGCGCGCAAGTGGTTTTGATACCTTTTTTATTTTGGTTTGTTTGAACATTTTACACGTCAGCAAACTCCTTTCAAAAGAAACACAACAGGAAATGAGAATCAAGGAATTATAAAAATCAACCACCATGATGTCACAATCACATTTATGCAGCATCAAATAAATCATGCATTGATTTGATCAAAAACAATCAGAATCTTGATATCAAATGTGTTAAGACTTTCATCTGGACATTCGCTCTCTCACACCGTGAGCACTAAAGCGACACACCAAACACTTCACTTAAACACATACAAAACCAGTCCAATTCGTACAGAACACACACACACACACACACACACACACACACACAATGGTATGTTGGCAAACCTGAATGCTTCCAAATTATGATCAGATTATCAAGCAGACTGCTCGCTTGCTTCTTTGAGACTCAGATAATAAATAATAAATAGTTTTATCTGGGTGTGAATGTTCACGAAGCTTTAAAGCGTCATCATTCGCCCCTAAAAGCCTTTCGAAGTATGTATGTTTTTAATGCGTTAGGGAGATTGCACAAGTTGGTATATTTGCACCAGCATTTGTGGGCTGCTTCTGAAATAAATACAATTATAGTTTGATATCTTGTGTGATAAAAGGACAACTTTAAAAAGAAAAGCAAAAGACATGGCTGGAACTGGGTGGTGCTTCGGAAACCCTAAAATGCAAAGCAACATTAAAAAAGAGAAGTTATAGGTGATGAAACGTCAAACAACAGAGGCTTTTATAATTCCTCAAGTTTAGTTTATCAAAGAGGCTGTCTGTAAACGCATCCTCAGCAATCACACTGAGGATTTGCTAGTCTTTAGGTAATAAAGCGTGCCAAAAATATATATTGAAGATCAGTGTAGGATTTGTGCTGCTAGGTGCATGCAAACTACCTGAATATCAATCTGGAATTCTACAAGCACTGCCATTACTATTCTCTTTTATTTTATGTCAAGCGCAATGGCTCCGCCTGACCAAAGGAAAACTATCTTTTAACTGTGTGATGATCCGGAATACTGAATATACATATATTACTTTTTATAAAGGGGAACCTCAAATCAGTCTTTTCGAGGCCAATGGTGGCACGTGAGGGCAGGAGTGGCATCGAGCGTTGAGCGAGTGTGTATAAAGTAATAGTGGATGGTGGTCAGGGTGTGTATGCAGGTGGAGGCTGAAACTGGTTGGCAATGTCGTAGTCAGCTGGGTATGTTTCATTACTGTCCTCCATCTCTGAAAGGAGCTCCAGGGCCTGCTCCTCCTCTTCAGTGGGGTAGTGACGGAGCAGATTGGCCGCAGTGGCTAAAATAGAAGCACCGCCAGCGCCGGCCACAAGGTAGAAGCTGATGGCGAATGTGACGTAGATGAGCGAACCGTGATACTTCTTGTGCTGCTGTTGTAGAGATAGGATGAGTTCAGAGGCCCAGTAACAGAAGCCGATCACTGTGGCACACTGGAGAACTACAATGTGGAAAAATAAAGATCTGTATTCATACCATCCAGAAATGATAGAAACTAAAACACATCTGAGGACGTCATACCTGTGAGAATGTGAGCAAAGGCGTATCTGCGTGTGATCTTCAGAGCTGGATGTTTGGGTCCAAAGACATCCAGTAGAAATGCGGTCAAGCTGCACAGAATCCCCAGGAAACAGAAGGCAGCAATGACCCTCAAGAGCAGGATAGACTGAGAGTTGATACAGAAATCTGTGAAAGATAAGTTAGGGTTACAGTCTTAAAGACACATCTCTACCTATAATGTGCAGTTGTGTATAGTGCACCATCCATGATATAACCATGATACCAACCCTCAACAAGTTTCTCATCAATGTATCCCAAGACATCAGCAACGCCCAGCTCTTGTCTGGGACAGGTTCCTCCATGAACACGCAGCCAAGCTGGTTCTGCCAGAGCCGTACACAGTGCAGTGATGGAGAGCGCTCCGGGAAGCGCCGACGCCAGGCTCCGCTCAGGCTGTTTGGGCAAAGCCGTGCCTGCTCGCCGCCTTCGGTTTCCGGGCACAGCTGTTCCCGGAGGTGCGTACATGATCAGCTAAAAATATCTCTGATTGATTGACAGGGAGGGTGGACGACTTTCTTTGATGATCTGGAGAGGAGAAATATTTGGCATCAAGAATAATCTGATAACAAATATTAAATGTTTTTTACAGTTTATGATCTATATCATATTAATTATATTTTAATATATAAAAGACATCAGAAGAGCTCATGAGAGTTATTGTGCTTTTTATTATTTGACTTTAGTTTAATAATCAATCCTTAATTATAATAAATAGACTTTTTAAAAGAACAGCACCAAGAAATGAGAAATATTAGACAAAATAGTTTTTGATCAGACAAATTTTGGTTTTTGATCAGACATATTTCAGTTTTTGATCAGACATATTTCAGTTTTTGATCAGACATATTTTAGTTTTTGATCAGACATATTTCAGTTTTTGATCAGACATATTTCAGTTTTTGATCAGACATATTTCAGTTTTTGATCAGACATATTTTAGTTTTTGATCAGACATATTTTAGTTTTTGATCAGACATATTTCAGTTTTTGATCAGACATATTTTAGTTTTTGATCTGACATATTTCAGTTTTTGATCAGACATATTTTAGTTTTTGATCTGACATATTTCAGTTTTTGATCAGACATATTTTAGTTTTTGATCTGACATATTTTAGTTTTTGATCTGACATATTTCAGTTTTTGATCAGACATATTTTAGTTTTTGATCTGACATATTTCAGTTTTTGATCAGACATATTTTAGTTTTTGATCAGACATATTTCAGTTTTTGATCAGACATATTTTAGTTTTTGATCAGACATATTTCAGTTTTTGATCAGACATATTTTAGTTTTTGATCAGACATATTTTAGTTTTTGATCAGACATATTTTAGTTTTTGATCAGACATATTTTAGTTTTTGATCAGACATATTTTATAAAACATCACTAAAGTGAAATACTAAGCTATGAACATAAAGGGAAAACAGATTTAATATGATAATTATACAATAGTTACCTGTTGTGTGTTTGTGAAGCTCGTGTGACTGTAATGAGTTAACAACTGATCATTTGTGCTCGAGCTGGCCTTTAAATCTTAACAACACAAACACAAAAGCTTAAAAAACACTAAATTAAAAACAATCCTTTAAAAACAAACGAGTAGATTGTGTTGTTTCGAATAACCCCGTTCGCCGTTATTATATCAGCGTCATTTCTCGGTATTTTATTGATTATTTGGGATAAAAACATAAACAATAGCCCGTCCGCTTCCTCGACCAGACCGATTTCCTGCCGTCTTCCGTTTCCGGTGAGGAGCGGTGTGAACCAATCAGCGCCGTCCCCACTGCTGACGTCAGTCCTCGAGTACAGACATGATGTGCTGTGTAGTTAACTTCCCCTTACAATGCATATAAATATTCTGATAAATAATCTTCATTTTGTTCATTATACATTATTTATTATATTATTATGACAGTAAAAGTTTTGTTTCATGTGTGTTATATAATGAATGCATTACAACAAGCATATATAAGTAAATAAAGTTAGAATTATTATTGTTGTAATTCCTGTAAAGTACACTCGTTTAACACTTTTATTTTTAATTTAATTTTATTTTATTTGATATATGTCGTTCATGTTTCCTGAGGGTGCAGTTACAGCTCCCGTCCTGATGACGTCGCTGTTGCTTTGAGCAGCACCGGTAAAACAGAGAAGAACACAACAGGAAGTGAGCAGATCTGACACACACGTGACAGAGATAATAAAGGTGCAGTGTTATATAATTATATAAATAACAGATTAATATTCAAATGAAGGCATTCGAGTTGCTCGAGAGAGTCAGCGCGCATCCGGACGCCCGCTGTTGGTATGTCGCGTGGGATCCCGCGGGCGCGCTGCTGGCGTCATGTGGAGGAGACAGAGCCATACGAGTGTGGGGTAAACAAGGTACATAAACATTTCTATACTATACATGTTTAACAGTTATAAATGTTATACAGTTATACAGTTATACAGTTATACATGTTTTACAGCTATACATGTTTTACAGCTATACATGTTTAACAGCTATACATGTTTAACAGTTATACATGTTTTACAGCTATACATGTTTTACAGCTATACATGTTTAACAGTTATACATGTTTATAGTTATACATGTTTAACAGTTATAAATGTTATACAGTTATACATGTTTAACAGTTATACATGTTTAACAGCTATACATGTTTAACAGTTATAAATGTTATACAGTTATACATTTTTAACAGCTATACATGTTTTACAGCTATACATGTTTAACAGTTATAAATGTTATACAGTTATACAGTTATACATGTTTAACAGCTATACATGTTTAACAGCTATACATGTTTAACAGTTATAAATGTTATACAGTTATACAGTTATACATGTTTAACAGCTATACATGTTTAACAGCTATACATGTTTAACAGCTATACATGTTTTACAGTTATACATGTTTAACAGTTATAAATGTTATACAGTTATACAGCTATACATGTTTTACAGCTATACATGTTTTACAGCTATACATGTTTTACAGCTATACATGTTTTACAGCTATACATGTTTAACAGCTATACATGTTTAACAGTTATACATGTTTAACAGCTATACATGTTTAACAGCTATACATGTTTTACAGCTATACATGTTTAACAGCTATACATGTTTAACAGTTATACATGTTTAACAGTTATAAATGTTTAACAGTTATACATGTTTAACAGCTATACATGTTTAACAGTTATAAATGTTATACAGTTATACATGTTTAACAGTTATACATGTTTAACAGCTATACATGTTTAACAGTTATAAATGTTATACAGTTATACATTTTTAACAGCTATACATGTTTTACAGCTATACATGTTTAACAGTTATAAATGTTATACAGTTATACAGTTATACATGTTTAACAGCTATACATGTTTAACAGCTATACATGTTTAACAGTTATAAATGTTATACAGTTATACAGTTATACATGTTTAACAGCTATACATGTTTAACAGCTATACATGTTTAACAGCTATACATGTTTTACAGTTATACATGTTTAACAGTTATAAATGTTATACAGTTATACAGCTATACATGTTTTACAGCTATACATGTTTTACAGCTATACATGTTTTACAGCTATACATGTTTAACAGCTATACATGTTTAACAGTTATACATGTTTAACAGCTATACATGTTTAACAGCTATACATGTTTTACAGCTATACATGTTTAACAGCTATACATGTTTAACAGTTATACATGTTTAACAGTTATAAATGTTTAACAGTTATACATGTTTAACAGCTATACATGTTTAACAGTTATAAATGTTATACAGTTATACATGTTTTACAGCTATACATGTTTTACAGCTATACATGTTTAACAGCTATACATGTTTAACAGTTATAAATGTTATACAGTTATAAATGTTATACATGTTTAACAGCTATACATGTTTAACAGCTATACATGTTTAACAGCTATACATGTTTAACAGCTATACATGTTTAACAGTTATACATGTTTAACAGTTATACATGTTTAACAGTTATACATGTTTAACAGCTATACATGTTTAACAGCTATACATGTTTAACAGCTATACATGTTTAACAGTTATAAATGTTATACAGTTATACAGTTATACATGTTTAACAGCTATACATGTTTAACAGCTATACATGTTTAACAGTTATAAATGTTATACAGTTATACAGTTATACATGTTTAACAGCTATACATGTTTAACAGCTATACATGTTTAACAGCTATACATGTTTTACAGTTATACATGTTTAACAGTTATACATGTTTAACAGCTATACATGTTTAACAGCTATACATGTTTAACAGCTATACATGTTTAACAGCTATACATGTTTAACAGTTATAAATGTTATACAGTTATACAGTTATACATGTTTAACAGCTATACATGTTTAACAGCTATACATGTTTAACAGCTATACATGTTTTACAGTTATACATGTTTAACAGTTATACATGTTTAACAGCTATACATGTTTAACAGTTATAAATGTTATACAGTTATACAGTTATACATGTTTTACAGCTATACATGTTTTACAGCTATACATGTTTAACAGCTATACATGTTTAACAGTTATACATGTTTAACAGCTATACATGTTTTACAGCTATACATGTTTAACAGCTATACATGTTTAACAGTTATACATGTTTAACAGTTATAAATGTTATACAGTTATACATGTTTAACAGTTATACATGTTTAACAGCTATACATGTTTAACAGTTATAAATGTTATACAGTTATACATGTTTTACAGCTATACATGTTTTACAGCTATACATGTTTAACAGCTATACATGTTTAACAGTTATAAATGTTATACAGTTATACCGTTATACATGTTTAACAGCTATACATGTTTAACAGCTATACATGTTTAACAGCTATACATGTTTAACAGTTATACATGTTTAACAGTTATACATGTTTAACAGCTATACATGTTTAACAGCTATACATGTTTAACAGCTATACATGTTTAACAGCTATACATGTTTAACAGCTATACATGTTTAACAGTTATACATGTTTAACAGTTATAAATGTTATACAGTTATACATGTTTAACAGCTATACATGTTTTACAGCTATACATGTTTAACAGCTATACATGTTTAACAGCTATACATGTTTAACAGTTATAAATGTTATACAGTTATACAGTTATACATGTTTAACAGCTATACATGTTTAACAGCTATACATGTTTAACAGCTATACATGTTTAACAGTTATACATGTTTAACAGTTATACATGTTTAACAGTTATAAATGTTATACAGTTATACCGTTATACATGTTTAACAGCTATACATGTTTAACAGCTATACATGTTTAACAGCTATACATGTTTAACAGTTATACATGTTTAACAGTTATACATGTTTAACAGCTATACATGTTTAACAGCTATACATGTTTAACAGCTATACATGTTTAACAGTTATACATGTTTAACAGTTATACATGTTTAACAGTTATAAATGTTATACAGTTATACATGTTTAACAGCTATACATGTTTTACAGCTATACATGTTTAACAGCTATACATGTTTAACAGCTATACATGTTTAACAGTTATAAATGTTATACAGTTATACAGTTATACATGTTTAACAGCTATACATGTTTAACAGCTATACATGTTTAACAGCTATACATGTTTAACAGCTATACATGTTTAACAGCTATACATGTTTAACAGTTATACATGTTTAACAGTTATACATGTTTAACAGCTATACATGTTTAACAGCTATACATGTTTAACAGCTATACATGTTTAACAGCTATACATGTTTAACAGCTATACATGTTTAACAGTTATACATGTTTAACAGTTATAAATGTTATACAGTTATACATGTTTAACAGCTATACATGTTTTACAGCTATACATGTTTTACAGCTATACATGTTTAACAGCTATACATGTTTAACAGCTATACATGTTTAACAGCTATACATGTTTAACAGCTATACATGTTTAACAGTTGTACATGTTTAACAGCTGTACATGTTTAACAGCTGTACATGTTTAACAGCTGTACATGTTTAACAGCTGTACATGTTTAACAGCTGTACATGTTTTACAGCTATACATGTTTTACAGCTATACATGTTTTACAGCTATACATGTTTTACAGCTGTACATGTTTTACAGCTGTACATGTTTTACAGCTATACATGTTTTACAGCTATACATGTTTTACAGTTATATATTTTATATATAGTATTTGGGTCAGTGGTGTTGTTGACACGTATCAAGATGATAATATGTTTGCATATTTTTGGTATTTTTGTGTTGCTATTGTGTTGTTGTTTTTTTTAATGTTGTTGATGTTGTGTTGTTATTGTGTTGTTGTTATTGTGTTGTTGTTGTTGTTGTGTTGTTATTGTGGTGTTGTTTTGTTGTTATTGTGTTGTTGTTGTTCTTGTTTTGTTATTGTTGTTGTTTTGTTGTTGTTGATTTGCTGTTTTTATTGTGTTGTTGTTTTTGTTATTGTGTTGTCAGGTGACAGCTGGGTGTGTAAGTGTGTTTTGGCTGATGGACATCAGAGGACGGTCAGGAAAGTGGCCTGGTCTCCCTGTGGGAAATATCTGGCATCCGCCAGCTTTGATGCCACCACATGCATCTGGAAGAAGACCAATGATGATTTTGAGGTTTGTTATCTAGTATATCATGTTCGCACGGATCACGAAAGAAGATATTTTTAAGAATATCGGGAACTAGCACACATTTACTTACATTTGTCTTGTGTTCGCACTATATAAGTGAATGTGTGCCCCTGCTGTTCGGCTGTCAACTTTCTTGAAGATATCATCTTCTGTGTTTGTAATCATACAGGTTTGACATGACAACAGTGTGAGTATCTGATGACACAATCGTTTCATTTTGGGTGAACTCTCGCTGTGTTTACAGTCGCTGACAGTGTTGGAAGGTCATGAGAACGAGGTGAAGTGTGTGGCTTGGGCTCCGTCGGGAAACTTACTGGCGACCTGTAGCAGAGACAAAAGCGTGTGGATCTGGGAAGGTGCCTCTTGTGATGACATTTTACATTTAAGACCCACTTTCTTTCTTTAATAGTGCTTATAAGATAGTGTTAATAATATGGGGTAAAAAATAAAGCATACAGGTGCGGAAAAATACAAAATGCAATGAATGATGAAATTGTTCATTTTTCTTTCAGTGGATGAAGAGGATGAATATGAGTGTGTAAGTGTGGTAAATTCACACACACAGGACGTGAAACATGTTGTCTGGCACCCGACACAGGAGGTACAGGTTATGTTCATTTTACCTGATGTCTTTTAAGATGTATATGCGACCTGCTTCTCTTCTTTTTCAGCATTGTATAAAACCAAACAACTTTATCTTTATGATTTAACCAACGCTGAAACCCCTTTGTTTCCACAGCTTCTTGCTTCAGCCAGTTATGACAACAAGGTGTGTATTTATAAAGAGGAAGACGATGACTGGGAGTGTAGAGCCACACTAGAGGGACACACCTCCACAGTGTGGAGTCTGACCTTTGACCCTGAAGGACACAGATTGGCTTCATGTAGTGACGACAGGACTGTGAAGATCTGGAAGGAGTCAACATCTGAAGATGGTAAGAACATTGTCTTTTATATGAATATAACAGGTTTACAATGATGTAATCCACTTGTTAATGTTTGTGTTGTTGTAGGTTTAACAGATGAGTCCTGGAGGTGTGTTTGCACCTTGTCTGGGTTTCATGGGAGAACAGTTTATGATATTGCATGGTAAGATGCTTCAGTTCAGCACAAAGTACATTTAAGCTAAGTAATGTGTATAATATATATATATATATGCGCAGTTAACAGTCATGAATCTCAGAATGGTAAAGGTCTGATTCATTGGCTGTGACATTTATGTCTTTCCGTACAATTGACTAAGTTTGGTTTTAATATGTTTTCTCTCATGTCAAGGTGTCGTCTGACTGGTGCTTTGGCCACAGCATGTGGTGATGATGGAGTCCGTGTGTTTGAGGAAGATCTCACAGCTGATCCAGAGCAGCCCATCTTCATCCTGTCTGCACACATGCCGAAAGCTCACAGTCAGGATGTCAACTGTGTTGCTTGGAATCCAAAGGAACCAGGACTGCTTGCCACCTGCAGTGATAATGGAGAATTTGCTCTTTGGAAATACAGCTCGGACACCTGAGCCGTTGTATAAAAAGTGATGAATGAGTTCTCATGAGATGCTTTTCTTCTATTGTGCCATTTTGCTTTTTTTTGTTTTGTTCCAGTGCTCTGACCGACAGTTTCTGCAGCAATATATGTTAATGCTTCCATTGAGGTTTGTTTGATGGTTGAGTAACATTTCATTACTGGTTTTAATAGTCCTTGCACGTAAAGAAACTTTTTGCTTTAAGGGCAATTTGAAGCCTTGACTGATTTAAATAAAATAGGCTACTTCATGCTAAAGCACACATAATCTTAATGTCTTCTTAGACAGGTTTTTTACTTTGTCTTGGATCTGTCTCTCTTTAATTCTTCTCTTGAAATGTGAATTAAATCAAGATAGGGATATAAGTGGCATATTTTCATTTTAAAGCAAACGAATCATCAAATTCAGAGTAGTATTTATTTAAATTAATTTGAGATATGCATAGAAATTAACTCAACGAAAGATGTTTGATCAATTAAAAAAAACAATAGTTTAATATGTCAAACCAAAATTATGTCCCCCCCAAGAATGTCAGGTCAGGTCTTTACGGACATCCAGATGTATGTGATAACTGTCTATGCTGAGTATCTCACTCATTTACATTGCAATTCAAAAACAGCACAAATAAGCAAAGGTGTGGATATTAAATATTTTCAGGGCTTTCTGCCTTTCTTCCGCAGAGACTGTCCTTCACCAGAAAACGCTATGAAGTTATTTGCAGTATCATCCTGGACACAATTAAAAATATAGGATTAAGTTAGGTACATTTACAGATTACAAGTTATCCTGCAGTAAAAAACTAAATTCTTTACACACGCAAATGTCTCTGTATAAACCTTACTCCACAATTGCATTCCTCAATAGCAAACTCTTTAACAATGAAAGCTAACGGACTGTGAGTCTGAATGCCAGGGTGTCCTTGTGGACTTGTAATGGTTAAAATTACTCTATTTTTTAGTGAAAGTTTATGTGCTGGTTTTGTACTTCCCCTGATTCAGAATGCAATCATTAATTAATCATGCTTATTACACGTGAATATTTGTACCCAACTGTTGTGTAACGATATTCCCTAAAATATAAGCCAGTCATGTAAGCCAAACAACGCAAAACCAAATACACATTGTCCTGGGCTTGTAAAGGGGGGCTTCCATAACACAGTATCAGTGTTTATGGGGCGGTCGCATAATTCCCAAGGTTCAGATAGCAATCATCCATTAAGTCATGCTTCACACACGTGGATATTTGTACTTGATTGTTCTCTATCGTTATTTCCAAGAATGTTAATGCCATTTTCATCTTTTGGAAGCCAAAATAAAATGAAACTAAATCCACATCGTCCTGGACATGTCTGCTGTATCATTCATAATAACGTTTAAGGTAACGACATCTTTACTTATGTAAACATATGGGCGGGTTAATTCAAATAGTCAAATTTACCGACGTAGAACTCATTTACACATGCCATTTCAGGCAGATCAGGGTGATCCTTCATTTTTATACAGAATAGCTATTTTTTCTGATGCTTCAATTACTGCTATTTCACATGCCTAATACATGTATGAGAAAGTTGTAAAACACCAAAAAAATCAATCAAACAGCCCTTTAACGCTTTAATGTATGATTCACTTACCATTTCTGTTCTGCGAGGCTGTTGTCTGGAATTACGAATAAAGGTGATCCGTCCGATTTTGAAATCATAGTTTGGAATTCCACTGCATGATATGGAAAAATGCATGCCTCTTTAACACATGGTTAAAAGGATATATAACAGCGTGGAAAGTTGAGATGGGACTATGGATATACCGTTTGATGTCATTAGGATCAATGGGTGCTGGACTTGGTTCAATGCCTTTCTTCTTTCCATCTAGACGATTCCCAGAACCCGTGAAAGCCTGAGAAAGAAGAGCAGGTATAGAAACAAACAGATCATGTTTCTAAGCAATAAAATAATATTCGATTGCATTATCACAAAATCATCATTTGACTTACTCTAAAGCCCAGATCCATCTCATAGCTACTGGGATCTGCATCCTCCTCCTGCCCAAAAAAGAAGCAGTATAAGTTACTCATGAGCAAAAAAAACAACAACATCCATGTAAATCACAATGCTGACATATAATGAATTCATATGCAGATAGGAAGAACATACAGCGGGTTCTTCAGGATGTGGCATGTGTCTCTCTGGTTCTTTATAACCAAGAGGAGCATCAAAGTCCACCTGAATAAAAACATGATAATTATGGGTAACAATACAGAAAAATGAGTCTGAAAATATACTTTCTGTGCATTAAAAGTGACAAGCAAATAGCCTTACATTCATATCACATTCGATGATGGATACAGCCTTGTCTGGCTTGGTCTCCATGACTCGTAACTCATAGATCTGAAAAACGATGAGACAGTGTTAGTCTGTGTAGTTAACATTCCTATGGCCTGTTGATGTATAAAATGAACCTTTTCATTGTAGTTGATGGCAATCACATCTCCTGTGGTCAAACAGGCAAAATTCCTCAAAGCATTTTCTAATCTGCAACAATTAATATGAGAAAAATTATTTTTGATGCACATTTAAATCAAGCTACAGATCTATTAAGGGATGTTATTTCTCTATAACAACTGTGACAACTTTGTAACTTTGTCCATAAATATTTATGTTCCTGATTAATAAAATAGGATGTATTGTTTTCTTGTAGTTCACGTAGATAAATGTCTAAATGTTATTGGAAACTTTGTTTTTACTCACACAGCTTTAGGGTTGGTGATATCAAGGAAGTCTGGACTCTGTGGCTGAAATTTCGAGTATGTGGCAACCATGAGATTGACGCTCTCCACCTGGACCAAACCTCCCTCTTCCAACAGCAGGTTCTGCATCATCTAAAACAAAATCAAACAAAAGTATTTTCAAATTCCTTATAATATTCAACACAATGTACAATTAAGGCCTGAGAATAATTAAAGGTTGTACCCAGTGAGGGAGATAACAGATGCCTTCATCTGCCACAAACTCCAGAACTCCACAGTGAGTCATTCTGTCTGAATTCTTGTTGGTGAGTTTGAAGAGCATGGGGTATGTGATGTTAAGTCTGCCTGAAAAGATACAACACACCAGATAAACACACACAACATTTATAAAAGAATGTATTTCGTGTGTAACGTTGCGACGGACTTACTCAGCTGGTCCAAGGCAGACGGAGGCATGATTACTGAAAATGCAAAAAAAAAATATTTCAACTTCAACGTTATACGGTATTACAAATCCCATTAAACAGAGCTTCACTGGCTGATCACTTACTCTTTCCTCCTTTCTCCACATCTGAGCGGTCGTTGGGCCCTGCCAGCATGGACACGGAGTAACATCTGTACTGTGTGGAGAAGCGGTTCTGGAAGACTCGACCCACATGAGGCTCAAACATGTTGAAGGAAAACTGATGGGGACCAGAACAGATTTACTTGTAAAGCCTTTAATGTATATACCTTAACATATATGTATATTTAATATGTGTGTGTGTGTGTGTGTGTGTGTGTGTGTGTGTGTGTAATGTATGTATATGAGTGTGTGTGTAATGTATGTATATGAGTGTGTGTGTGTGTAATGTATGTATATGAGAGTGTGTGTGTGTGTGTGTGTGTGTGTGTGTGTGTGTGTGTGTGTGTGTGTGTGTGTGTGTAATATATGTATGTTTGTGTGCGTGTAATGTGTATGTGTGCGTGTAATGTGTATGTGAGTGTGTGTGTGTGTGTGTGTGTGTGTATATATATATATATATGACAGTTTAGTGTTCTATACATTGGGTTTAATTTGTAATATACTTAATAAATATAAAAAATATTATAAACCATCAATCAACTGAGCCAAAAACATAATAACAATTAGCATTATTACTTTAACAGTCATGACAAACCTTTTGTACTATTATTTTGGATAACTCTGTTAAAGTAAATTTGCTTAACAAACACATTTACATATAAATGTAACAATTAATAAACAATCTGACACAATGACACCGCAGCTTTCTACTGCCCGTAGCTTAGCATCACAAAACCGGTAATAAACGTCATTTAAACACGTCATTATACTTGCAAGAGTAGTTATATATATATATAATAAATACCATCTTAGCTTGACCGCTGCAGCCTGACAACAATCAAGAATATAAACTGAATAAAACTCAACAAACAGCGGCTCTTCCTGTTAGTGAGAAGTGCCTGTCCCGGAAGTGACGCAAAAACACAACAAACGCTTCAGCCAATCACGTCTGTCTTTCACGGTCGGGACGCAAATAAAAACCGTTTTTTGCTATTTGTTTTATTTCAGATAAACAACTTTGTAATATTTACAAATTAACCCAAAACAACTTTTAAAAAATTATTTTAATTTATTATCAGGCACCTAGCGACGCATTCTATTGGACGAGGAGAAGGATCTCCTCTGCTCGAATGCCATTGGACAATGCAACCGCCCGTCACGGAAAGCCATCATTCTATTGGACGAGGAGAAGGATCGCCTCTGCTCAAATGTCATTGGACAATGCAACCGCCCTTCACGAAAAGCCATCATTCTATTGGTTACTTGTACAAGGGTGTTTTGGCGCCACTGTCAAACGCGGAAGTCTGAATTTCAAACACCAAGCGCCGGATTTAATGAACGCAATACGGTGCACTGATCGAGTTCTGTTGTTTTTAATGTTTAATGTCTGAAAGTTTATTTTAACATGTTTGTTACGGATATTCGAAAGGAATTTTATGATGTCGTCGTTAATCAGGCGAGTATTGATTGTTTTGCCCTTAAAATGCTTCAACTTATTTACAATCTCTAATATTTATAACTCATTAAAACATGTCATATCAAAGTGTGACTATTACATGCTTATTGACAGTAAGTGATGTAATGTATAGTGATTTCCATTGACATTGTGTATGTCTGTAACATGTTGTGTATTTAAATGTGTTAACAAACATGTGTTTTTATATATTTAACATTGTTTTATTTTCATTATCAATACAGAGAGTGGCTCTGCTGGTGTCTGCTGATATTGATGCTCTCTGTGCCTGTAAAGTGTTACAGGTTAGTATCTATTAAAGCCTTAAAGTGATAGGTCACCCCATATTAAATTGTTATCATTTAAACTGTATATCATTCTTCTGCAGAACATCCAATAATATATTTTGATTCTAAATGAACAGCAATGACACCCAAACATGGGCACAAAACCTGTGCCAGTCAATAGGTGCCAGTCCCCAACCTTCTTTAAAATATCTTTTTTAGAAAGTGAATTTGCACTTGTATATATTTACTTATGTTTGTTTTAAGCTTTCCAAACTATATTATTTATTTATGTGGGTTATTAAACATATGTTACATTTATTTAATTTGTTTCATTTTTAATCTGAACTTATTTGATCGTTTAATAACAATGTGTGATCAACAGAAAATCACGGCAGATCACTGATCATGTGACAGTCCTGTCACCCAACAGTTCAGTTTCATGTTTTCTGTTTGTGTCGTACAGGCTTTGTTTCATTGTGATCACGTGCAGTACACGCTCATCCCAGTCACAGGATGGCAGGAGCTGGGCACTGCTTTCATGGAACACAAAGAACAGGTAGTTCAGTATTACTGACAATATAAATGCGTATACCATATTCATATGTTAAATTAAACCAAAATCAGTTTAAGTGTTCAATCAGCTTTTCTGTGTATTGTGACTTCTTTCTCTAGTATCAGTATTTTGTTTTGATAAACTGTGGGGCGAATGTGGACCTGCTGGAGACCCTTCAGCCTGAGGAAGACTCTGTTTTCTTTATCTGTGATACACACAGACCTGTTGATGTGGTCAACGTCTACAACGACACACAGGTGCTGATGTTCATCTTAACACTGATGTGTCTCGTGTCTGAATGTACTGTAATCTTACAATGTATCGTACGTTATCAGATTAAGCTTCTGACAAAACAAGACGATGATCTCGGGGTTCCGGCCTATGATGACATCTTCCGTGACGATGAGGAGGACGAAGACGGTGATGGAGATGATTCTGGAAATGAGAGCGATGGAAGTGCAGAGCCTTCTGGTAAAAGGAGGCGTTACGATGAGGTATCTTTATCGCTCACACATGAGGAGACACTGATTTCGTGGTTTTTTATTCTAATGCTTGTGTTTGTTGTTTCAGGGAGCTTTGGAGAGAAGAATCGAACGGCAACGTGCCAGACGTGAATGGGAAGCTCGCAGGTTGTAATGGAGCCGATTTTATAGTAATGGTTCTATAATTGGTTATCTGTTTTTTTCTAATGGATCTTTGTATGTTTGCAGGAGAGAGATTCTGTTTGACTATGAGCAGTATGAGTTTCATGGAACATCAGTGAGGAACAATACAATATTTATTTTAGAAAAGCAAACTCTGACTGAGATAAATTCATAATGTAGAAGGTGTCCACGCCGTTGTTATAGTGACATATCTGTGTTATTTCTTCACAGTCGGCGCTGCTGATGTTTGAACTGGCCTGGGTCATGTCTAAAGACACTAAAGACATGCTGTGGTGAGCTTCGTGCTTTCTGACATCTACTGACTGTACATTACTCACACTTAACACTGAAACTTTGATTGACAGGTGGACTATTATTGGCCTGACTGATCAGTGGGTTCATGATAAAATACCACAGTAAGAGTCTTATCATTTGTTTAAGACTTTCATTGCCATTTAATCCAATGATGTAACAGCATCTGTGTTTTTTTTTTAGTATGAAGTATGTGACTGACATAGCTACTCTTCAGCGGCATGTGTCCCGTCACAATCACAGAAATGAGGATGAGGAAAACTCGCTCTCCATCGACTGCATGAGAATCTCTTTTGAATACGAGTATCCTTAAAGTGTCTTGTTGTTTATTGGTTGGCTAGAGCATAAAATGAATCACAGATGATGTTTCTGAGCTTCTCCATGATGTTTTTCTCATACTCTGAACTGCTGTTTGCTTTTCCCTGTTCGTAACAGTACCTAGTAGGGTTTTTGATTATTATATATTTAAGTATGTCAGGTGACCCTTAACCCCATCTGTTCTTCAGTCTGAGGTTGGTTTTGTACCAGCACTGGTCTCTGTATGAGAGCATTTGTAACTCCTGTTACACTTCCTGCAACTTGAAGCTCTGGTCCATCAACGGCCAGAAGAAACTTCAGGAGCTCCTGGCAGATATGGGGTGAGTGTACATTTGCTTTAGGTTTAAAAACTTCATATGTAGTTTATGTATGCATTTTACAGTAGTTCATGGGAATTCGAGGGTTATTAATAAGTACATAAGGATATTATATTTAAGAACTATAATCTAAACTTGTTCAACCAATGCAATGCAGTTATAACAAATGAATATCTGTCCATTTTAACATGGCTGTTTTACAAACGATTTATAAAACACAATTCTCCTACAGACTTCCACTCAAACAAGTTCGGCAGAAGTTTAACTCCATGGACATGACCATCAAAGAAAACCTGCGTGAGGTCATTGAGGAATCTGCCAATAAATTTGGGTGAGAAATGTGAACATTTCCATAATTTGTCGGTCAAATTAAATATGCACTAGTGATATCAATACTTATATGTATTGTGTTTTTCCTTAGCATGAAAGATATTCGTGTCCAGACATTTGGTGTACACTTTGGCTTTAAGAATCGCTTCCTGGCCAGTGATGTGGTTCATGCTGCTGCCGCCCTGCTTGAGAACGTGGAGAAAGATGAAACGGCAACAGACAACTTCATCAAAGCTCTAGATTGTCTGTCCAGGTATGCGTGTTGCCCTTAGGGTGTATGTACCTAAATGATTCATTAATGAATCTCCAATCGATTTATATAACCAGCAAAAAAGATTGGAAACAGGTTGGTGGACATCATGTGATGAAAAGAAATCTACAGCATTTGATAGTTGTAACATATTTTCCGTAGGAGTAATCTGGAAAGGCTCCATCTAGGTATCGATCTGGCCAAGAAGAAATTAAAGGCCATCCAGCAGACGGTGGCGAGCTGTATCTGCACAAACCTCATACTGTCACAGGGACCCTTCCTGTACTGCCACCTCATGGAGGTCTGGAGATAACAGATGCATTAAATGTCATGTCCACATCTGTAGCTCCCATTTGTTAAATTGTAACCCAACACATTTTGTCCATTTACTGTCTGCAGGGAACACCAGACGTGAAGCTGTTTTCTAAACCACTGGCTTTAACTCTGCTCTGCAAATATCTGCTTAAAGCTTTTGTCTGCTCTGTAAGTTCATACATACAAGAAAAGATTTAAACATTTGCTCTCCATTGGCCAGTATATACAGTGATTGAGGTCAGAGGGATGTGAAGGTCAAAGATCATTGTGTGTGTGTGTGTGTGTGTGTGTGTTTTCGGCAGACGAGGAATAAGCGCTGTAAGATCCTGCCGTTGATAATGGCCGCTCCTCTGGATGTGGAAAAGGGAACACTGATTGTCCTGGGAATCCCACCAGAGTCAGACACTTCAGATAAGAAAAAGTGAGGTTTTATATAGAGATGTTTCACTCACCACATGTTGAAGCTTCAAATAAAAAGCTTGAATGAGTGTTTTTGTTTCTAGTTTCTTTGGCAGGGCTTTTGAGAAGGCTGCTGAGAGCACCAGCTCCAGAACTCTGCATGATTGTTTTGACACATCAAGTAAGTCTCCACAAGCACACAAACACACAGTCATGGGTGCTCCACAAGCACACAAACACACAGTCATGGGTGATGGTCTCACATGCACCTCTAGAGGGCTGTAAGTCACCTGTTTGCTGTGTCAATTGAGAGTTTAGATTAATGAATCAATAACAAGTAATAAGCCTTTCTAGTGTTTATGTAATTATGTGGTTCTACAAACTAGCAAAAAGTACTTTTTGTTAACAAAGTTTTTATATAATGTGGCATGACTTGAGCATTATGAAAGCTTGTTTGGTGTCAATTCTCAATATTAATGAGCTATTTATGAACTTGTATAATATAAATTCTTTATATTTCTAGAAAGTGGACAAATGCACTTTCTTTCTTTATTATTTATACATTATTAATATCATGTTTGAAGACTACTGATGAGTCATGCAGATCTGGTTTCAATATTACCGTAATTGTTTGACAAAATCTGTTCTGTTGGATCGGAGGCTGTTTCCATCGAATTCTGTTAATTTGGTGCCAAATATCTTCAGCTCTGCCAGGACCATCAGAATTTATTTTCATCAGCAAATAGTGAATTAAATCTCTATTGTTGCAAGCAACACGCTACTTTAATGTGCGAAACGCCAAGGATTTTTTCATCTCCTAGCTGTATTGAAAATGTATGTACATTTACACCATTAAACTTACTATTTTACGATTCGGTGTTTCAAACCTATAAATGTGAAGGGTGTTTATAACAGGTCAAATGAAGATGTGCTGCATTCTTTTTTTAATCCCGCTTTATCTCTGCAGTTATTGAGCTGAAGATGGAGGACAGGGGGAAATTTTTGGATGCCCTTATCACCCTCTTGTCATAAAGACCCTTTTACATGCTGGGAACTATCATTTAACCGCCCACAGAAACTGTAGACGGGAACTGGGTGTATGTATGTATGTAGGAGTTCTCTTTACCTAACACACTGTGTGGCTTTTTCAAATGGAATCTTACACCCCTCGTGTATTTTGACATGTTCTCAGTCAGTTTGGTGCCAAATACCTTCAGAGAAGTTCATCTTTTATACCATCCAGAGACCTTCCTAAAGACATCAACATCACCTCAGTCCAGCTGGTGTTTTGGTTGTGGGTTTTGTGACATTCTCAGACTAAAACTGTGTTTGCGTCTGTACAGGATTTAAATGTATTGTAGTGTTTGCGTCATGTAATTTAGGATTGTGTGAGTTTTGTGTGTTATATAAGAATTGAAATAAATGCTTTTTATAACTTTTTGAACCATTCATTTCTTTTAAGCATAATTTTTTGGATAATTCATTTGTTTTAAACATAAACATGGCTGGAAATTCCATGGCTAGAAATGTAAAACCCAACAAAGGTGTCTTATAAAGTAGTACTTAACATTTCTTTCATTTTAGTTTTTACTCTAAAGTATAGTAAACCTATTGACACTGTCACTTGAAAAGGATGTTCAATGATTGTAGATGAGGATTTGAATCCATTAATTGGTAAAAAGGTGCTTTTTAGGTCACCTGCAAACAAGTAACCCACGGGGGTTTCAAGCATGTATAAAACAAATCGAATGTGGGTTAAATTAGTGCTCTTACTGAAAAAGTATGTATAACATCTTAAAATTGTTTCATTCATGTGTGTATTTACACACAGATGGCTACCAGTGTGCAATGACAAGTTCTTGCATTACTTTTTTCTTTCATTCGGTCTCAACAGCACTGGGGCAGAATTGTCTCCCTCTGTCATATCACTGTGGATGAGATCTCTTGTCTAATGACCGGGTGGATTTGTTTATGTATCATACAGTAGGCTATTATCAAAGTCTGAGCCCACTGTTTATCTTTCTGCCCTGTTTCTCTTCCTTCGGTTTTTCACGTCTCCGCACAGTTACAATTGTAACAAAACATGTGCTGAATTTATATCAATTACAGAGAATTGTGATGAACAGGATGTTGTGGCTAGAAAACTATAACCCCAATTATTTAAATACAGCTAGTATAAAAATAGAAACTATTAAAAAAATATTTAAAACCAAAACATCGGTTGCTTGTATATGTTTTTTGGTTTAACAGACTCAATAGTGCAGAGCCAAGCTCTGTGATATCCAACCCTTTTTTATGTTCCTGTTTTCTGTAAATGTCTAACCCTGTGTACGATCAGTAATAACAGAAGATCAGACTCTGTTGTTTTTTCCTGTAATCCGCTCTGCTGGTATGTCATGGATTGGTCGGATGACTCAACACAACTGTAACAGAAAACATCATCTGTCCACAGCGCTGCAGAGCGCCTTGTTCTTTATTTTCTGTTGCTTTCTTTCATTCTGTTCTTCAGTGGTTTGATCCCATGAGGATTAACTGCTCGGGAGAACCACAAACAATAGAAGCATCTCTGTGTGGCCACATCACACTGAGATGCCCACCTGCACTAAAGTAAATGAAAGAAAAATGCGAGAACACTTCCGATGGTCATGGATTCTGTTCTTTTCTGTTCATGTTTGCTTAAAAACAGAACTGTTTATGATTTTATGTTTTTTTCTAGCAAATAGAGAAATATAAATTAAAATATCTGTTTTTATGTAATCTCTATGCTTTGGTGTATTAAAAAAGAAGGAAAATATGGCAAGATGTAATACATGATATATTTTTTGCCGTATGCAGTTTCTGGTTTTGGTTTTTGGCCTAACTGCTACATTTCCTTTCTAGGAGAGGCTGAAACATACGCTTATGAGTGAACAAGGTTCAAATCTCCATGAAAAGACGGTCACACATCCATGCCGGATCCTGCCAATTAAAACTCTGTCCAACGGTGACAACTAGTTCAGCAGACGTGTGTGAGGTCTTGGATCCATGCTCTGTTAAATGACAAGAATGTTGTTCCCATTGTCATATTGCAAACACGGAAAAATACAGAAAAACATATATCGAAAACAGAATATGATATGAGTCTTGTGTTGCCGTGACTGTTCCTTAAGCTGCACTCCCAGCAGGAGGTTAAATCCACGTCTACTCTGATTTACTTTGAACCTGCAGACATTACATTTTTCATTAAGAACATTCCAGAATCAGACATTCCTGAACCGGCAGGGATCAGCCAGCGCTGCCAATCAATGTCCATGGAAGAAAGACAATTACAAGAAAAATACATCTGAGCTATCTATTGTTTCTCCAACAACAAGGAGATGAAATAAAGATCAAGAATGTGTAAACCTTTTCCTTTTAAGAAAAATACCCCAGTGATCCGATACCCCAAAATCTCTAACAAATATTATGATATCAAAACCCTTCAAGACCAGTTGTGATAACCAGAGACATTTTTACTCATTTTGAAAACTCCTTATGAGGAAATGTAAGAGAGGTGGATATTTAAATGAGCCGGGAGTGAGATCTCCATCCAGAACGTCCGTCCACTCCTTCGAATGTTCTTATCCTCGCAGGGGTCGTGATGACTTGTATCACGTTTTGGTATTTTCATGCGTCATCTTTTCTTGATTATGATGACACTCCCATTTTTATTGCATAGTAACACACACATGCACACACGGAGTCCCTGCCCCTCCTCATCAACTTCCTTCCTGTTTCCTGTTAAGCTGACCCCTGAACAGGAAATCTGATCATTCTGTTGATCTATATCAATTCTGCATCGTAATCAGCTTCACATGAACACATCCCAACACAACACGTCTTGTTCTTGTTTGTTGATTAACATTGCAGTTTGTCAGCCTGGAATCCGGAGCATACATATTAGGGAATGCATTCAGATCAATACTCTAAAAACAGTAAAGTAATCTGAAATACTTCTGTAAACAGGTATAGTGTCATGTGATTCTAACAAACTTGATTTTATCCTCGTGGTCCCGGGTTTGTGGTTTCCGATGGTTTGATTGACAGAGGGAGTGTGGACAGTGACTTATCCGGTGTGAATCAGGGTGAGAGGTTGTTCACATCAGACCGTCGCCTTGGCAATGAAGTGGGTGATGAAATCACGACAGGTCATCCATGAGAACCGGGAAATGACTTCTGACCTTTGAAGAGCAAATGTCAGCATCGTAGTCATGGTAACCAATAGTGTATGTGACGGGAAGTCTATTTTTGGCTTAGTTTCACATCTACAAATTTTATAAATTAACATCATAGAAGGTGATTGCTCTCATTTTATAGCTCAATGAGTCGTATGGTTTAATGTTAAGCTTTTATCAGATGTCTTAGAAGTGGTTTAGATTTCTCACTGTAGAATGACTTAAATAATGGTCTTCGTTACTTTGCATATAACCTCATTAATGTATAAACAAATGAGATTTTTATTCTCTATGATATGATAGAGAAATATGAAACACTCCATGTTAATTTAATGATTCAAAAATTAAATACTCTGTATGTCAGTCAAACCAAGTCCTTTGAAGTGAATTCGCATGAAAACAGTTTTCTAAAATTCTCGGGGTCATGACATGACCTCTGCTGGGTTTCCAAGGTTGTGAACAATCAGATCACCCAATAAAGTCTAAGTAAGACCCAATGACAATGATATGGCTTGTATTGTGTTTTCTATTCTGTGCCTGATAAAAACACCATGAGATATTGTAGAGAGTTCCCTGATTATTTGGTGACATTACTTAACATAAACATTTATTAAAGGTTTCATATTTTTATTTATTTCGGTTAAATATTTTTGGAATTTTAAGTGTTTTTAAACTGATTCTAATGAGATGCCTTTATTTCTTTCTGCCACTCTTTGCGATTACTTAAGTGTTCAAATTATGTTCCAGAATTCACCTGAACTGATGTAAACTTTTCTGATTTTGTTTTCTGCAGAAAACTAACAAGAGCATGATACAGGATTACAACATTATTTTGATGAGTGAATTATACACATTATTTGGCATCACGTTTCATTTGTTTGTATTTGTTTGTTTGTGAGATTGTGTTTGTGTTGTGAGTTCAGTGACTCTTTTCTCTCCTTCTCCCTTATTTGCCCCGTTTTCTCCCCCATCCGTGTCTTGGAATGTCAGCCGACGGGTCGTTCATTGTATTCATCCATATGGCCACATTATGGGGTCCTGTCACCAAGCAACAGCAGGTTCTTTTGCGGTTGCCATGGCGAAGATTCTTTAATGACGTCATGGCTGCCCCATGCTCCTCTCTTCATTATGGATGGAAGATCCTTTTAAAAGTCTGGGCCCCCCCAAACTCCCTTCTCAAATCCCCACCCAAAACACACTCGTTACAGCCTCGTAACCCTCTCTGCCTCAGGAGGGTGACTGGAACTAACAATCCCACAATGGCATGTGAAAGCACTGCTGTAGATAGTCATACAGAGTCCATTGTGTTTGACACTCACAAGAGTTTTGGGGGGGGGGCACGGTTCTGTTAACAAACTTATATAGTGCAGCTGTCCTATACATTCTAAAATGATATGAAATCTAAGGTCATTTGTTTCCGTTGTCCTAAACATTATTTACTATTACGGAATTTAGATTCAGCCAGTGAAAAGAGAGACAGATAGATAAAATAAGTGATTTAAGTAAATTTGTTTCATTTAAGTGTCATTTGTAGGCACAATTTGAAAGACATCTATATTCAACCTGTTATTTTAGATGTGTTTTTGTAGACTGTGACCGGTTCATGGATTGACCAGTAATACCAGGTCGTGAAGTTTTATGTATGACTGATGTGTTTTTGCTGCTTTGTGCGGCCATATGACCGGTTAAGCCTTAAGCATGAAGGCTTTGGAAACATGAGTAACAACAGTGAACACTTAAATTTTGTTTTCATGTGTTAACCTCTCATGTGCTACAGCAGGTGCTTTTATACAATTTGCAATATCCTTTTATTCCATTTTAGACCAGTCAAGTCTTGTCTGCTACTTGTTGGTCTGGTTCCCCCATATAATAATCTTCTAAAACATATGTTTTTATTAATAGACTTGTATTAACCAAGTACTATAATTTGTAAAGATCACAGTGAAAACGATGAATATTGGTTTCTTTAAACGTTCCATTGTAAATTCTTTACAATGCAAACTTAAGAACACAATCAGGTAGCTGCAGAGATGTGAAATTCCATTAAGAGGATTGTTTAATTCCTATCCATTTAAATGTGTCATAAAGAGTTTGATATTAAACAAAATAAAGACGTTGACATTTGTGTCAAAACTTTATTGCAAACAACATTCATTCATGGAAAAAAGTTACAAAAATACAAGTTTCAGTCAAGCATGAAACAGATCCTAGAGGCTTGAGGAAAACACTCATCCATAAACATTTCATACAGAAATTCATCACTGGCAGGACAATCCCAAAACCAAACAAAACCTCCATAAACTGGACACGATCCTGCTCTTATTTCTCGAAACTCTTGCAGCATCACAGTGGACGGATGTGTTGGAAAACCACAGGATTTGCAGTCTCAATGTTTCCATGTGTCCTCTCCCCACCTTGAGTCTTTGCAAATGTGCAGAAGTTCTTATTAGATGCACACATCATCTCTTCAGGAGCATTCATCCTACAACAACTATACTATCTCAGGGGCTCACTTACAAACTTTCAGAGGTACCTACAAGTTTTGTTCATTCAAAGCACCCCATTAAATACAAGAAATGCTTGACATCAGCCAATCTAAAGTTTGAAAACTCAAGGAACTTAAGTGAAATGCTGTTGTCTCTTGGAATGCATCATCCCTCTCAAACATAATTCCTCTTGTCATAATCCCCGTTTGGCGTTGATCTTTGGTTGGGTGCATACTTCACAGAGTAGCCCGGGTTTCCAGATGATGGGCACGAGCAGCACAGCACGGTGCCACCGATGAGCAGCAGCGCGGTGGCAGCCCAGCCGATGTACAGGGCGGCACCGATCTCCCGCTTCTGCGCGCTGGGCACCTGCGGGTTGTAGAAGTCGGAGATGATGTTGTTTGCCATCCAGCACAGGGGCACCAGCACGAAGAGGGCACTGATGATGTAGATCACCCCTCCGACGTTCACCACGCGAGCCTTCACGCTGTCCGTCTTGATGCAGTTGGTGCATTGCGCGCCGGCGATGACCACCATGAGTCCGATGACGCACATGACGGACGAGATGACCGTGAGCGCCCGGGCCGCCTGGAGGTCGTGCCCGAGGGCGAGCATCGAGTCGTGGATCTTGCACTGCATCTGTCCGGTGCTCTGCACGGCGCAGGACATCCACAGACCGTCCCAGATGGTCTGTGCCACCACGATGTTGGCCTCGATGAAGGCGGTCACCTTCCAGGTGGGCAGCCCGCATGCGGTCATCTCCAAAAGGGTTCCGAGGACGCAGAGGGTCAAGCCCAGGATCTCCAGCGCTGCTGAGGCCATGTCTGATCTGAGCACAGTTCACTTTGTCTCAGTTTCCCTCCACTGAAGTTCTGAGAAAGTTCTGCTTCTTCTGGAGGAACTCTTTTGCGCAGCTTCTTAAGGATAGATGGATGACCCGGGGTCAGGTGGACAGCATCACTGGGCTCTGCGCTTTGACTAACGGACTGTTCTCAGACTGGGAATAAGTGGAGTGGAATAATGGTTGTGTGGGAGAGGAGGGGGTGCGTGGTGCCAGTTTTCCAAAACAGGAGTGAAACTTTTGTCCAATCACATCACGGAGCATCTCTTGCGCGCCAATGAGGATGCAGTGTGTGTGTGTGTGTGTGTGTGTTTGTGCCTCTGTGTGTGTGTGTGTGTGTGTGTGTGTGTTTGTGCCTCTGTGTGTGTGTTTCTGTGAGTGTGTGTGTGCGTGTGTTTGTGCCTCTGTGTGTGTGTGTTTCTGTGAGTGTGTGTGTATGCCTCTATGTGTGTGTGTGTGTGTGTGTGTGTGTGTGTGTGTGTGTTTCTGTGAGTGTGTGTGTGTGTGTGTGTGTGTTTGTGCCTCTGTGTGTGTTTCTGTGAGTGTGTGTGTTTCTGTGAGTGTGTGTGTGTGTGTGTGTTTGTGCCTCTGTGTGTGTGTGTTTCTGTGAGTGTGTTTGTGCCTCTGTGTGTGTGTGTTTCTGTGAGTGTGTGTGTGTTTGTGCCTCTGTGTGTGTGTGTGTGTTTCTGTGAGTGTGTGTGTGTTTGTGCCTCTGTGTGTGTGTGTGTTTCTGTGAGTGTGTGTGTGTTTGTGCCTCTGTGTGTGTGTGTGTGTGTTTCTGTGAGTGTGTGTGCGTGTGTTTGTACCTCTGTGTGTGTGTGTGTTTCTGTGAGTGTGTGTGCGTGTGTTTGTGCCTCTGTGAGTGTGTGTGTGTGTGTGTGTGTTTCTGGGAGTGTGTGTGTTTGTGCCTCTATGTGTGTTTGTGTGTGTGTGTTTCTGTGAGTGTGTGTGTGTGTGTGTTTGTGCCTCTGTGTGTGTTTCTGTGTGTGTGTGTGTGTGTGTGTGTGTGTGTGTGTGTGTGTGTGTGTGTGTGTGTTTCTGTGAGTGTTTGTGCCTCAGTGTGTGTGTGTGTGTGTGTGTGTGCGTGTGTTTGTGCCTCTGTGTGTGTGTCTCTGAGTGTGTGTGTGTGTGTGTGTGTGTGTGTGTGTGTGTGTGTTTCTGTGAGTGTGTGTTTCTGTGAGTGTGTGTTTCTGTGAGTGAGTGTGTGTTTCTGTGAGTGTGTGTGTGTGTTTCTGTGAGTGAGTGAGTGAGTGTGTGTGTTTCTGTGAGTTTGTGTTTCTGTGAGTGTGTGTGTTTCTGTGAGTGTGTGTTTCTGTGAGTGTGTGTGTGTTTCTGTGAGTGTGTTTGTGTCTGTCAGTGTGTGTTTCTGTGAGTGAGTGTGTGTTTCTGTGAGTGTGTGTTTCTGTGAGTGTGCGTGTTTCTGTGAGTGAGTTTGTGTCTGTGAGTGTGTGTGTGTTTCTGTGAGTGTGTGTTTCTGTGAGTGAGTTTTTGTTTCTGTGAGTGTGTGTGTGTTTCTGTGAGTGTGTGTGTTTCTGTGAGTGAGTGTGTTTCTGTGAGTGTGTGTGTGTGTGTTTCTGTGAGTGTGTGTGTTTCTGTGAGTGTGTGTTTCTGTGAGTGAGTTTGTGTTTCTGTGAGTATGTGTGTTTCTGTCAGTGTGTGTGTGTGTTTCTGTGAGTGTGTGTGTGCCTCTGTGTATGTGTGTGTGTGAGTGTGTCTGTGAGTGTGTTTCTGTGAGTGTGTGTGTTTCTGTGAGTGTGTGTGCCTCTGCATATGTGTGTGTCTGTGAGTGAGTGTGTGTGTGTGTGTGCCTCTGTGTGTGTGAGTGTGTGTGCCTCTGTGTGTGTGTTTCTGTAAATGAGTGTGTGTGTGTGTGTCTGTTTCTGTAAATGAGTGTGTGTGTGTGTGTGTGTGTGTGTGTGTCTGTGTTTCTGTAAATGAGTGTGTGTGTGTGTGTGTGTGTGTGTGTGTGTGTGTGTCTGTTTCTGTGAGTGTGTTTGTGTGTCTGTTTGCCTCTGTGTGTGTGAGTGTGTGTGTGTGCCTCTGCGTATGTGTGTGTGTGTGTGTGTCTGTTTCTGTGAGTGTATGTGCCTCTGTGTGTGTGAGTGTGTGTGCCGCTGTGTGTGTGTTTCTGTGTGTCTGTTTCTGTAAATGAGTGTGTGTGTGTGTGTGTGTGTGTGTCTGTGTTTCTGTAAATGAGTATGTGTGTGTGTGTGTGTGTGTGTGTCTGTTTCTGTGAGTGTGTTTGTGTGTCTGTTTGCCTCTGTGTGTGTGTGTGTGTGTGTCTGTTTCTGTGAGTGTGTTTGTGTGTCTGTTTGCCTCTGTGTGTGTGTGTGTGTGTGTGTGTGTGTGTGTGTGTGTGTGTGTGTGTGTGTGTGTTCGGTCGTTTAACAGTTAATGTATAAAATGAAAAAAAAAATCAATATTGTGAGTCTTTGTTATGACATATAAATTACATATTAATTAATAACATACATTATTATTAACATTTAATCACGTTTAAGTCGATTCCCCATTTGTTATTATTTATTTTTCTCCTGCTTAGTCTGTTTTTAAACAGTTTTAGGTTTAAGGTCTTAATGAAACTGTGTGCCCTGTCCGCCATCTTGGCTCCAAATCCCCGCTGATTCGCCGGTGTTATACGTCACAACCTGAGCCGTAATGGCTTCCGTTGCACCGGTCTCTCAGTAAACAGGCATTGTGGGATAAGGGCGGAATTGCGGTGGTTTCCGGATTCCCTGGCCTGTTGGGAAGAGAGAATACAAGGAAGGTGAAAAACGACGGATTTTGGAGTTTAATCAAGAATTTATAACAGGTAAGAGATCCCGACGAGTTAAAAGTTAGTGGAGTTTCCCCGCGCGCGCGCGCGTCCGGAAATGATGACCAGTCGTGTTTATAAACTCATGTCAGTGTAAATCAATGACTGTGTGTCTAACAACTGTTACATGTCAAAGTTGATACAAAGTTACAATGAAGTCACATTCCTTTAAAGAACAACTCTTGTCACTTGTTTCTCCTCTACAGGTTTGACAGTGTTACAGTTACAGACAACTTTATTATAACTCAGGGTGAGGACGAGCAAAGTCAAAACGAGGTGTTATTAAAGTGTACCAAACATTATCTTATTTGTTTAAACATTACACAAGATATTGGCAGTCATTGAATTTGCAGAGAGTTTTGGGAGTTTTGCATGAAGTTTGACAGCACGTATGAAACTTTTCACACTGTTCTCTCTGTCTGGAGCAAACTTTTCATCTCAACTACAGACTGATCCTTCGTCATCATACCATGATAACTTTATCTTCTTTACTTTTAAGAACAACGTCCTGATTTTCCCAATGTCGAATGTTGGGTGACGATATAGCCAATTATTACATTTGATTGCACTTTTTTCAAAAATGATATTGGAAAGGCATTGGATATTGGGAAACTCAAGCACATGGCAATATCAAAACAGAGACCTTGATTTGGAGTAAACGCAAAAGTGTTAAAATTAGAAAAAGTTTCCAAGATGTTGGTTAAATGGCTCCAAAAGTAATTGTATTTTGCTACTACAAGTAGATCATTTTGTGTCAGCTCAAGCAAACGTCCTTGGTTAAGATTAGATTTAGATTTCTGATCTGAAGAATAGTTATCGTACGTGACGATGAAAACAAGTATTGACTACATAATAAAAGATATTCCTTTCTTTGTAATATGCGTTTATGTTCAGGTCTGGAAATTGATTTTCAGAAGTGCATTTTCCTTCTTAAATATATGTGTATCTTCTCAAATTCGTTGATGATAAATGAGAAATGTCAGATAGTTCAACATACCACATTCATCACATTATATCTTTTGGCTCAATATGTTCAAACAGTCCTTTTCTCGTTAGGAAGTCCCCCATTTATAATAAGCAATAGACTTGGCTTTGGTAAGACACGTGGCAAGTGAACAGGATGAGTTTTCACCCCTTAATAATGATGAAACCAAAGACTTCTTGCTTTAAATTTATTGCACTGAATCGTTTCATAATTCACATGAGCGTACAGAATTAATAGTCACATTAATGAGACACTTCGAAATGTTTAAGTGGATTTTGAGGTTGAAGAATTCATGTGAATTTCACGAACCTTGGCAGGCGTCAATGTTAGTATTGCTCATGTTAAGGATTTCAACAAACCTCTAACCTTAAACATTCAAGTTGTGTGTGTGTGATTTGTCCTACATTTGCCCTCCTTTCTTTTTTTCACATCTTTACCCCTAAGTCCCTCCCTCTCTGTCTTTATCACAGCTCATCCCACGCTCATAACTCCTCTGTTATTTCCGTCTGAGTTTGAAAGAGATTCCGTCTTTTGTCTTTGGAGTCATTCATCAGTGAGTTGGAGCGGAGCGGCTCTTCAGAGGTGAAGTGAATTACAGTCAGGGTCACGAGGCACCAGGTTTCTCTCATAAACTCAAGTGTCCATTTACCTTCTTAAGTTCACTTTTGCTGTTACCCCGAGAGGACAGCTGTCAGTTTTCTCCCAGCACCAGTGTTCTGACTGTATATGTGGCAGTCACATGTCTTACGAGCTTACGATCCTTAAGCTCCATCAGGAATTCTGTTAAGAACCTTGAAACCTTTATTGTAAAAATGGCAAATCCCTTAAGTCCGATCACCACTTGCGCTCGTGAAATCACATTGGTTCTGAAACCTATTTCTAGTGTAAGTATAGAATCGCTCGTGGAGCAGCTCGTTTTAATCACTGCCACAATAATGGGGCAATTTGATTAATCTGCTGCTGGGTTGATCCTATCCCATAATTCCCAGCAAGCAATAATAAGACCTCCCAGAGAGCATGTGTGTGATAAAATGTACATTGCTGGCTGGGTCCTTCATTACAGAAACGCCCAAAATCCGACATTTACACTCAATTTGTCTCTGCATTTCTTTGACTACTTTGGGAGTAGACACACTCAGCAGAATCAAATTAAATCCTCAAATCCATCACTATAACAGCTGTTTGGACCATCACAATGAGAACTTCCAGCCCGACTGTCTGTAAATCAAACACACTTCCACCTGAACCCGCACACAACATATAGACACACTTGAGTGTTTCTATGATGTTTAGTGTATGTTGGGGTTTGTGCTTATGCTCATTTATAGGGAGGGGTGTAAGTGTAGAAAAGTGTTTCCAGGAAATTTAAAGATAAACAGTATTGTTCCCTACCTACAGTCAAGCGCTCTCTTTCTCTCTCTCTCTCTCTCTCTCTCTCTCTCTCTCTCTCTCTCTCTCTCTCTCTCTCTCTCTCACTTTTGAGTGTTACAAGCATTTGGATCCTGTCAAGGTTCATTTTGTGAAAATTGAACTTCTGATATTACCCATATTAGACAAAAATCTGATTAGACACCAAAAATGTCAAATTGGTTACGGACACAAAAATATCGAATACATTTTCTGCATTTCTAATGTTTTACTGTTGTTATTTTTTATTTGTACAGTCCAGTCAGCAGTAAAAAGCATCATGTCGCAGTCTGCCGAGAAAGGAAAGGTAAGTAACACACATGTCTATTCTACTAAATAGCTGTTACACTTCTGATTTGTGTTTATAGTTTCCAGATGCTGCAGGATATGTTGGCTTCGCCAACCTGCCCAATCAGGTGCACAGGAAGTCTGTCAAGAAGGGATTCGAGTTCACCCTGATGGTTGTGGGTGAGTGTTGTTGAAACGCACAAACAGGTGTGATTAAATACAGACACACAGACTTTTAATAAAAAGTGTTCTTGATCTTTTCAGGAGAATCTGGTCTTGGGAAATCAACTCTCATCAACAGTTTGTTTCTGACTGACCTGTACCCAGAGCGCTATATACCTGGAGCAGCAGGTAAGAGATGGCCCCCTGAGCTCTTCAATAAGTCCTAAGACCAGGAGATTTGAGAAAAGCCTTTTTAGATGAGCTTAAGGGGAGAGTTTACTCAAGAAAAATAATCTGTCATTTATTCACCCTTATGTGGTTCCATATCTGTATGTGACTATCAACTGTGGAGCACAAACATTTTAATTTGATAAATATACACAGAATGTCTGGAATACACCAAAAGACAATGATGGGAATTTGTGTTGTTTATTATGAACAACCCTCAAAATTTCATCTTTTGTGTTCTGCAGAAGAAAGAAATGTGAGTCAATGATTGGTGAACCCTCCCTTTATTTTGGTTTAAATTAGATGATACAAGGCATTTTTAAACACAGATTTAAAGTTGAAATGTAGTGACATTCAGACACTGTCCAAGGCAAATTAATCATTGTTGGTGAGATTGTACAGTATGATGGCATTTGTTTTGGAATGTTTTGAACATTGATGCTCAATGCACATAAGCTCCTTGAAAATCCCTTCACTGAACACTTTGTCTACGAAAGCTTTCTGAAGGACAGGGTGTTTTTACAAAAATAATCCTGTCTGTAGCCCAAGGATTCCTCCCACAACGGCAAGGGAGCTTTCTTACAAGAATTTCTCTTAAATCTCTCTTTTATGTTGCATCAACAATCACAAATATTTTTGTATGTGATTTTTCAATGTGTCCTGGTGTCTCAATGACCTTGCCGTGCACCCTCCCAGTGTGTTTGCACGCTCTGATTCGTTTGTTCTGTCTTTTCTTTCTTCATGCTTACAGAAAAGATTGAGCGCACGGTTCAGATTGAAGCATCCACTGTGGAAATCGAGGAGAGGGGAGTCAAGCTTCGCCTGACAGTGGTGGACACACCAGGATATGGGGATGCCATAAACAGCCAGGACTGGTGTGTGTGCGTGTGCGATTGGGTGGGACTGTACAAGAGGGGACTATGTTTTGGAGGATAAATGTGTTGATAGGTGCCGAAGGTTACGTTACTGTAAAGTGTGCCTGAGTCTTGTAGATTAATGTTTCTGACAAGGCTAACTTTAGTATGTATTACTCCTGTAAACAGTAGGACTCCCTGGCGACTTCTTACAAATTCTTTAATTTTTTAGTTTAGACATTATTCCTAAAGTTCCCTTTACTGTGAAGAAAAAAAGTATTTGATCGCTTGCTGATTTTGTATATTTTCCCTCTGACAAAGAATATTGAAATCCGGAAAGATGCATGTCAAAAAAGTTATGAAATGATTTGCATTCTAATGAGCGTAAAGAGTATTTGAACCCTTTGCAAAACATAAGTTCATACCTAGTGGAAAATCTCTTGTAGGTTATCACAGAGGTCAGATGTTTCTTGTAGTTGGATTCCAGATTTTCACACATCTCAGGGGAGATTTAAGCCAACTCTTTGCAGATTATCTCAAAGTCATCTAGGTTTGAGGGTGATGTTACTTTTGATGTTACTATCCAAACTTTTGGATCCTTCCACAGATTTTCTATAGAATTATTGGTATGTAAACTGGCTAAAACCAGAACCTCATTGTGTGCTTTTTCCTAAGCCAATTCTATGTTGCCTTGGCCATTGTCATTCTGGAAAACCCATCCACGACCTATCTTTAATGTGCTGCCTGAAGAAAGGACATTCTCACTCAAGATTTGATGGAACATGGTCCATCCATTGTTCCTTTGATGCAGGGCAGTTGTCCTGTACCCTTAGCAGAAAAACACCCGGAAAGCAAAATGTTTTCACCTCCATATTTTGACAGTGGGGATGGTGTTCTTGGGGTCATATAAAGCATTCTTTCACCTCCAAACATGGCCAGTTGAGTTTATGTCAAAGAGCTGGATTTTGGTCTCATCTGAGCACAACACTATAAACCAGTCCTCCTAAGAATCATTCAAATTTACAGGGACAAACTTCAGGCGGCCATGTTCATGTGCTTTCTTTGCACAGGGAACTTGCGAACAGTGCAGGATACCAATCCTTCACTTCACTTCACTACAGTGTGTGCCTTGACCTTCACTATAGTTTCTGCAATATATGTATGTATATGTACATATATACTAATATACTTCAGAAGTACACTTTACAATAACACTATATTATATAAATCAAGTAATTTGTAGTATGTAATGGAAGTGAACCCTGTTCTGTCTATGGTCCCTATCCGGTATCATGAATGCTAATCCATTTATTCAGAACACAGTGCATTCTACTGACATTAGGTCAAATAAATGAACTTCATAGTTGATGGTGCTTCAATGTTGACTGGAGAGAGCCGTTGTCTCTTGCCACTCAGTCTTTCTATGGAATGCTGAGAATGTCCTGTTTTAAAGAACAATATCCTCCCCATCTCACCCACAGATTTCACATGCTCTTAATGAAAGTGTGCCATCCATAAACTGTCATCTCTTCTCTTTTACCACCTTTGAAAAGATTCAGATCTGACCTGCATCACGAAAAGAGGAATCTACATCACCTAAAAGCGATAAGAGCAGAAGAGTGAGCGAATCCACATCGTATTGGTGTTTAGATAAGACCTGAGATTTTAGAACAAAGAGAAGCTGCTGGGGAGATGTTTGAGAACCGAAAGTGTTCAGCTGAATCCAAATTGGGTTAAGATAATGTATTGGTGGTTGTGCTCTGCTCTGGAACCTGTAGATATGATGCTGTGTATGATTTTGATCATCTTTTTTAGTCAGTGGTTTGTTTGTCATTCTTGAAGCGAATCTACTTCACCAGCGATTAGATCTATAACAGATATTTATTAAATTGCACACCCTTTACATCTGTTAAACTGTTTCTGATCTCTGCTTTCTTCTCTCTGACAGCTTTAAGACCATCATACAGTATATTGATAACCAGTTTGAGCGGTACCTGCACGATGAGAGCGGTCTGAACCGCAGACACATCGTGGATAACAGAGTACACTGCTGTTTCTACTTCATCTCACCGCTGGGACATGGGTAACAACCTGTTTTTTTTGTAGCAAAAGCCAAATGAATATGACATATTTTGTTATCCCCAGAAACTTTTATATATGTTTTGCTGGTAATTTGTGCACAAAAACACAAAACGCTCTGAAACCCTCTTTTTTTGTTCATTAGTTTATACGCTTTGTTTGATTTGCCTGTCCTTCTGTTTGTTTGATTCATCTTCAGCCTAAAGCCTCTGGATGTTGAGTTCATGAAGGCCATTCACAGTAAAGTCAACATTGTTCCTGTGATCGCCAAAGCCGACACTCTCACGCTGAAAGAGAGAGAACGTCTCAAGAGAAGGGTGAGAAACTATCTGTCTCTCTCTCTTTACACCTAATGATAGCGCTTGCTTTAGATGATCCATTCACAAATGCCCAGTACTTAAAATGACTTACATAATTGGAAAAAGTCACATGTGGATGCATTCTACTCGCATTCACTTCTCTCTTGAACTGTAAACTTCACATGATTCTCCCTGGACTATAGGGTACAACCTAAGATCCCTGCAGATGATTGGAAACAGGTCTGATTTGGTGCAATGTTTTTGCTGACCGGCACAATCCATATTTACCTATGTCGATAGTTAGGGATCTCAGAGATTATCTGTCAAATGTTTGACTTCATTGGGTACTTATCTTCAACACCCTTTTTAAAGGTTGAGCTTTAGTACAAAATGTTCAGCAGAAGGTTGCAAGTTGTAAGTAAATGTGTTGTGCCGTATACAGTCCTTGTGTTTGTTTATTTTCTTGTCATCTGGTGTAGTCTGTCATGTCGCACATTGTTAGATTTAGCATCACAAAGACAGAAGAATGAACCCTCAACCCCCTCAAACACCTGCTTCTCCATCACTTTCACACACAATGGCTCATCTCGTTATAACTTGTCTTGTCAAGATTGGGAATTCCAGTTGACCTCAACCAACCTTCTACGTTTGTGCATGTAAATGTTGCTTCGTTACTGGAGTGGTTGTTTTGGTGATAAAGAGATTAAATCTGCTTCATTTCCGGCAGTCATTCTTGTGCTGCCCATCATTACATTCCTGAGGGAAGATCGAGTAAACGACCCGGACGCTAGACTGACACTGTGTTTATGTGTGTGTCTCTGGATGATTCAAACTGTACACAGTGTGGGTTAACTTAAAATCTCCAAAATTTGGAGCACATTGGAAGTTCAAAGGTCTATATGTTTGCATGTTTGGACATGGGCTTAGACACTGATGCTTTTATTTTAGTGGTTCCTGTTATTCACCTGCTTGGACATTTTTAGATAGCAGTTTTTCATTCAGTAGGTAAGAAAAGTAATATGCGTTTTATTTATAATGCACCCTCTGTATGGTTGATGTCTGTTTTTACAGAATGGATAAAAACGAAATATGAATTAACACTCCATCCAAGTGTCACAACATAAGAAATTTTGTACAGAATTATTGCTCTTATTATTTTTTCTATATAATTTTTATTGAAGCTTACAAAACAAATGAAAAAGACACTGAAAGTTGCATTTTGAATTCCAAATTTGGAAATGTTTAATATAGATTAGTACAAAATATAATTTAAATTCTAAATATCCACCAGTGAATCTCATCCATTTCAACTTCTATTTATGGTAAAATGTATATAGAATTGAACGAAAGAAAGTAAGTCATATATCTGGACGACACAATTTAAAAACCCTTTTTGTTTCTGGATGAATGAACACTTAAAGCTTTTTGCCAACTGCCGGGTTTAAGTCATTGCACAGGAACTCAAGCTTTTTAAACCTTGATTGTTTACAGTTGATTTTTAGGAAATTGCTCCATTGAACTTTGAATGTTAATATGAATGAATTGGTGGAAGTGATTGGCTCTTTTCAGTAAACTCAAGATGCCCTTACGAGAACTTGTGTCTTTGTTATAAAAAATATCAGTTCACATATCTCCTCTTATCTCTCTATTCTGAAAGTTCAGATCGGTAGTTTTGTCTTTTCCTCGTTCCTGCATGTTAAGCATTCCCAAAATCTTCTCCCGTAAAGAATGACAAACGGCCCATTGTGTCTTCAAGTCCCGTCTTGAATCATACGTTTTCTTTCTCTGTTTTCTCTTTTGCTTCTGTTTCTCTCTGGTTTCTCTGTGGTCCAGATCTTTCCCGCGCTGAATACCATCATGAAAGGGGAAGCAGCTTGTGTAGAACAATATGGCCTTCCTGTAATGTGTCCGAGCGATTGGCAGGGAGAGGCGGGTCAGCGGTGTGCATGGTCCTTATCAGAGACCGCTGGGCCCCTGAGTGCCCGCTTCCCTCAGTGAGATCATAAAACCCTGAAAGCCAGAAAATACTCCAGGGATGTTTCGCTTGCCCTGACTTCCTGTCTTTGGAGAGATATATGCTGAAGATCGGTACTGACGTAGATCTGGGAAGCTTGTAGAGTTTCACTTGATTCCCACAGGCCAGATAAATGCTGTGTGTTCTAGGTGCGCTCAGGGGGTTGCATTGTTGTGTTTATATGCATTTGAATGTTATTGTTGTTGTTTGGCGCATTGCAATCCACATCACGGTCATATCTCAGCTTCCAAATCGTCAAAGTTTTCCTCTCTTTGTCCTTTTAGTTCGGCTCCATGGAAGAAACGGACGAAAGCACCCGTGAGATTTGTATGCATGCGATATGTTGTTTGCCAACCTTTGTTGTTCTCAGAAACATGTTTGGGTTTTCGTTGCCATATCATCATTTTCTTAGCTTGGTAAAGGTTATATTCCTAACAACTTAAATCATTAGAGCTACTTGAGGACTGTGATATCTGTAAAGATACCATGTTTTGTAGGTCTGAAGTTATCATCTTCGGATGTTGAGTATCTGTCATGGGTTTGAGAGGGTGTGTCTATTATTGATGTTCTCAGGTAGAATAAAGTAAAAAACATTCAACAGTGTGCACAATTATTAGGCAAGTGATTATTTTTACCTTTTCATCATTTTATCCATACTTTCTAGCTTCAAGCCTTATAAACTGGAATGCTTATAGGATTTAATGTATATCAGGTGATGTTTATTTGGGTATGTAGGGAGGGTGTAGCCTAAGAAGATCAACACCCTATTTCAAGGTGTGTATAATTATTAGGCAGTTTGTTCTCCTCCTTACTGACTCTGAAAAGTCAAAAATTAACAAAAAAGTATTTAAAAGAAATGCAGAATTCTTGAAATATATAAAATATTGGGGTGTGTTCAAAGAACCATTAAATGATTTTAGTAAATAGTCAGCAGGGTCGCAAGGGACGTGTCGAGAAGAAAAGACTCAAATTAACTGCCAAAGTTTTTAGAAGAATCAAACATGAAGCTACCAGGAACCCATCATCCTCCAGTGCTTCCATATTCCACAACTGCAACCTCCCTGGACTGTTAAGAAGTATCTGAAGACATATTTTCAAAGGTTTTGTGGACTGATGAGATGGGAGTGATTCTTGACGGACCTGACGGTTGGGCCCATAGTTGTATCAGTATTGGTATCAAAAAATCTTTATTTGTGTCAAAAACTTTTAATTTTATGGTAAGTGGTACCCTTTGAAACGGCAGAAACCTGCCCATAATTACTAAAATATATAGTTACTAACCCATTTCAAACTATTGAACAGTTTCAATAAAGAATGTTATGGTATTATTTTATTGTTGATACCTGTATTACACACAAAAACAGTCACAATAGACTAGAATTTGCTTGTGTGTGTGTCTCTCCCTGTCCTGCTGTTTCAAAGACGCCAGATTAACATTAGCCCTGATACAAACACACACACAGCTCTTAGTAATTGGTCAGTCCTGTAGAGTTTCTTTGAGACTTACATAACACCCCTGAGTGTTTTTGTTTGAATGAAAGGCATTCATAAGGGCTCCAATCCACAGACTTCACAAGCCGGTGCTGAATTCTACAATGTTTTTCAGCACACTGTTCTTTATTTCATAACGATTTGTTTTGTAATTGTGTGTAAGGTATAATTGTGGGTCAATATGTCGACCTCATGTGTGTGTAATGAGTGTTTTTGTGTGATATGAATGATGACTGTGTTGAAGACAGTAAGGAGGGTTTGGACTATAAGCTCTTACTTATGCTGCGACGTGACGGTGTGAACCTCTGTTTTTCTCCCTGAAGTTTAATCTCATAATAATTGCTCTTAGATAGAAGACTATATTTAACTTATTTTGGTGTTACAGGCTTAAATATAGTGACTCTTAATGTGGTGTTTTGCACATTTTTGGTTAAAAATAGTTTCTTGTCGCACTTCTGTAGCTGTAGAGCCAGAGAACCATCTCTATTTTTAACTTTTTTTAACTTTGTTGAAACGAGTAGTTTATAGATTTCCATGTTTTTGGGGGGATTGTTTCAGAACCGCTAGTGCTGTTTGCTTTTGTATTAAAAGTGTTTTTGCTCCCATAAGTTATATTTTGGCCAAAAATGAAAATCAATTTAGTCTCAAGGCTTGGAATATATCAAAATTTAGCTGCTGTCTTAAGCTTTTTTTTTTTTGCTCAAAAATCAACTAAATCATAATTGTAGAAATGACGCAGTGGCGAGTGATATTATAGTCCGGCTTTTCCCCGTCAAATTTCTGCTCCTGTGGCAGGACTGTGTATCAAAATCAAAATAAACTAAAGCTAATTAATCTGCCATTTTATTGACGATTATATTAACGATTATAATTGCTGAAAAAGTAGCAAGAGCTGTGCAAAACAGGCCAGGTGAAACAAGCTTCAGGGGGATCAAACTTAGAATTATTGTTTATAGTTTATTGTACTATGAGAAGCCTGACAAGGGCTGGGCTAGGGATTACATTTGAGGCTGGTGCAGTGCTCAAAGTCATATTCAGAGGCTGCACCTATTAACTTCTTTTGTATGTACAAAAAGACAGCGAGAGTTCACAACATTTTTAAAATATCTCCTTTTGTGTTCTGTGGATGAACAAAAGTCATAAGTTTTAAATAATAAGAGTGTAAGTAAATCATAACAGAATTGTGTTTTTACCATATATAGTGGTGAACTTTTATTCTTACTTTTGTAATATATTTCATTTCTAATGATTCATCTTCGTTCTTTACAAACTCTACTCCTCCTAAAATAGTTAAAGAATTCGTGCTAGATTCCTTATGTGTTCGACAGAATTGAAACATTGGGCCCACACAAGCGTCTTTGACTCTCATAGAGTCTCGTTCTGCAAACACATGGTCACCTCTCATAATGTATCCTATGAAAAACAAATTACAAGCATAATAGGTGAAACTTACTTCCTGTGCCATTGTTCCAGGCCAGACTCCAGGTTCCCATTGCCAACCCTGTCTACACGCTGCCAACCCAAACACAACCTGACTCTCAAAGCGACAGAGAACACTCATGATTACGCTCAGACCTGCCAGAGGAATATGTTATATTGTTCAAATATTGCTCTTTAATGAAGTTTTATGAGCTTACTCTAAAAATAGAGAATAAGATAAAGAGTATAAAGGTATAATTAAATGTTAATTTATGAATGTAGAATAATCTGGAGTTGAGTAACTTTGATAAGAAATTTTAATAATATTCCCTTTTGATTGCAGACTTGACTAATCTGAGCGCAGATGAGATTTATGCAAACGTTTCCATTTTCACTACATTTAGTTTCATTAATGTCTAAAAGAAATCTTGAGATATTAAAGTGATCATAACTGTGCGTTTTATTTCCCATGGGCTCTTCATATTAACGTTTGACATTTTTTAAATAGTTTGATATTTCTATCCCTACAGTTTCTTGTTTAAACCAACTGGACTTGATAACATTTAATCTGATCTCTACTTTTATCCACTTTCTGTTCCTACGTTGGCTTGGCTATGTTAAACATCACATTTATTACGTTGTGTTTATTCTCTAATTTATAGATCAGTTCATATTCCTCCATCCGCACTAGAAACTTGGCACCTCTGGGAAGGATGTGCCCTAATAAATCATCTGGCTTTCACTTTTTGTCTTGCACTTTTTCATCCTTGATTCTGTTTGAACAGAAAAACGGCATAGGAGCCCAACCGTGCCGTGTTTATTTGGACTCTAAACACGCAACAATGACAACCACACAAACAATAACACACACAGGGCTCTTTACGGCAGTCTCTGGCTATGAAAACAAGGCTAATCATAACAGGAGGGGGTTTCTGTACGGAGCTGTGAAGCGGGAGCTTCAGTCCCATTGAAAGTCCGGCCCCTGCTGACATTACATGAAAGCATTTATAATGTCAGGAAAAGGGCTGCTGGTGGCCATTCGGCCACGATTACGTAATGGCATTGTGAATGTGCTTCTTAGAAAAACAGCTTTGAAGTTAGAAAAATAAATCCTAATGTTTGATCCAACACAGGTGCTTCTCAAGTGCGTTTCGTAGATTTTTGTCTTACATTACAATTACATTTTATTTCAACTCGGCTAAATATGTTGGTAATTTGTTCTTCTTTTGGTACAGATTATTTTTGTAAACTGGGGAAGTAAGGTCTTGGTACAGTCAGTGCATTCCTGATGTCTTCATCTCATATTCACTATATCAGGTTGTTTTAAAATCAAAATTCCTTGAGGATCAAACATCACTTTGCACAGGTGTTTTTGGGAAGGATTTGGGAATAAACACCTTGGATATATTTTGGTCACTTTGCTACTGTGTACGTGTGGATTTGGTTGTTCTGTGTTCGTTTACATTGCGTGATTCATACGATTCCTGTTTTGAGCATCAAAGCATTTCCTCACAGTGCGTTCCACGGCGGCAGCGTGCTGAGAGAACTTTGGATTGATCCAGTTTTTAGTTCCAGAATAGTTCCCAGTGTTATGAAAGAAAGTGCAAAACCGCTTTTACAGGGAAACTGTTTGTGGATCAGCACAATCATATTTATCAAGTGAGAGGAAATAAAGAGCAAAGGAAAAAATAACCAGAAATCTCACTAATATCTCCATTATTTATTATAAAAAATCTCAATATAAACTCAAACATTTCTCATTTATTTGACTAAAATCTAGATGATTTTACCTCTACGATCTACATTCATTAACACACCCAAAATCTTCACATTTGTTTGTTTTTAAAAACACAACTGAGAAATCTGAACTATGAAAGAGCAAACGGTGAGCAATACCATTTTCTTCTGTGTGACATGATAAATTCTTCCAAAACAATCTGCTCACTATCTCTGTCTTAATCCAGATTAGATTCTGATGGATTTTTTATGTTAGTCTGGCATGTTTGTACTTTCATGGCATTATTACTACATCTTATCTGTGAATGTTTGAAGATTAATGTGCATTGTTATTTTATTATCATGTGCTTCAAATACATTAAACAGTACATTTGGCTGTTTTCCTGGCATATGTGATTTTCTTAAAGGCAGAAAACTAAATTACATTTCATTGGGCAGATGCTTTTATCCAAAGTTTCTTACTGTGCAATTAAGTTACAGTTTTAATTTTTTTAATCTGTTTGTATCCAAAATGTTGTATACAAAAATCTTTTGCACACCTATTTTAAAACACAGATGATTTATTTGTAATCAAAAGTCTTAATCTTTCTTTCTTTCAGATTCTGGATGAGATCAGCGAGCAGGGGATCCGCATCTATCAGCTTCCCGACGCTGATTCGGACGAAGATGAAGAATTCAAGGAGCAGACGCGTGTCCTAAAGGTCAGAGGTCACATTTGGGTTTATTGGTATGAGTTTGGCTTGGATGGGGGTTGACCAGGGGGTTTCGTTGACAGGCCAGCATCCCATTCGCCGTGATAGGTTCCAATCAGCTGATAGAAGTGAAAGGAAAGAAAATCCGTGGACGGTTGTATCCGTGGGGAGTGGTGGAGGTGGAAAACCCAGAACACAACGACTTCCTCAAACTGCGCACCATGCTAGTGTGAGTAAACGATGATAAACGTTAGAGACAAATGGCTATTGTGAATTTTATATATATATGATTTACATTATGGTGCTAAACATGCTAAACAAGAATACAGGTTTTGAAGCCAAATAACAGGGTGAGTATAATATGATGAAATCTCTTGTCTGTCTGCCATTTCAACCCATTAACTAAAGAAAATATGAATTAAAAAATAAAGCATAATTTAAGCAAATTAAGATATTTTACATCTTTGTTCCTGATATTAATTATTAATTTGTTAGA
>CM065671.1:14931068-14973568 GCA_033220385.1 Triplophysa yarkandensis | reverse complement strand
AGTTTTAACTGCTTATAAGTAACGGTACAAGATTAAACAATCATAAAAAAGACCATTACTGCCTGCATGTGTTTATTTACAGTACTGTACTGTCTGCACATTTTTTAAGTCTACTGTAAACATGTTGATTTTGTTTAGTTGTATTTGTGGTTCAACCCATTTGTTTTGACTTGCTTATCTCCTGCTTGAGCCTTTTTTGATACACTAACACAGTTTTTGTGCGGTACAGTAATGCATACCTCTCTGTTTTAAATTTTACTTTTGTATTTGCTCATGTTGAAAAATAAACAACTTTGAGTCACATGTGCCATCATTTGCTTAATGTCTTATCAACTTCATTTGAACAGGAACCACTTCATCAGGCCCAGAAGATAAAAAACATTGTTAATTTCCTTTTAGACCATTTTGATTCATTCTATGAATGGAAATGAACTAGTGGCTTCTTGACAGTTTCTACATAAAATCATTTCACATTGTGTGAAGAACATTATATGAAGATAGAACCTTTATGACAGAAATAAAAATCAGTCAAAATAATGATTAAAACTTTGCAGCATTATGTTTCAAAATGAGATATGACTTTGGAACGTATAGACATGTTCACATGAATCATGTATGTATATATGTGTGTTTGTGTGTATGCATGTTCATGTAAGTTTTGTAGTATTCTGTATATCCATGAATCATGTTTGATGCAGAAGGGGCGTGTCCTCCTCTGTTTGCCACGCCTCTTCTACGTCTGGGCATCCCTGCGGGCCTGACCGTGAGCCAGAAGAAACCCGAGCTCTCATCCGGCACAGATCATCAGAGAGAGGCTGAAACATGACCACCAACATCCGATACAAGAGCAGGATGATGAAATCGGGTAAAGAAGAAGCAACAGTGACTGTTATGACTGTGTTTGCGTGGTTTTGTGAGCATGAACTGATGATTATTTCTCTTTTCTTTCCTCCTGCATCGGACCTGCGGATGCTGATGCTGATGCTGGTGGTGCTGATGCTGCGCTCACGTGCAGAGGAGAGCGAGGTGAGAGACATCCCATTGCATCAATTCACTTCTGGATTTACAATCTTCTGTGTGTATCACGTGTGTTTATGCCTGCTTGTGTATTTATGCTTTAAGTCTATGCAGAAGACTGACGCACTTTATTCTCATCAGCTCATCAGGATCCTCATTTATTAGATGCATTAGAGATGCCAGACCATGCATCATCTGAGCTTTAAATTGTGTTCTTTCATTGCAATACATTTCTGATTTCTTAAACATGTTCCGCATTGTGGGTCTGGAGGCGATGGCTCTGATAGAGGATGCTGATGATGCTGTAGCTTTTCCTAGTGGTCGCCATGGTTACGGAAGCATCAGTGTGGGAGGTTTGCCCACAGCATCACTTAATACAAGCATCAATGATGTATAGTATTAAACATAGCACATATGTGAGATTCCTGAGGTTTGAAACCGAGGTTGGGATTGTTGATTTGGAGGAATGTGTTTTATTTTTCATTGATTTTGATTGATTCGTGCTTCAACTAAATGTCGGGGTTGCAATTGATAGTCAGGTTGATAGTCAGATGTGTCATTTTAGTTTTATGTCTCCGAAGATTTGTCACTTAACCTCCAGTCCTGGATATAAATCAATAATTTTGTGGACCTCAAGAGCATATAAGTGATGATCTCATAGCTAACAGTCATGCCTTTGGAGCCACAGAGAATGTACACGCCGGCATATAAATGTGGTTTAGTTGTTAATGATAAAAGCGGGTTTTAAGTCTCTGCTAGATGCTGGAAAGAAAACGTCACTTATTCCATAGATTCTTCTGTCCGAAGTGAAAGTTTTGGGAGTATGGCATCTGTTGAAAGGCTCTGTATTGTTATTCTGTGTTCTGTTTTATCATCCACTAATTCTATGCACAAGGTTCAAGATTTTAGCTTCTAGGGCAAAACTTAAGCCTACACGAAAACAGAAATGCAACAGTTAACACCCACTCACACTCAATGCCTCTCTCTCTCTTTAATAACTTAATGGTCTGGAAGGCCTGTTGCCATTTCACAAATATCTTTATTTCTCTTTGAAAAGGTCACTTCTTTGCAACACTTTCGATTCTGCGTGTCCGTGTGTGTGTGTCATTTTGGCTCGGGGCTCTGAATGCTGTCAGTGATGTGTATGTGTGTGTGTGACAGATGGTTGAATCGAGATTCTTTTGATCATAAAGTCAAATCACTTAAATACCACAGCAGGAAACATCCGTCTCAGCTCCCTGTCGAGATGAGCAACATTCCTGGTCATCACCATGTTGTGGTTTGTGTTTGGAATCTCAATATTTATAGTCCATTCAAAAGTCCGTCAAATATGATATACAGATATGGAAATGATGACTTGTGGTCAATGTGTTTGACCCTGTGGAGCTGATGTATAGCCTCAGGTTGTGTTCGGTCAACATGATGTTGCAATAATTGCAGAATAAAATGGTGTCTCGTATGAAACAGTATACTCGGGTCTCAGTATTTTCCATCATTATGACATCATCATGATCATCATGTTAAAATGTAATCAAATGTGGTTATCCATGCAGATGTTCCTGTCATGTTGCTGGAGTGTTGCTAGGGAGCTCTGTTCAGTTTTTTTAAGTTTTTGAGTCGTCTCAAGGCTTTTTAAAGCATGTTCCTAAGGGTTTCCAATGTGTTGCTATGTGGTTGCTAGGGTCTTTTCTGTGGTTGCTAGATGGAATCTTACTGAGCTCATGTCTTAAAAGGTGGCAATTCATTTCTACGATTTGTGATCTCTTAATATAACTTGACCAGTCAACCCTTTTTTGGATTTTTGGATCGTTTCTTATCATATTCTTAGAAACTGAACGCCTACCATTATGTTTGTTCAAGATGAATTAGACATCAAAGATTAATGACCTACTGACTTCAGCGTTTATTCAGATAAGCTAAAATAATTCATGTTTGACTTGGCAAGCACAAATCAAAGACCAAGAATATTTGGCCATGTGTAATTTTGGAAAGGTATGATTCTTTTATACAATGCCAGTTTAAAAATCCTTATGAACACATGTGATAAGAGTTCCAGGTGGCATATAGACCTGACAGCTGGACAGTGAGTGTGCTTCTGTTTTGCACTTTTAGGAGAAGGGAGGAGGGACCGGACTATTGTGACACTCAGAGCATCTGCTCTCCTCTATTCAACAGACCCCCACTGAACCCCTCCAGCACCCCACCAACAAATTGATCATCTATATGCATGAACAATAAACCCCCATCAAACCTCAGAGGAGACAGACTATGATGTGTACATTTATGTTTGTGTTGTCTGCAAGTCCCTCGTGTAATATAATTTTTTTCATATAACACCTTTGGTCGAGGAGATCAATCATGGGTTTAGATTTTTTACTGGATAACATTAGGGATTAACGTAGGTTTAGACACATGTGCCATATCTAAAAACTGAAATATCACATATCTATATGAGAAAACTAAGTTTGAATTACAGCAGTATGTATATTGAAGGACATATAGAGAAAACATAAAATAAACATTAAAAAAATAATTGATAAATGCATCATTCGATATGCACTGGTTTAGAATGACATAATCAATACTATCAATGCTATATTTTGGGATATTGAGAGACATAATGATTCAAAGAACAGATTCCTGTTGCTGTCCAGGACTTCAGTGCCCTCTGTTGATGTAGCTGTGCACCCTTTACATTAAATCATATATACTGTCCACAGTACATTCTGTAACTTAAATATATAGGTTTGTCTACTCTAACATACACAAACTATATCCATCTTTCTATAATTTATGTTTAACAAGCTTTCCTCATTTTTTGACACATTATAACACTATACCCATAACACACACTATATAAAATCCAGGTTATTATGAAGTTGTATTTTAAATGGAATATTTTTAAAAGATAAGTGTGTATACAGTATGAGCAGTTTATAAGTGGACTTTATTTCTGAGAGTGACGCAACATAAAGAAGAGTTCAGAAAACAAATCTGCGCTGAAAGTCTCTGTGCTCGGCTGCTGTCTTTGGAAAAGCTGTGTGCCAGTCTGGCAAGGGCTGATGGGAAGGGTGTGGCTCCATCTTACTAAATGTGTCTCTCTCTCACACACACACACACACACACACACACACACACACACACACACACACACACACACACACACACGTATACACGCACAGGCACACAGCCGTCTGTGGAAATAAGTGGGGGAGAAACTGAGGAGTAAATGAATGAGTGTTTTTATTCCCGGTTTCAGCTTCCCCCTCTTTCCTGTCTGAAATTGCTTCCATGCGTTTTTCTCTTTACGTTTCTCTCATTCCATTTCTGTCTCTCTACCTTCCTTTCTGCTGTGAGGATTCCACAGCTTGCTTGAACACAGTGTTGGGATGTGCCATAAGCCGGAGACTGGCATAAAAGAAGGAAAAGGAAAACAAAACATAGAATAGAGAGAAAGAGAGAGAGAGAGAGAGAGAGAGAGAGAGAGAGAGAGAGAGAGAGAGAGAGAGAGAGAGAGAGAGAGAGAGAGAGAGAGAGAGAGAGAGAGAGAGAGAGAGAGAGAGAGAGAGAGAGAGAGGGGTACAGGAGAACTAACAGCAGATCTTGAGGATCGTCTGGTCCAGGATGGACACCATGATGCTTCAGGAGAAACTGGTGGAGAGACTTCTGTGCCCTCGAACCCGAACCACTCGACAGAAGGTTGTGTGAACTAGTATATAAAATATATATTCCGTCCCTCTTTCTCTCTCTTTGTGTGGGATGAGATATGGAAAGATTGACAGACTGTGGAAACATCAGTGAGATCTGACTGTGAGATGGTCATGTTTGGATGTAGTTTAGTATCTTTTCACTCTGGGTCAATAGGGTCTGTGTGTTTGTGTTTGAGGTTTCTGGGTTTAATAAATGAATTTTGCTTTTTCACTGCATGACTGTCAAGGCTGTCAATGTCCACAGAGCCGAGTCTCTATTTAAGCGGTTCTGACTTCAGGCCAGTTTCCGGCACAGTTGGCCCTGTAGAGATATACAGCGAGCTTCTCATGCTCTGTTATTTTTGGTGCCAGTTCACACACTCTTGGCTTAAAGATACACTGCACCCACAAAATATTATTGTGCCATTTTATTGTTTATTTTCATCTCTCTCTTTCTCTCGTTCAGGATAAACAGTATGTTGGATTTGCTACACTTCCAAATCAGGTTCATAGGAAGTCCGTGAAGAAGGGCTTTGACTTTACTCTGATGGTGGCAGGTATGTGTCAGGTCATCATCGGGTATGAAATGCAGCTTTAAAATTAACATTGTTAACAGACATTGATGGTTTGAAAAAATCGTTCAATGCAAACTATAAAGATTTACATTTGGCAGTTGCCTTTATGCAAAGCAAAGTCTTTTGCATTATACTTTATATTTGATTTAATTAACGTTTGATTCGGAGCAATCCTTGAGATTGAACCCATGACTCTGGCGTTAACCATTGTTTTAAGGGAAGGATACATTTAATCTTTGATGTATCACTAAACGTCACTAAACTGATATTTATGTGTGTTTCAGGTGAATCCGGTTTGGGTAAATCTACTTTGGTGAACAGTCTCTTCCTTACAGATCTTTATAAAGACAGGAAATTACTAAATGCAGAAGGTACATCATTTACACAACCTAAACTGTTTAGATCTTGTTGAAAACTTAAAATGATATGTTTAAAAAAATGTCCAGAGTGTTTTTCTTTAATTGAAGAACTTTAATACAATAAGAACAAATAAGCACATTTTGTTCCATTTTAACTCTTTTTCGTTAATAAACAGAACGTATAAACCAGACGGTTGAGATCACCAAACACACAGTGGACATCGAGGAGAAAGGAGTCAAACTCAAGCTCACGATTGTGGACACACCGGGGTTCGGAGACGCTGTTAATAATAATGAATGGTGAGAAATGATGACTGTTTATTCTTCCCAGTTGTCACTATACGGTCTTCTGATGTGTTTGTGTGTTTTCAGCTGGAAACCCATCACAGATTACATCGATCAACAGTTCGAGCAGTACTTCAGAGATGAGAGCGGACTCAACAGAAAGAACATCCTAGATAACCGAGTTCACTGCTGTCTGTATTTCATACCGCCGTTTGGACATGGGTACGACTTACACAATAAGTTTGTGTGATCTTGTTTCCATTTGCAGAAGACTTGATGTCATGTAGTTAATGTTTATGACCTCCGCCCCACTTACATTTAATTTGCTCATATACATCCATACACCGTATAATGTGAGTGTGTGTGTTCTTTTGTCCATCTGTCTGTTGTTGTTTCCGTCTTCTGCACCTTATTTAAATAGCAAATACATAGAAAAACATAACATTAATACTGCTTTGGTTAGATTAGATCAAATGTGAAATGAAGCAAGTTTACAGTGATGTATGAATCCTGTATTAAAAAAAATATTTAATAAATGAAAATTTATTATTTGGATGTATACAGCACATTTAGAGTCATGGCAATGTTTTGTATGTAGTCTGCGACCGGTGGATGTGGAGTTTATGAAGGCTTTACATGAGAAAGTCAACATTATTCCTCTGATATCCAAAGCCGACTGCCTCACTCCAAATGAAGTGAAGAAACTCAAAGACCGGGTACATGCACATCTCTATTAACTGTATAATCCAACATTAATTTTATTTGTGTGTGAGCTGTTTTATGTTGGTTACATTGGTTGGTTTTTGCTCAGGTGCGAGATGAGATCGAACACTTCGGGATTAAAGTCTATCAGTTTCCTGAATGTGATTCTGATGAAGAGGAAGAGTTTAAACAGATGGACAAAGAGCTGAAGGTCCGATGAATGTTTTTCTCATGTGATTTTACGTGTTGTACAACATGTTGTCTTTTGATATGATTAAGATGATGTTAAGATGAATTTATATGTTGTTTGTGTGTGGGATGTAGGAGTGCACTCCATTCGCCGTCATTGGCAGTAATACAGTAGTGGAGGCCAGAGGTCAGCGGGTCAGAGGCCGTCTTTACCCCTGGGGTATTGTGGAAGGTCAGTGACAACAGATCAGATGTCTAATATCGCTGTGTTTAGAGATTAACTGTGTTTGTGTTTTCTTCAGTGGAGAATCAGTCTCACTGTGACTTTGTGAAGCTGAGAAACATGCTGATTCGCTCTCACATGCATGACCTGAAAGATGTGACGTGTGATGTGCATTATGAAAACTACAGAGCACACTGTATACAGGAGATGACTAGGTTTGTGTGATCTACTCACCTGCATGCTTTGATCATAGATCATGTTTGTAATGTGTGTTAAATGTGTGTTACAGTAAACTCACGCAAGAAAACCGTACGGACAGTCCGTTACCCATCCTGCCCCTATCGACACCTGATGTGGAGACAGAGAGACTCATCAAAATGAAGGATGAGGAGGTAGAAAGTTATATTAAACCTTTATAATCTGCGATTTTTCAATTTATTATTTTAATGTTTTTCCATACAATTACAATTTTTAATTTCATATCAATTGGGTATGATGATTGCCAAAATTGATTATTTAATTCAATTTAATTTCAAAATGAAAGTATCATAATATACAATAGAGAAAGTTAGATTATTATTTTATCATATTATTGAATCATTTCTCATATAATGTTGATGTCTTGAATCACAAGTGCTGATTTGTACCTGCAGCTCAAGAGGATGCAAGAGATGCTGGAGAAAATGCAACAACAGATGCACGAGAAAGACCAGTGATACACGCATAGATGTGAATGCATTTAAATTATTTTGCAGAAATATGATGAGATCTACAGGTCCGTCCATCAGACACACAGTTTTCTGTATATGCTGTACGTTCATTGCCTGGTGCTTCTGTCTGCCTGAATCAAATCCAGAGCAGCTTTTATGTGATATTATTATGTGTTCATGACAAACTCTAGCGATGATGAGGAACATAAATAATCCTATGTAAAATTAACTTAAATTAACTTTAAATGTATCTAATTTATATTGACTTTTTTATTTGCTTAGTGAGATGAATGTGTGTGTGTGTGTGTTGTTTAGAGGAGGAAGGTTCCTGAAACTGAATTCTGGTGTTTATTAAAGTAAACAAATGTGGTTGACAAAGAGATATATTTGTAAGATTTCTGCTTGTTTTTGTGTAGTGCTTGAGCTCGGTGAATGTGAAAATACGGTTCAGGTTTGTTCTCAATAAACACTCAGTTCAGATTGCGGCTTTGTGCTGGTTTTATGACATTTATATAATTTGTTTAAGCAGAGATGATGTATTTATACTGTTGTTGCATAAAACATTTTGAATCTTGTAAGATATTTTTGTTGTGTGCAGCTAGAGGTTTCACCATTTGCAACCACTAGATGCCACAACATTTTACAAACTTGACCCTCTTTAGCCTTTAAAAGTTGATTTATTTCCATATATATGAAAAATCACACATGAGACATTTTTTATAACAATATTTGGTTTGTTAAGTCATTTTAAAAAAATACATTTTAAAATATATTTATTTATGTCCTGCTCTAATCCTGTATGTTAAAACAACATAGGAGAACTTTTTTCGTCAAATGTCATCATTCATTATTTACATTATTTCTAGCTCAAAGTGGCTTGATCGATCTGAACAATTATTAAAATATAAAAGTGTGCAGATGAAATATGAATTAATTGAATATTATTCTCAATTAAGAAGTTGTATTAATAATTGCATAATTTGAAAGACACAGGATGCCACCACTAAGTTTAAGTCATCAGCCAGAGTTTCACACATGTGATGTCATCTTCAGAGGGGGCGGAGTTTGTGTGTATATTTGTGTGTTTTATCAGTGTGTCACAGCTGTGTTTGATGTCACAGTCATAATATTTCTCGCTTCTGAAACTGACACAAACAGACACTCTGGTAAGACTTCTTCTGAATATAAAAAACATTAACATTTTATACTAATATGGGTATAAATATTCTTTAAATATAATTTGATTATTATATCCTGTAGGTAATAATGATAATTTGCTTCTGTATGGCCCTAACTAGAATGCTGGTTTAACAGTCAATGAATTTGAGTGAAAAATAAATTTTTGTGAGTTTAACAGAAATTTAATTACAAAGAAAGCCGTAGTAGTATTTGGATGGAATTTCAAGGTACATGCAAAAATGTGGTACTTAAAAACTACATTATATAAGATATATATCTATAGACATGTGCATTGTTATATGGTTGGTAAATAATTCTTTATTATTGTACATGTTTTATTTAAATGTTTAAATTAATGTTTAATGTTTTAATACATTTTCATATCGTAGCTCATATTATTTAAGTGACCAGAGGCTTTATTTCCTTTCAATATTTCCCTCTAAAAGGACATTTGAGAGACTGTTGGATCATCTCACTTTAGCACTTTGTTATCTCAGCTTCCAGTTTCCCTTTACAGCCTTTTAGTATCCTGACATTTTGGATAACTCTAAAGGCTGATTCATGTGTTTTTTAGTCTCCATACATCAGCACCGGCATATAATATCTAATTGCCTGTGAGTCCTTATTAAACACAAAAAGAAAAAGAAGGTATTTTGGTTAATTTAGCCATCTTCTCTCTCTCTCTCTCTCTCTCACTCTCCCTCTCCCTCTCTCTCTCTCTCTCTCTCTCTCTCTCTCCCTCTCCCTCTCCCTCTCCCTCTCTCTCTCTCTCTCTCTCTCTCTCTCTCTCTCTCTCTCTCCCTCTCCCTCTCCCTCTCCCTCCCTCTCCCTCTCCCTCTCCCTCTCCCTCTCCCTCTCCCTCTCCCTCTCCCTCTCCCTCTCTCTCTCTCTCCCTCTCCCTCTCTCTCCTCTCTCTCTCTCTCTCTCTTCTCTCTCTCTCTCTCTCTCTCTCTCAGTTTGTGTTTCGTGTGCATGTGCTGGTATGAGGTGTTATCTGTTAGTGTTGGAGGTTCTCTCTGTGTTGAGCATTGAGATGATGATGAAGGTTCAGGGTTGTCCTCACATGTGTTCCTGTCGGGGTACTGTGATAGACTGTAGTAGACGTGGTTTGACCACGGCAACCCTGCCCTCCGCTTTCCCTCCTCTCACATCTGAACTCCATCTGAATGACAACCATCTCACCTCGCTGCCCAACAACCTGCTGGACTCCCTGCCCTCTCTGCGTCTGGCTCATCTCCACGGTAACCCCTGGTCATGTGACTGCGGTATCCTCTATCTTAGGGGATGGCTGCTGAAGCAGAGAAATGATGCTTTGATACGGTAAAGTTGCAAAAGTGTTTGATTAAAATCTCAATTCAAACTCAATTGAGTGCTTGAGTAAATGTATGTCATGATATTTTAGGAATGTGACGTGTAGCTCTCCTGCGCACCTGCGTGGACGTCTGCTGGTGTATCTGGTGGAGGAGGAGGTTCTGGAATCCTGTCGATATTGGATGTGTAATTTAGCTTTGGCGTCTCAGATCAGCCTCTTCATCTTCATCGTTGTTCAGGTCCTCCTGCTGGCATCCGTCAACTTCTTCATGCGGCGTTTTGAGCGTCTCACCCGAGAGGCCCGAGGCATGGCCGCAGAGACCTTCACGGCTGAAAACGATGCTCAGAATACTGAATATGTCATGTTAAGAGACAGGAGTAAATAGAATCAAGATGAGAGAGGAAACCATTGCGTTTGAATGTCAATGTCATCATATTCCACAATTTATTATAGATTATCATGTGAAGTGAAATCTTTTGATTTTTTCGATTGTGAAGCACCATCATGTTGTTTGCAAAAAATTTTGAATTTACTGTAAGATTAATTAGATAAAGAGATTTTTTGAAAAGTTAAAATGAGAAATGCTGTGGTATGCTACAATACTAGAGTAATGGATGGCTATATTCCTATATTGTTTCTAACCTTATTATGATAAACATTAAAGTATTTACATTACAGTGTATCTATTTAATTTAGTTCTTACTTTAGCTACAGTTATACAACATTTTACAGTTAACTAAAGTATATACAATAGCATTCTATAGTGCTTCCCATGTGGATTACACTTTGGTATTTTTTTTATTTTATAAGTTGGTAAAAATGAATGAATCAATTGTGTGCATGTGTTCAGCGACATGTTCAACATGCAAATATAAATGTTGTGTATTACTTTACCAAACCATAAATTATTTGAATTCTCTGTCATTTGCTTGTTAACACTCTTTGAAATGGTGCTGTACATGTATTAAGCACTGTTTTTGCATTCCTTTAGCTCGGTTATATGTGCATGGTGTAGCAATGCCAATGTCACGGATTTCATCCAAGGGATTTCACAAACTCAGATACTAATATATATAATTCTAATGAAATGTTATTAATTAAATTGTAATAACAGACTTATTTACCAAATAATATAAAATAATATAATATAATATAGAATGATATTATATGATATGATATGATATGATATTACATAATATAAAAGAATATAATAGAATTGTATGGATCAGAATATAATATATTACAATACAATACAATAAATATGGTATAATATCACATAACATAGCATAACATAACATAACATAACAATACATTACATAACATAACATAACATAACATAACATAACATAACATAACATAACAATACATAACATAACATAACATAACATAACATAACATAACATAACATAACATAACATAACATAACAATACATAACATAACATAACATAACAATACATAACATAACATAACATAACATAACATAACATAACATAACATAACATAACATAACATCACATAACATCACATAACATAACATAACATAACATAACATAACATAACATAACAATACATTACATAACAATACATAACATAACATAACATAACATAACATAACAATACATAACATAACATAACAATACATAACATAACATAACATAACATAACATAACATAACATAACAATACATAACATAACATAACATAACATAACATAACATAACATCACAATACATAACATAACATAACATAACATAACATAACAATACATAACATAACATAACATAACATAACATAACATAACATAACATAACATAACATAACAATACATAACATAACATCACAAAACATAACATAACATAACATAACATAACATAACATAACATAACATAACATAACATAACATAACAATACATAACATAACATAACATAACAATACATAACATAACATAACATAACATAACATAACATAACATAACATAACAATACATAACATAACATCACAAAACATAACATAACATAACATAACAATACATAACATAACATCACAAAACATAACATAACATAACATAACATAACATAACATAACATAACATAACATAACATAACAATACATAACATAACATCACAAAACATAACATAACATAACATAACAATACATAACATAACATCACAAAACATAACATAACATAACATAACATAACATAACATCACATCACATCACATAACATAACATAACATAACATAACATAACATAACATAACAAAACAGAATAAAATAGAATAGAATAGAATAGAATAGTATAGTACAAATATAATGTTGAAAAGAATAATAACAATAATAATAATGTGCAAGTAAATTAATTTATGCTTAAACCATTTACTCACCATTTTGACATTTTAATCCTGATTGACTTTCATTCTTCTGCAGACCACAAAATAAGATATTTTGAAGAATGATTCAACAAAATAAAGTTTTTGTTACCAACATTCTTCAAAATATCTTCTTTTGCGAGGACAGGATATAAAATCATACTCATGACAAGAAGCAGTGTAAAGGATGAGAGAATTTCTAATTTGGTGAAGCTTTACTCTTTTATGATAAAGTGTTTGAGTGATTTCCCATCAGCGGAACAAAAATGAGCGGAACTCTTGTTAGTGCATCTGTACCTCAGCGGACACATTACAGTGTAACACAGCACCACTACAAGATCCACACGTGAGTTTCTTTACAAATCTTGCTCAGACATCTCGATATTGAATTTAAAATGTGTCCATAATCATTTAGCAATTCTAACATTATATAATATCAGTCATCATGTTAGGTCACGTGTCAGTTGATCTCGAGAAATGTAAACATTGAAATCATTCTGACATGCCTTTCAACATAACAGAGAATGAAAACCCTCATGACTCACACTACAGACACAAGAGATTGTGAGGGGTCAGATACAAATGCCATGAGTTATATTCAATAAACACTTAGCATAACTGAGATTGTGTGTTTGTTTGCAGAGCTGTGTCATGGGCAGATTAAGAAAGAAACACAACTGGAAAGGAAGACAGCAGAGCACATCTGTGCAGACAGCTGCTGGAGAGAGAGAGTCACATGTCCAGGTGGAGATACAGGGTGAGACAAGAGGTTCCATCATATTCTGTTCAACACAGATTAGTGAGATGTATGGACCATAACACCACACACATAGACATAAACAATAAAGAATTTATTTCCAAAACTTTAAAAACAACTTCATTTATTATGTATGAACATAAATAAATCATCCTGATGGCTTCTGCTCCCCTACCCAGCTACGTTCCTGTCTGCCCTCCACTACCATGTTCGGTTAAATGCCACAAATGCCCTGAAACATAACTTTATAAAAAAAAAACTATTAAGAAAGAGCTGTTGTACATCCACTCTTGATCAGAAACATCTTACTTCGAGAGGTCTATATGACTTTATTTATATGTATGTGTGCTGTATGATGATGACATAAAGAAATGTATCTCATTCGGAAATAAACTCTTCCAACTCAACATCACAGAAGCTTTTAAACTTTGCCTTCGTTTTCAACCCGTCTCTGTTTAATTTGAAGCAACAGTTCTATGATTTTGACGCATGTCTGAGCTTTCACACATTTAGCTGAGTTGTTTATTCAAACTGATGTTTGGAGACGAATATTGTCGTTGAGTGTTATTATCGTTTCATTTCTTTCTGTGCAGATGGTACGGAGCTTAAAGGGTTCGATGACTCTAACGCTCTTGTCCTGCCCGCCACCAGAACCAAAAAACAGAAAGTGGAACATCGTGTGAACAAGAAAAGACCCCTGACGAAGAAGCAAAGGAAGAACTTGGAGAAAGTTCTGGAGCAGAAAGAAAAGAAAGCTCACGTAAGTTTATGTCGGTGTCATTCATGTTCAGTATTTAATAGATTCTATTGGTTATTAAGAGTTTCTTTGTTTCTGTAGAGAGCAGAAATATTATCCAAACTATCTGAGGTTCAACTGCCTGAGACTGAGATGAAGTTACTGTACACCACCTCTAAACTGGGCACTGGGCAAAAACTATACCAGAGCAAAACGTGAGACGTCTCCACATGTTCTGATGTTACACAGAAACTGGAGGAACTATTTAAGGGATTGACTTGTGAATTATGACTTGTTTTCTTTTCCAGATTGATAAATGAAGAACAGAATGGAAGTGTTACCACAGGGAAGATCAGCAGTTTGAGTGGGGCAAACAGAAAGAGAAGAAGAAAAGAAGATGATGATGACGAAGAAGAACAGGAAAGTGAAGAATCTGAATCTGACAGTGAAGGATCAGACTCTGAGGAAGAGGAGGAACAGATCACTGGGGAGAAACCTTCAGAAAAGACCAGCAGTCAAGAGAAAGAGGAGGAACAACAGAAACAGCCCGAGGTTAAAGAGCAAGAGAACAAACATAAAGAAATAAAAGAGGTTCCTCATAAGGTGGAAGAGAGCAAACCTGCCGTCTTCATTCCTGTGGACAGACTGCCCGAGATTCAGGTAAAAGAATCAGATTTACAGTCTCATGAGACAGCGTGACTGTTTGTGATATGTCATTCAGATTGCATCACCTTAATATTCTAACATTCTATCTGACATTTTATCAAAATGAAGTTATTCACAATCTAGCTCTTTGACATGTTGGTATATTACGCAATGTTATTTTCCAATGTGTATATTTTGGGACAGTTTTATTTATGAAAACGAAAAGGTTCTATTGACTCTTAATCGAATTTGGTTCCAAGTTCTTACTGCGAGCCAATCAGCATTCAGAATGCACACAAGAGAACCAATCAGGATCTGCTTTCTTTGTCTTGTGGTATGACTTGTCAGGGACAAAGGGAAAGTAAACTACAGTACTTGTTTTTTTTTTAGGTTTTGGGGAGTTTTTATATTAATATAATTCCTGTGTTAACATACACCCTCATAATGTTAATAATGTCTTACATTTTACAATATTTTTTGTTTTACAGTTTGTTATTTTATCAGTTCATATCTCTTAAGAGTAATTTGACCTGTCTCATCATCTGTGGATTAAACATTTTGATACAACCAGTAGAACCACTCTTTATGTCTAACTTAACCATGAAAAAGAGTGTCCGAAAATATGAAACAAGTTTCATAAAAACATGCATGTGTAACTTTTTATGTATCTTACAATTCCAATGGGACAATATTAAAAATTTGTCTGTGTTTATTATAGGAAGCTCGTCTGAGGTTGCCCATCCTGGCAGAGGAACAGGTCGTCATGGAAGCGGTGAGAGAAAATGAGTTTGTGGTGTTGTGCGGAGAGACAGGAAGTGGAAAAACCACACAGGTGCCTCAGTTCCTCTATGAGGCCGGATACGCAAGGTATTAATATTAAAATCAAATAAAAGATGCTGCGATCGGTCTTCTGTATCTTCAATCACTCTCTCTCTCTCTTTGTCAGTTCTGGTGGGATTATTGGTATGACTGAGCCCAGAAGAGTGGCTGCCATCAGCATGTCCCAGCGAGTTGCCAAAGAGATGAATTTATCCACTGGGTATGACATCCGGTTCATTAAAGAAATGTAAAAACGTGAAGCTACTCTGTCCTGACATCTGCTTTATATTCATGTGTGTATGTTTAGGGTGGTGTCCTATCAAATCAGGTTTGAGGGAAATGTGACAAAAGACACAAAGATCAAGTTCATGACAGATGGTGTTCTACTGAAGGAAATTCAGAAGGTGAGACACATGACAAGTGATGGAACGATTGTAAACTTTACTGTTTTATCCCCTTTAGTGTCTTCTGTGGTCACAGTTAAACGGTATTTTAAAGCTGTTATGTGATTATTGACAGAAGGACACAGTCTAAAATGACACAAATATTGAGTACATGTTTTTAAATGTTATTTGTTTTTGTAGGATTTTTTGCTGCAGAAATACAGTGTGATCATTATAGATGAAGCTCATGAGAGAAGTGTATACACTGATATCCTCATCGGACTCCTCTCACGCATCACACCGCTCCGGAACAAGGTAGCTCACACACAGATTAAACATAATGTTGTGGGAGTTTTAGATGTGAATTTGTGATGTGTGATTGACAGAGGGGTTTACCCATGAAACTCATCATCATGTCTGCGACACTGCGTGTGGAAGACTTCACAGAGAACCAGAAACTCTTCCGCACACCTCCACCTGTTATTAAGGTATTATGCATCTTCTGAGTTCTCTATTATGGCATGTTGACATCTCTCACATCTGATCTATGTGTGTGTGTGCGTGCAGGTGGATGCGCGTCAGTTTCCAGTCACGGTTCATTTTAATAAACGAACACCGATGGAAGACTACACTGCAGAAGCTTTTCAGAAAATCTGCAAGATTCACCGCATGCTACCCTCAGGTCAGAGGCGCACACATGAATACAGCTATACACACACATACACACGGCAGGTCTGATGACATGTGTTTGTCTAGGTGGAATTTTGGTGTTTCTGACGGGTCAGGCTGAGGTTCATTCTCTTTGTCGAAGGCTGAGAAAAGCTTTTCCTTACAGACCTAACCAAGAGCACACAGGTACACACACGCACGCACACACACACACACACACACACACACACGCACACACGCAAGAGTTTGTGTTGCTATTTTTGTGCAATTGACTTAAATTGCTTTATGAACTTTGATACATCTTAAAGTGATTCTTCCCCCCCCCCCAAACATTGTGTAATTCCTTTCATTTCAAACATGTATGACTTTCTATGGCAGAACATAAATGAGATCTTTTGAAATAGTTTGGGATCATAACAACAACTGCACCCATTCACTTCAACAAAACTAATGGTAATGGGTGCATGTTCCCGAAATTCTTCAAAATATCTTCTTTTCATACAAACTTGAAATAAGACCCGGTAGAGTAATTGATGACACATAGAATATGAAGCATAATTGAATGTTTTATTATGTATTTCTTTCATCCATCATGAGTTCTGAAAAGGGTTATTTAAAGATGATGAAAAAGGGTTAACTTGTGTCTGGAATAAAAAAGGTAAAATAAAAATGCAAATATCTGAGGCCTTGGTAAGAAACTTTGGAAGAGAAAAACTTGATCAATGTGTTTACAGGGGATTTATTTTTCCGCTTGTTTTTACAGATTCTGGTGACACAGAAGCATTGAAATCATCCAGAAGAGCAAAGAAGAAGAAAGTGGTATGATGACATTATTTCCCCTTCAGATCATTGTTGAGCTAAAATTGCAGAGTCATGACTTTATGAAAGCGTATGTGTTGCCTTTCTCACGCTCTCATTCTCTGTCTGTCAGTCCCTTCCCAAGATAAGTCTAGATAATTACTCGGCTTTGCCGGTGGATGAAGGTGATGAAGACCGTCAGGCCGGCATTGATGAAGATGATGGGGAAGGTTCAGATCTTGAGCTGGAGCTGGGTGATCATCCAGACAGCGATCATGGTGAGAAAGACATGCGCAGACACACACACACACACACACACACACACACACACACACAGAGTTGTCTGCAATCTGTCTTTGCGAATCATATTTGACCATATTTATTTGATTAGGTGAGAAAAGCGACCCGTCCATTCCTCTCTATGTGCTGCCTCTCTATTCTCTGCTAGCACCTGAGCAACAGGCTAAGGTTTGTCCCTCTCTTTCTCTTCACTTCTTGAATTTTAAAAAACCATCTATGTTAATAATACACTTGGATCTTAGAATAAATCTATTGATTAACAAGCGTATGCTTGTTTAGGTATTCCGTCCTCCTCCCGCCGGAGCGCGTCTGTGCGTTGTGGCAACAAACGTGGCTGAGACATCTTTGACCATTCCTGGCATCAAATATGTGGTGGACTGCGGCCGTGTGAAGAAAAGGTTTTACGACAGAGTGACTGGTGTCTCCTCCTTCAAGGTCACATGGATCTCACAGGCTTCAGCCAATCAGAGAGCTGGAAGAGCGGGCAGAACAGAAGCGGGACACTGCTACAGGTAAAATATTTAAAAGGATTTTTAAAGATAGTTGTTAATTCTAAAACATGTTTAACATGTTTGTGTGTGTGTGTGTGTGTGTGTGTGTGTGTGTGTGTGTGTGTGTGTGTGTGTGTGTGTGTGTGTGTGTGTGTGTGTGTGTGTGTGTGTGTGTGTGTGTGTGTGTGTGTGTGTGTGTGTGTGTGTGTGTGTGTGTGTGTGTGTGTGTGTGTGTGTGTGTGTGTGTGTGTGTGTGTGTGTAGACTGTACTCTTCAGCTGTGTTTGGAGATTTCAGTTTGTTCTCGGAGGCTGAAATCACTCGCCGGCCTGTCGATGATCTCGTCCTGCAAATGAAAGATCTCAACATTGAAAAGGTTCACAGAATGGTTACAGAATGTCAGTTTTGTTTCTGTATCGTGTGTTTGTTATTCATATATGTTTGTGTGTGCGGTCAGGTTGTGAATTTCCCGTTTCCCACCCCTCCTTCCACTGAAGCTCTGGTCTCTGCTGAACAGCTTCTCATATCACTGGGTGCACTGGAGAAACCGCCTCGACACGGCCGGTGGGTCTGCTTTTCATCTCCAGGATCTTTCTAAAGATTACTATCTTGTTATGTCTGGAATGTGAAATGAACTCAAGTTAGTGTCAGACCTTTATGTCGAACTGTTGTGATGTTGAATACGGTTGATAGATAAAGCTTAAATCATAGTTTGTTAAATCCAAGTGGTGGTTATCCTCATATTATAGGTTTAGGCTTTTAGTAACATTATTAAGTTATAAAGCTTTATTCCATGAACAGAAAAATAAAATAAATAATACATGTTATATTTTTTTATGGATCTTTAAACATTTACTTTGTAAATGCCATTGATTGCATGCTATATTTATTTGAAAAAAATGGAATTGTTTTTTTAAACCTCTGTCTATCTATCAGGTTGAATGAAATAGAGCGAGCACGTCTATCATGTCCCATAACCCCTCTGGGTCGTGCAATGGCGGCCTTCCCTGTATCACCACGTTACGCTAAGATGTTGGCTCTGGGCCGGCAGCAGGGCTGTATGCCGTACATCATCACAATAGTGTCTGCTATGACCGTCAGAGAGATCTTCGAAGAGTATGACAGGTGAGACACGTGTTAATAATACTTTGATTTGTGTTGAGTCTCTCTCTGAGCGCTGCCGTTCTCTCTGGGATGTTCAGGCCTGCGGTCAGCGAGGAGGAGAGCAGCAGACTCACGGGGAAGAAGGCCCGATCCATTCAGATGAGGAGGTTATGGGCGGGTCAGGGTCAGTCTCTTCTGCTGGGAGATTTGATGGTTTTATTGGGTATGTCAGATTTTAAATGGACATATAGAAGTGTTTGGAAATGAATGGCATTGATTCTGATTTTTGGGTGTTGTTTAGGGGCGGTGGGTGCATGTGAATTTGCGGGATGCACTCAACACTTCTGTGAGGAGAGCGGTCTGCGTTTTAAAGCCATGTTGGAGATCCGCAGACTGAGAGGACAACTGACCAATGCAGGTACACGCATATATGGTTTTCACATGGTGTGCAGTCTTAAAATGTTCTGTTTTTTTTACATAGTTATAATAATATATTCTACTTGTTATGTTATGTATATCAATACATTCATTCATGATCTGTTCCAATTGACCCCAACACACTGATCTCTACAATACCTAGTGCCAATCTAAAACCCTCTTCTGTCTGTCTGTTTATCTTTATTTCTATCAAAAATAAATAACAACAAACTAGGATATAGAACAGAAGAAAGGGTCTTGGTAAAATATAAATATCTATACAAATAAAGTACTTAATCTTTGTCTTCATTTATCGTTACATTTGAAGTTTGCTGTCAGATGTTAAATGTCAGATGACAGAAGAAATCATTTTAATTTTAAAAAGTTTGATGTCAGAAGAAATAATTAATCATCAACTGCATGCTTATATTATTTTTTCTAAACACAAAGATTTGTGTTTTCAGAGAGTTTTTGATGTTTTGTTGTCCAAGAACCATAAGTAAAATACACATTTTATAACATGAATGAGGAACATTGAAGAGGGGAGGAATATTGGGGTTTTCATGTGTTTCGTTAGACCGGCATCACATTCATAAAGAAGATTAGAATTAATTGTGGGGTATATATAAATCTATAAGAGTTTATTTGCAATAACAAATTTTTATTGTGTTTTAATGTTTTTTATTGTTTTTGTTTTGGTCAGTGAATAGCGTGTGTTCTGACGCCGGTGTGTTCATGGATCACAAGATGGTTCCTCCCACGAACGCTCAGGTGGTTTATCTCAGGCAGATTGTGTTAGCGGGTTTAGGAGATCATCTGGCCAGACGGGTGCAGAATGAAGACCTGCTCGACCCCAAATGGAGAAACGGCTACAAGGTGTCATGAGTTAAAAATTCACACACTGGAGATTATTTCAGATCCATGAGATGTTAAAGATTGATATGTGTGTCACAGACTCCACTTCTCGATGAGCCTGTGTTTATTCATCCATCATCTGCTCTTCATAAAACGCTTCCTGAATTTGTTGTGTATCAAGAGATCATGGAGACGACAAAGATGTACATGAGAGGTTTGTGTGTGTCAATGCTTTCAATTAAAACTTTTTAAAGAATAAAACACCTATAAAATAATTGTTTGAAGCGTTGTTTACGTTTGATCTATTGCAGGAGTTTGTGCCGTTGAGCCTGAATGGATTCCGAAGCTCCTTCCACAATACTGTCACTTCAGTGCTCCGGAGGAAAGCCCGCCCCCCTGGTACTGCCCACAGACTGGCAGAATAAAGTGTCAACAGCAGAGTACCTTTTGTAAGAACACACCTCTTTCTCAATAATCCTTCTCTTCCTCTGTGTTTATCGGAGAGGGATCAATGTCTTCATGCCAATGTATTTATCACATCTGTGTTTATCACATCTGTTATGTGATGTGTGTTGTTTTTTGGGTGTGTCTCTGCAGTCAGAATCAGTTGGAAACTCCCCCCCATTGAGATGGATTACCCAGAAGGCCTTGAGCTTTACAAACTGTTTGCTAAGTTTTTCCTGGAGGGGCAGGTAACGTTTGTGTATTTGTGTCTGTGTGTAATTGTGTGTCTGCATCAGCCTAAAACATTGTCTGTACATTATTTTAATGTATATTCATTTAAATATCACAGTAATTCCTTAAATTATATCATAAACCATAGTTTTCCTTTGATGCATCACAAAAGAGTTATTGCTCTAGTACACTTGCCATGATGTATACAAAAGTGTGTAATAAATGTTTTTTTTTTTCTGTCTTAATTCTACAGGTTTGTCCAAAGATACAAGAGTTCAGCACGTGTTTGTTGTCGTCACCTGGAGTAATGCTGAAGACATGGGCCAAGTAAGACCAAGACGCACATATGCAAACACAGATGACTGGCTTTTGCACGCGCGTGCACACACACACACACACACACAGACTTAACCTAATCTAAATTTGTTTGCCTAAATGTCTGAATTAGATTATATACAAAAATTTAATTTAGCAAACATACACAGTTCTTACATTTCATTACATAATAAATGTTTTTCAAATCGATTACTTTGATTGATTATTGAATAAAGAACAGCCAATAAGAGTGCAGAATTGATGGGGATTCCATAAAAATTCTTTAAAAAGCATCTTAAAGAGACCTTCAGAAGCTGCTTAAAAATTGACATGAAAACACTCCTTCAAATTCACTCAAGTTGTATTTGAACAATTTTTGGAGTTTATGATTAATCTAAAATGCGGACAGAATATGATAAGTGCAATAAGTGAGTTAGTGTCCATTAGTGTACATCAGTGTGATATAAAGTCCTGTTGTTGTGTTTTAGACTACAGCCTCGAACTGAAGTTCTCCTTTCAGCTCTGGTCTCAGAAAAAGTGGACAACAAAACTTCGTTAGAGGCTGCTTGGACAAAAAATGCCAAATGTAAGTTTGTATATGTATTCTGGGTGCAGGATTGGTCGAATACAAATGAATGTATTTTTGTTGTGATAAACCATTCATTGTTAAGGACAGCTGCCGGAAAAATTAAGATACTGTTTTAAAGACCAAAGGTGTTTTTATAAAGGTACTATTTATAGATATTTAATATGTACACTATAAAATTTGTTAGACAAAGCTTTGGCTAAAAACTGGAAAAACAGGTCAAAACAACAGAAACAACGCTGTGTATTTTTTTTATAATTTAAATATTGTAAAAACAGGTTTATATTTAGTAAAAGTTGGAAAAAAAATTTTTTTATCTGATAATCTGGATTTTCATCACAGGGTCTCATGACACTGTCAGTCTGCCACATCCTGAGGTCAGATTTTATTAACAGACTGGACTGAAATGACCACAATACATCCAGAAATGATAATTAAATGAATATTTAGAGTGATCCTTTCTTTTTTCTGCAGCCGTTTATTTTCATATATATTTATGATCAATGAAGAGGTTTAAACCTAAATGAATAGAATCTTAACTAAATGTATATCCTTTCTGTAGATCTGTTATCAGCATATTGTCAGTGGATTCCTGAGTCTCTTCATGAAAGCGTCACTAAATGCTGGCCGCCCATCTGATGACCTTTGACCCCTGTGACGTACTGTAACAGTACACACATCTTCACCAAACAGATTGAAACTATCCTCATTCTCATACATATTGCTCTGGACTGAAGACCTTTTAAATTCTCCTTCTGTAAAATACCCCATATTATAAAACAGGCAAATAAATTCTTATTATGTTTTTACACAACATTATTGTCTAACTGATATTCCATTCTTGACATTGCAGATTTTTACTCTAATTTCAAACTTCAAAATTCTTTTTTCATTTAATTTTTGCTTTATAACATCAAATGGCTTTTAAAGGCTTTATTATGAGTATGATTAGAGAGGGGACCAAGCCTTGGGTTGAGATAGAGGCAAAGAACCCTCAGAGACGAGATTAGAACTCAACTTGCCAAACTTGGCTCGGCACAGGGGAAAACACTCTAAATTAACTTCAGAAAGTGTAAATAAATATTCCAAATCTTTATTGTTACTTAGGCACAATGAAGTTTTTGAGTCTTTTATACAATATTAAATAACACCACACAATAAATTGCAAAGACAATAATACATAAAAGAACAAACAATAAAGAACAAACTATGAGAAATATCAAAAGTAAACAATACATAACAACAAAAGGTCTAGAATATAAATAAAAGAACCTTAATGCAATCAAAAGTGCTTCAGGTGTGCAAATGTTATATAAAAACCGACTATAGATAAATTAGTTTAGTTGATTTTGTACATTCAAGCAAAACATTTGCCTTTACTTTCATGGATTTGCATGTTGCACGTTGTTTTAGATCTTTTGTAAATGAGACGTTTAAGCTCTCTATAATCCTTCACCTTTCATTAAGCAGCACAATCTTGATAAAACACACATTCTCTACAGTTTATCTGGTGTTTGTGTGTGTGAACACTGCTATATGTTACTGAGGCCTGATGAAAGAGGTTTCTCAGGGTGTAAGACGGGATCCTTCAGATATTTCCTGACTCGTAAAGTGAGTTTGTAAAATCGGCCCCTCCCGACCTCTCCAGATACTGGCACAGAAAGTGAATTAAGGGTGGATGGTTTCTCAGATGGGTACTAAAGCGATACTGAACTTCTGATTGTGTGTGTCTTTTAACATAGATGTTAATAGCTGTAAGAACTAATGTTTGTGTGTGTGGATTATGCTCTCACTTCTGATTTTTCTTTCATTTAATAGCAGAAAGTGATTGTTGAGTCATGTCTGCAGGACTGAATACAGGGAGATTTCATTACAGACGTATAGGTGTGTTGCTTTTTATCACAGAAGTACTTCCACACACTTAAACTCACTTCAGCTTCTGACTGTAACTAGTTATGAGATATAGGTCATAATTAATAAAGAATAAAGCAAAAGTATATCACTGCTGTCCTTTCAAAACCTTGAAAGGTATGTTTTTTGCTATAATTCATTATTGTTAGTCATATTTTCCTTTCTCACTAGGTTTAGCAAAAATTCAATAAAAAGTATTAAAAAGATTTGACTTTGTAAAGCACATTATTAAAAAAATCTGTATTTTTCCATTTCCTAAAAACGGCATAAAAACATTTGGCCACACATGATTTTGGAAGGACAGTGATAATAGTATGCCTCTTGAAAATAAAGCACATTTTTAATTTATACTATAGTATAGATTACATTTTACTACAGTAAACTGTAGTTACTTACAGTATATGTTACTGTATTGCAGTAATTGCAACATTTTGTTAATGTATGCTATAGTATTATAGTATATGTGTTCTGTAGTATTTTACAGTACAATATAATTTACAATAGTCTATACTCACATTCGTAAAACTATAGTATTCTGGCTTATTTACTTTACGTTTACATTTATGCATATTGCATATGCTTTTATCCAAAGCGACTTTCATTGCATCATACGAGACATAAGGTTCTGACTATGTGTAATCCACAGGTTTGAACCCTCCTGACCTCGCCTTGCAATCCCAATAAACAGGAAGGTGTTAAACTATAAAGACAAGCTGTAGTAAATATTTAAGTGTTCTTCAATATCTAAGGGTTCCAAAACTAGTTGTTACATATAAAGTTTGTTGTGCTCTATTTTTTTTACTGTACTTTGTTTTAAATACTTTATATTTATTATTATATAAAAAATATAAATGATGCTTATGTACACTACAGTTTCTAGAATAACAAAAAACACTTTTGGTACCCAAGTTCCCAAAACTTAGTACTTTTCAGAACGTATGGCTTATCAAAATACAAAATCAAGCAAAAAATGAAAAGAAATGTTCAGTTTCTTTCCAAATAAAAGTGGGTTCAAATGTAACTTCACAGTTTTATTGCTTCAAAGGTGTGTGTAAGAGTTTTAGGATTCCCTCCCTGCCCTAAGGGAAGTCAGAGGGGGAGGGGTGGGCCTGCTCCCTCTCAAAATGGAGTGACCGTCACGCCCAGAGAGAGAGAGAGAGAGAGAGAGAGAGAGAGAGGGAGAGGCACAAAGGGAGAGAGAGAGAGAGAGAGAGAGAGAGAGAGAGAGAGAGAGAGAGAGAGAGAGAGAGAGAGAGAGAGAGAGAGAGAGAGAGAGAGAGAGAGAGAGAGGGAGGGAGGACTTCCAGTATTCTGTTAAGAGGAGGGAGTGGCCGAGCGAGGGAAGGGGAAAGTGAAAAGACGTGTTGGGTCAGTCACACCTGACAGCTCTCCGAACACACAGTCCAGAACAGAAAGAGTGTTACAAACCACCAGCAACCAAGAGAGAAGAGCAGACAGAGAGGAAAACCATGAGGGACACTGCGAAGAAAGGAAATGGAGAGAAGAGGACTGTGGGTAAGTGTGACACCTTCTGATTCATAACCCTCCCTTCTCTCTCTCTCTCTCTCTCTCTCTCTCTCTCTCTCTCTCTCTCTCTCTCTCTCTCTCTCTCTCACTTTTGCTCTTACTCTTCAAACTTTTCTGCTTTGAATCAACCTTGTGTTTGGTAAAGTTTGCTGCCACTCATACTTGTAAAGAATGAATATAAAGGGCATCATTGTGGATTTAAAACAAGCTCAGCTTTAACAAGTTTTTATTTGAGCAGAACCGCATGGATTGACTTGGAGTCCACCTTCTGAAAAGTGCTGTAAACGTTGCAAAACAAACACCTGAGTTCTCCTTTGACCTGATATTGTCTGCCTGCTTTGACTGATACACATGTGTCATGAGAACAAACACACATGTGTGAAAGACGTGAATCTTTCGGAGTCAGGGTCTGGTGTCATGGCACTGGTCCAGTTCACCACACTGTGGGACATTCCTGTCTTTCATTAGGAGCGCGTTACTCTTCAGGCGAATGCATGTCACCTTCATTCCAGCCTGTCATGTAAAATCCAGAGAAAGTATTATCACATGTATCACATGAGACTTTCTAGACTTTTGGTTTTGTCACATTATATCAACTTAAGTTCAAGAAAAACAGAAGATAGAAACATATTCAGAGTATTGAGGTGGAAATGAAGGTAAAATAATCTGGATTTATACGAAATATTGAGTTCATATGGAGATCTTTAGTATTATTAACTTTTGACTTGACAGATCTGATCTCCGTCCATGATGTTGTTGAGATATCTTTTGAAACGGTAATAGAGACATTTGTCAGAATATCTGAGACTGATGAGACTTACTCAAATGTTCTCATCTTTACATTTACATTTAATCATTTAGCAGACGCTTTTATCCAAAGCGACTTACAATAGTCTTTCAAGCTCATGTCTATGAGAAATAATAAAGAGATCTCATGAGGGATTTTTGCGATGTGCCTTTATCAAGGTGAGGTTTCAGCACAAAGTGACCGCAGGTCATGACCATGTATACCATGTCAAAATGTTCACTGGAGCTGACATCACAATACCAATTTCCAAATCGTTCTTCAATAAACCCAGACATTCATTGTCCTTGTAATAGGTTCATTATGCACTTTAAATGGAGGTTGTTCAATAGTTGTCTTAAAATCAGAGACAGGACAGTCACTGTTCGAGTGTTGGTCCCGTGATCGCAAGGTCGCTGGTTCCATACTTGGTACCAGCGGGAATGAAGGTGGAGGAAGTGAATAACAAGCGCACTGGTCCACCTTCAGTACCACGACTGAGGTGAGAAAGTATGAGCAGGGCACAGTTCCCCCAACTGCTGTCCTGGCACCGCAGCATTGCTGCCCACTGCTCTGGTTGTGTGTTCACAGTGTGTGTGTGTTCTCACCTGTTTGAGCTACTTTTGTCTACCTGTAAAAGTGTAGTATTACTGTAGTAGCCCAAATTTCCCTGTATCTAAATTCACTTCATACAATTTCAAAGATGTGCAATACAAGGTTTATCTGTTGTTTTACAACTGATTCAACGGCCTCCCGTAAAGCACATGTGACTGATCCTAAACAAAGAAAAACAATGGATCGCTGGATGTCACAGCAGGCGACGCCGGTTTGCTCTCTTTGATGTATGAGTCTTTTAGCTTATGTATGAGTTTTATCATCACAATAATCCAGCGGGATCTCAGAGAAACAGTTAATGAAATGATATATCATCTCAGGGGTGTGTTGTGTTAGTAATAGTCATTTATTCAGTGTGTGTTAAATTCATTTGCTAGCCCGGGGGATTTCAGAAGTGTGTATGGACAAGCTCTCTCGGATCAAGTCGAGTCTTGTTGTTAAATTAGAGATGCCACATAAACCTCATGATAATGATATGAAGTGTAACACTCATCAAAAGCCAAATGAAAAAATAATGATGTGTAGTTTAGTATCTACTATGGTAATGTGTAGTTTAATTCATAATATCATAATATACAGTAGTAATACTAGAGTAAATACTGAAGTAAAATACATTTATTCATTTATTCATGACTGTAAAGTGTCACGTTGGTCACAATGTAGAATAACAAACAATATTTTTGATATATTGTAGACCGTATATATTTCTATGTCAGTCAATGTTTTAGAAGTTTCTCAGATCTGCTTAAGAATGTTTACTTGGTGCTGATGTTATTAACACAAAAGAAGAACAAACCGCATGCCAAGACGTTCTGAAACTGTTCACTTATTGTTGTGCGGTTAAAATAACTTGTAATGATGAGTGTTTCGATTTTTGGAATGCTCTAAAACGTAACTCCCCTAGTTGGAAATACTAGTGGATTTGGGGATTTTCCTTTCTCTCTTATTCTATTTTAGTGACATTTGAACAGATATTTCTAAATGCTCTTATGCAACATACTGTAGTTTTAGCCTGAAGCACATTCCTGAGCTTAAAATAAAGAGTCCAGTAAAGCTAAACTACATTCACTTTGCAGATGGAAGCAAAGCTGATGATGACGGGTCATTCCTTGTAAAGATTCAGGGTGCAGGTGTTGACGCTTTCGAGCTGCAGGTGAGCTTTAAACACACAAACTCTCGATTCAGAGTGACATCTACACTGTCGACCCCCAAAAAGTTCATTTTTCATTAGGAGAAAAATGGGATAAAAACAGTTTTATTCTATGAACTTTATTTGAAACCTAAAAATCATATTAAAATCTTAATTCTATCATCAGCATGTGACTCTTTCTTCAGTGGAACACAAAAGAAGATACATCAAGAAATGTCTCAGTGGTTTATTTTTGTACATTGGACATTTGTGAGGTTAAGTGTTCTTCGAAATATCTTCTTTTGTGGTCTGTAAAAGAAAGAAACTCGTACAGGTATGGATGTCTCATGGGGTTAAATCGTTTTTGGGTAAACTATCCCTTCAAATCAAATTTAACAACATCTATTTTGCTGATATTGAAATATTAAGCGTTCAGATCCACCTGGATCTAAAATTCATTTTAGTTTACATTAAGGGTGTATGCAAATAATTTCAGTTATCTGTTAAAAAATCAAATAATCATCAGAAAATGCAAATCATGTCATTGAGCGTTCACATTACCCGAGTCTGATATTTTAAGCCTTCTTTCTGTAGGTCAATGGATTCTGGCTGGTCCAGGATATTATAATGGCTGTTTTAGCTAGAGAAGAGGTGGCACCGCGCATGTCCCTTGCTCTCAGCCTCTCAGGCGTGACCCTCGATCCCATGGCAGAGCTCCGGGATGTCAAAGGATTCAAAGCCGGAGTTACTCTCCGTCTCGTGGAAGGTAATTTTGTTAACCTTTGGACTAATTATTATTGTCCAAAATCTTAACCAGGTACAAATCAATCATAACATTATGCAAACGTATGCTAACTACACTTATACTACAGTAAGTTTTACAGTCAGGTTCATAACTTTTTGATTACCATGTGCTTTGGCAAGTTCTCCTACTAAGAAATCCTGGAGGGGCCTGGAATTTTCAGCGTAGGTGCATTCCACTGTGAGAGACAGAATCTAAAAAGTAGAAAATCCGGAAATCCAAATCATAATTTATTTGTAAATTGTGTCTAATAAGTATTTTATCACTTTCTTATCAGCCGGATTTCTGACCCTCAAAGTCCTCTAATTTTTCTTTAAATAGTCCAGCCACACACATGATTCCAAATAAGAAACGTCTGCTTGAGGTTATTAGCCGTCACAAAGCCACCTGTGCGACCCACAATCAGTCAAAAGCAACATGGGCAAAACCAAAGAGCTGTCAAAAGACACAAGAGACAAAATTGTAGACCTTCACAAAGCAGGAAAGGGCTAGGGGGCAATTGCCAAGCAGCTTGGTGAAAAAAGAGCAACTGTTGGAGCAATTGTCAGATAATGGAAGAGGCTAATGAGGACTGTCAATGTCCCTTGGACTGGGGCCCTGCAGAAGATCTATCCTCGTGGGGTATGAATGATGCTAAGAATGGTAAAGAATCAGCCCAGAACTAAACAGGAGGAGCTGGTCAATGCCCTGAAGAGAGCTGGGACCACCGTTTGCAGTAATGCATTAGGACGTTATGGTTTAAAATCATGCATCGCACGGAAGGTTCCATTGCTTAAATCAGGCCATGTCAAGGGTCGTCTGAAGTTTGCTAGGGAGCATTTGAATGATTCAGAGGAGTCATGGGAGAAAGTCCTGTGGTCATATGAGAACTTTTTAGTCTTAACTCATTCGCCGTGTGTGGAGAAAGAAGAATGATGAGGATTATCTTAATATACCATACCTACAGTGAAGAATGGGGGTGGAATCATCATGATCTGGGGTGTTTTTCTGAACAGGGACAGGATGACTGCACTGTATTAAGGAGAGGATGAACAGTGCCATGTATTGTGAGATATCGGGCAAAATCCTCCTTCCCCCAGAGAATTAAGATGGGTTGTGGCTGAGTCTTCCAACATGGCAACAGCGACAGCCCTGAAACCTGACATATCTAGAAAAGATCTTTATGGAGGAGTGGCCGAAAATCCCTCCTGCAGAGTGGGCAAACCTGGTGAAGAACTACAGAAACCGTTTGACCTCTGTAATTGTTAACAAAGGCTTCCTACCAAACGTAATCTTTTTACTCAAGCGATCAAATACTTATTTGACACAGTAACATTCACATATAAATTTTATAAAAAATTATTCAATGTGATTTCCAAATTTTCTTTTTAGATTCTGTCTCTCACAGTAGAAATGCACCTATGCTGAACTAGACCTCTCCATGATTTCTAATTAAGAGAACTTGCAAAATCACAGGGTGATGAAGTACTTATTGACCTCACTGTATAAGTAAAGTTGGCCATCTTTTTCGCCATCATCATTTTATCACTTTCGACTGACTTAAAGCCAACTATCAAATTTCATCAAAAACATTTAATAGTTAAGTCTGGTGAAGCTTTTTTCCCTCAGCAAAGAGCTCAGGGTTGGTGTAGAAATCTGCGGGAGTTTTGTCATACTGGTTTAGCAACTTTCTGATTCACCGGGGTTGTTCGATGTCAGATGTTGTGCCAAGTGAGTCACAGAGAACTCATCGGGAAAAGTGTGGGAAAGTGATTCTTTAACAAATTACAACGTTACTCACTGGATACATTATAACCCTTGCAGATTCATCTGTATTCGTTTTAAGTGTCTTTGTGTAACCTTTGACCCTTGTGTGTGTGTCAAAGAGCCATACTCGCCTCGGTTGGCACAGGCTCACCTGGCACGTGTACAGGAGATGCTGAGAGCCGCTGGACCCCAAGACGCCCTGATGGAGGGCCGATCGCCCAGTGTGCTTCACACTCTCACCCAGACATCTGGTAAGAATGAAACTTTGGGTCTGTGAGCTTGTTTATTCTATTGAAATAATGTATTGTATGTATGTATGTATATCATGTGACGTGCAAATATTTATTTATATATTTGTAAATATATGAATTATATAAATATATGTATGTATGTATGTATGTATGTATGTAATATATGTATGTATGTGTATGTGTGTTAATTTATGATCCTAAATGTTTGTACTAGAAACCCCTCCCGCACCTCACACCTCCAAAAACAAACGACCCAATAGTAAAGCAGAGCAGACTGCTGAAGCCCCACCCCCACCTGCCTACATCCAACCAGGAGCATCAGAACTTCCCCCATTAACAACCCTGCTGCCTAACAACACACACAGTGAAGTATGCCATCTAATTAATTTCTAAGTCTGAAATTGATAAAAATAATAAATAATAAAAATTATATATTTTCTAGACTCCTAGTTACCTATTGGACCTGTCACTCAGCTGTTGGAACCCGCCCCCTGGGTTTAGAAAGCTACAGGGTGACTTTATGTACATCAGTGTTCACACTCTGGAAGGTAAACAGTGTGACATCACTTCCTGTCCTCGTGGATATTACGTGAACAGGTATGGCTATATCAAAATGGCATACATATCACCAAACAAATACTTTTATTTTTGCAGAATTAGTTGATGGATTTGTGTTTCAGATCGACTCTGGAGGTGTTTGACCCACGTCCCGCGCCATCCACTTCAGTGTGTCACTGTCTGACCGATCTGCTGTCTAACATCAGCCCAAAGTTCAAACATAACCTTGGTGCACTGAAACACAGGTGAGGCCCAGACACTCACACACTTCCACATGTGTTCACACTCACTTGTTTTATTCAGAATACTTTAGTAAGTGTGTGTGTTCTTACAGACCTTCGCTTCCAGTGGAGGAGACCCAGACCACTTCAAACCGTACACTCAGCTGGTTGGGCATCTCTTCCATTCATTCACATAAGTGCAGTTTCAGCGGCCGGCTGGGATTGGATCAGGAGCTCAACACACAGGTACTGTACATCTGGCCCAACACGCCTGTGCATCTTTTTAAATGTTTAGTAGAGAAGAATGTTAAATACTGAATAATAAATGAAATATATGTATATAAATATTCAACCAATTGAAATTTGAATAAAATATAACTACAGCTGCAGGCAGCAGTTGTAGAGTCAAACTCTACAAGGCACAAAAGGAAATATGTTGATATTTTGGGTCAACAGGGGATAAAGGATCAAATACATTTTGCCGTCAAAATGATGATAAAGCATAAAGGAACGGGCTCGACCAGTCAACTTGAATTTCATAACACTTCTCTATTTGCCACATACCAAATTTTGTGCATATTCAAAGCAGTAGGTTTTTAGTATGATTGGAGGACATTTTTACAAACTTTGTTACATGTTTAAACACAAGGGAGGACCAAAATTCAATGTTCTGATGATCTATGCTAATCTTTGTCTCGATATGCAAGTGTGTTCATAAAAAAATGTTTTACATTACATTTTCAAATTCAACATGGTAACACCCTTAATGTTCTGTTGTGTGTTTTAGGCTCCAGACTGGAACAAAGAGATCCAGACAGCCAGGGATCTACCACAAAGAAGTTTAGAAGAGAGACTTCAGAGAGACCGAGCTTTACTGCAGGTCAGAACACACATATACACACACATAAACCTACACACATACAACATTACATAGTTTTGTGACATCCCGTCTTGTATCCCTGCAGGTGAACTCGGCTTTCGTAAGCGCTGTTACTCAGGCCGCTGAGAAAGTCATTGACGGTTTTGTTGACCCGCTCAACGATACCCGCGAGGAACCTGCCTTCTTATGGGGCGGTGTGTTCATGAGCGTTCCAGCTCATGGTGAGGAGTGGCTGGGCGGAGAACGAGGTCACAGGGCCGCTCAGCGTTTGGAACTGCGAGGGGTTCAGGTTTACAGTGACCTGGAAGGTGACCTCCAAAACCTGCACACCATCCCCACAGCGCTGGCCGACTACCGCGGTGTCCGTTTGTCTGCGCAGGCGCTGGCCCCAGGTCTCCAAGGTCAGGAACAGGCTGAAGTTCCCAACGGGCAGTTATATGGATTCAACGTGGGTCCTCTGGAAAATCCAGCGAGACGGAAACTCCTGGAACTACTGGCTCATTCGGCGAAGGCTCTCTCTTTGCAAAGACACACGGTCCAGGGACCGAGCGGGCATCAGCTGCCTCTCTTCACTTCTGTAGATGCCCAGGGCATCCTGGGAGCTGATGGCCGGTATTACCTGCTGGATGTGTATCGGACCATGCCGGCTGATACCAACTTCTTGGTGGAAGAAGGTGACGGTGCGGAAGCAGAGCAGAAGGAAGCTGGAGGTGATGGTTTTCCAAGGCGGTACCCTCACACTTTGTGTCGTTTGCGACCAGAGCTGGTGAAAGCTTTTATACAACACAAGTAAATCTATATTTGGTTTTTAACATTACATAACTCACTTTTAAATTGAAAATCAAATTTAACCCATTTGTTTTTCTGATATTTTAGACACACTGAGTTTTCGGAACGTGTGAAAGCTCACATGGAGGAGAACGGAGGAGTTGAAGACTGCATCAATGCCAGTAAGAGGCTTAAATTCTTAAGACTTAACATAAGAGATGTTACAGAAGTGATGTGAATGGTGTTTTGCTGTTGTCAGGTGACTCTCGCAGCACAGATGCCGTACGGGGCGCATGCAAAGACGTGGGATCCATCAGCAACATCATCTTTGAAATGCGTTTTAACCCTAACGTCTTTTCATCAGGTCAGCTTATGAAACTATTTCACAAGAACATATTCAGGACAATGCATTCTGGCATTCCCACTTTTTTTAAAATATAAATGCAGTTTATACAAACTTTTTCTTTTCTCGGGTAGGTGTTCAGTTTCCAGATTCAGAGAGTGATGCTGTGTCGCTCCAGAAGAGGTTATTGAAGGAGGCAGGCTCTTTTATTATCAACGAGCAGATACCAGCGTTTGTGAGTATTGTGTGTTTGAGAATGGGTGTATTTACTCAGAGATGATTGATGAACTGCAGATTAAAAACATTTGTTGTGCGTTTTTCAGATGAATGATTGTATTCAAGGCTCTGATGTTCCCATGGACGGTGCCACTCTAAGACAAGCTCTCCATCAGAAAGGCATAAACCTGAGATATTTAGGTCACCTGATATTGACAATCAGCCAGTCAGATCACAAGCATCAACTGAGACACATCACTGTAAGATTTCACAAATTATCTGACACTGGATTTTTTGAGAAAATACTGCTGTATGCTTTAGTGTTTACTAGAGTAAACAGTATTATGCTGCATTATATTATCTTGATGGATTTGGCGAGTGAAAGGTTTTTCATTATATAACAGGTGTTTGTCTAAAGGTCTGAAATTTATTTAATAGAAAAATATATGATTAAGAAGCGGCTTAAAAAAAACAAGAAAAATTTCTAGTCAAAAGTTGAATAATCGTGTTTTATTATTTTGTAATAACATAATTTCTATAGTTTTAATATTTCCCTTTTATTTTTTCCGTAACTTTAATGTGTTCATTATTCTTCTATAAATTTGGGAAAAATGGAAATGCTTGAATGTGAATTAGTAAGTAAAGTGGTATACTTAAAAATGTACTGAAGTTAATAATAAAATACTTATATTGGGCTTTATTCCTACTCAGTGTTTTTTTCATGTGATGATGCTCTTCTCATATCTTGCTGTATTTCTTATAGAGGCTGATCTTCACAGAGGTTGTTGTACGCTGTGCACAGAGATTATTTAATGGCTACATTCAGGTATTTCAAATAATTTAGTTAAAAACACATTTGCAGAAGGTAAATGATTGCAAATAACTTAACTTTACTTTGTGTTTCAGGGGGTGGAGACGTCAAATCTTTCTGCAGCCGTGAGTCATTTCCTCTGTTGCTTGTTGGTGCCGCACTTTAGTTCAGCATCAAATGGGGAGGAGTCTAAGAAGCGCTCCAGGAGACGTGGCCGCGGAGGAGGAGGGGCTGCCGATAGCACCTCTTGGAGTGCGCTGAGTGGCAATGACCTCTGGACTCTCATATGTCAGGATGCTCAAGAAACCTACAGACTTAAAGAAGGACTGGGGTGAGATATAGATTTTGTGTAAAGGAGCCAGCTTATTACTCGTCTGTGGTCGCATCTTCATTTTAAAGCTTTTTGTTGTAGGTCAAATGTGGACCATCTAGTCGAGCACCATGGATTGCAGAAGATTTCCTTGCTGAGAGAGATGTGCTTGAAGACTGGCATTCAGGTGTTGTTTCTACAATCAAAACTAGATTATTAGTAATAAGTGGTTCATTCTAATTGGTCAATCACCAGTGTTCTTGAAACACTTTCTCATTGGCTTGTGTGTGTATGTGTCCTGCAGCTCCGTCTTAAAGAGTACACGCTCGACAACCGTAACAAACCTCCCATCTCCCCAGACGACGTGCTCAACATCCTGCCCATCATCAAGCATGTAACCATGACAACCGCAGATGCCACCAAGAAGTTCCAGGCAGCTCAAAACAGCCTTCAGAAAGGTACCTTTGGAAAGTCATTCATGTACACGGCCGGTCAAGGGTTTTGGGAAACTTGAGTGTAATGTTTATCAAAATGTTTTTTTCTGCCCAAAACTTGCGTTTTATTTAAAAAAATGTTTTTGAAATGGATGACTTTGACTGTTTATAAAATAAAGAACAGCCAATAAAAAAGCAGAAAAGAGGGTAAAAATTATTTAAAAACTTATCCCGAAGAGACCTTTAGAAGCTGTTTGAGAAAATGACAAGAAAACATTTCTGAACTTTAATTGCAAAGGTCCAACAGTTCCCTTTAAGTTATTCCATCATTTTGATGAGTTTATTATTTTAAGAAAAATAAAATGCAAAAGTGAGGAAGCATCCCAAAACTTTGGATCGGTAGTGAAGTTATGAAATTGAATGTGTTGCTTGACAGCATAATTTTCTTCCTGTAGGGTTATTGGAGCAAGCGTATGAGAAACTCAAAGAAGCTTCTTATCTGTTTGGTCGTGTGTGTGACGATCTGCACCCAGAAGCCTGTCACTGTCTGAGTCTTTTGGCAAAAGTGGCATACTTACAGGGTCGCCCTGCTGAGGTGCGTGTAATCATACTGCTGTCCAATGAGTTAGACTTGAATGACAGCCATATATTAATAAAATTCAACATAAACACAATAGTGTAAACCACACTGTTCAACCATTTATAAACTTTCGAATATGTAAAAAATCTAAATGTGTTCCTTGAATCATTCAGGCCCGTAGCGTACAGCTGAGGGTTGTGGTTATTAGTGAAAGAGTTCTAGGATTCGATCATCCCAACACCATTCAGCAATATGTGAGTAAAGATCTTATACAGAATAACAGAGATGAGAAGATCAGCAGAATTTAATACAATCACTTCTCGTGTTTCAGGTGCTGTTGGCCGTATATCTGTTTGCTGGAGGAGAAACTGCTCTTGCTCAGCGCTGTCTGTATCGTGCCAAAGTTCTTCTATTGACCGTTCATGGCGGGGATCATCCTTACGCCGCAGTCATTGATGTACGTGCCACTAAACAAAACCAACAAACAACATTTCTTCAGAGCACATTTGCATCAGTTGGTTTATTTCAGTGTCTTTTGGATAAGAAACAGCTTAGACCTTGTTTGGTTGACTTGTTTTTGGAACCCACTATACTCTACACCCATTATGAATATCACATTTATTGATGTCGAACTTCATTATAATGTGTGTTTCAGGCATCTCTTGGGCTGATTCTTCAAGGTGAGCAGTCGCTACAGTATCTCCAGAGTGCAATAAAAATCAGCACTTCATTCAGAGGAGACACAGACCTCACCACCGCTCTCATGTAAGAAGCAAGTGCACACCTCAAATAAAACAATTAAGTTTGCTGTCTTGTGCACGTAAGCTTTTGACCATGTTTTAGTTTTAAGGGATAGTTCACCAAAATATCCAATTTTTTTCATCACTCTTCATCTTGCAATTTCAAACTTGTATGACTTTGTATCTTCCACAAAACACAAAGATAATTTGGAAAAAGTGGCACACATTTACTTCTATTGCATGGAAACTAAGCAAATGCAAGTGAATGGGTGCCAGTTACCAACATTTTTCGAGATATCTTCTTTTGTGTTCCGCGTTAGAAAGTCATACAGGTTTGGAATCATTTACATAATTGGGTGAGCGATCACTTTAACCTCTTATAATAGACATATGAATATTTAAAAAATAATTTAGCTGAGATTTAAAAGAGAATTAGAATTTTATGTCGGCTCTCATTTCACCTTTAAGTATTTTCTTTTTCATGAAATTGAGTTGAGATGTGATTTTTGATTCCTTGTGTCTTATAGTCATCATGTTGTGGCTCAGAAACTCTGTGTGTCTGGTGACTACAGAGGAGGAATGAACCATGAGAAACAGGCTCACAGCATCTTCCAGAATAAGGTTAGTGTTTGGGTTCATGTGGCAAACTAGAGCCAAAGATATAATGGTGATCTGATTTTTTGGATGTTGTTTTACAGTGCGGGGAAGATCATCCTCAAACTAAATGCAGTTCCGAGTTCCTGAAGAACATTACCCAGCAGGCTGTGCGTGTGGAGCGCTCCATTCGTCAGGGTGGCGTTGAGCTTTCTGATGCACCCCCTGAGGTAAACTCAATTTGAATAACTATAATATTTAAATAACTTATGTGTGAAAAAAAGCTGTTTTTATTCAAACATCTCTTTCTGCCATCTGTAGAGTTTGACTCCTTCTCTAGACACCACACTGGAACAGCTCGCCCTGGTTAATGGCATACTGAAGACGTCTTACAGGTAAGGTGAACACACATCCAGGTCACTCTTCACTCAAAATCAATTTAAATGAACATTTCAGTTCTGCAGAATTTTCTGTGTTGTTGATTTCACTAACATTGTTGTGACATTTTAAGCACAAGACTACTGGAGTTCAAAGAGAAGCTTAAAGAGAGAAAAGCAGCAGAAGAGGCTGAAAGGGCTAAATCTCAGTCCACCGATGAGAAAGAGGCTTCAGGGCAACAGGCCAATGAGGGAGAGACTGTGGATGAGAAGACCAATGGAGGACAGATGCCAGAGGACAATGAAGAAAATACGAAAAGTAAAGAAGACGAAAGTGATGCTTCAGAAAAATCCGACCATGTCAGTGTCAACGGTGAGGTTGAGTCCCATCCGCATAACGGGGACTGTACTACAAACAGCAGAGAAAAGAAATGCCAAACAGACATCACCAAATGTGTCTCAAAGGAGAACCAATCAAAATTGAGTAAAATTACGACATCAGCAAATGGCACAGCAGTGGTAAATGGAAATGTGTGTGACGTAAGTGAAGGCTCGGGTTTTGGGAAGAAACAGATTGAAATAGAGTGAGATGTGAAGAAGATTTAAAAAGTATTTGAAAGTGATTGAAAGACATTAAAACATCTAAATTTAACATTTTCACAACTTACAAGTGTGCAGTGATTATTATTTTCTTTCTATTTTGAATTCAATAAAATGTTTTCACTAGACATTGAGTGATTCTTTGTTGGACTGCCATCAAACTCATTTCTATTTCAAAGCCTTTTGTTCATTTACATTTGTTACTTTTAAAATTGTCAAGAGCCAAACAAAGAACAAAACTGTATTATTTCTATAAAGTGAAAATAGTTTTTTAATTCAATGTCAAAACACGCACACATAAATTAATTTCAAATATTTAATGAAATGTAAAAAAAGGGTAAAAAAAAGATTATAATACAGAACAATGTTAATACAGCTCATTATTGTTTCTCTCTCAGGATGATCTCGAGATCTTTGCAGTGTTGGTATAGCGGTTCTGAAGGCTCAGTCCATGTAGAATCTTCTAGTCTGTTCAGATTCTCAGGAGGAAACTGAATAAGCGCCGTGTCATTAAACACGTCCAGAAAACGTTGTGAGCAGGGCAGAGACGTCTCCTCACATACACAGATCACCTACATAAAGCTCAGTCAAGGGCTGTGACCTCTCTCCAAAAATAACCTTAAACTTACAGTCTAAAATACATACTATTTGAAAACGGTGTAAGGTAAAGGATACATTTGATAAAAAGCTGTAATCTCTTTCAAATTTTCTCTGTAACATCCTAAGAATTTACAAAAGGTGAATTTAGTTGCACTGCAGCCATTAAAACAAAGCTTGATTTAAATTACCTTTCTTGAATGCCATGAAAACTGTTGCCAATAATAACAATCTTTGGCAACGTCTGAGGTGACCAGTTCCGCCACAGCAGGTTGTTATACAGAGCCTTACCACAATGCATCAGATAAAACAAGGTCGGTTTACACACTGCTCGCTTCCCTTCCTGGTGAGTGAACAGAGACCATTCAAAAAAATTACAAAGCTTAAAGAAATTTCAGTAAAATGAATAATTTTCTACCTCATTTTCCGTCAACACGTTAAAGCCGAGCTCTCTGAGAGCATTGCACTCTGACACAGAAAACACCGGGTCATACACACAACAGCTGGCCAATGGAATCTGATAGAAGAGAATATATATGAACATTTCATCTGTACTCGGATCCATACATCTGGAAGACATAATGTTCCATTTGAAAGATCAACGTTTGGTCTCAGATGGACATCGAAAAGATGTTTGTAAGATGTTTAGGATTTATGATGGGTGTAAAACAACTCTAAGATGTTAGAGAGATTAGCAGATGGACAATTCCATGAAAATGTCAACCTTGCCATGAAAATATCGAGGTTTGACCAAAGGTTTTTAGTATATTTATAGCACAAATGTCAACATTTGTTTGTTTGAAAACCCATGTGAGGCCTCTCTTTAAATTTTAAGAGCATTGTTTTTATGTTTAGTGCATTATTTTACATAGTCAAGTAAGGGTTATTTTCATGATTGTCACTTCCATAGCGTTAGATTTTGCTCAAAAACGGACACATAAAAATATAGTTATCACATTATGTTCTTTAATGACATAATAGAACCTTGTTTGTGGGCTATTTTTAATTCTTGTTTGTACATTTTATAACACATAAATCTTTAGAATTATGCTATTTACCCTTTTTCCTTTTAAAAATAAAAAACGTAATAATAGACTGGAATTTTTCTGATGTTGACACACTATCAACAAGGGTTTTGTATAATATAAACAGTTGGTTCAGTTTACCGGTCACAATAACATTCTGCGTGTGTTTTTATATCATGTCTATGACGCTGGATGGCCCTGAAGATTTTACACAACAGATGTTTTCCAGATTTTTGCCAGACATCGTCCAGACGTATCTGCGCTATCATGAGTGTGTCATGTAAGAACAGTGTGTGTGTGTGTGTGTATTGGTTTGTGTGTTTGTGTTTTTTATTGTGTGTGTGTGTGTGTGTGTGTGTGTGTGTGTGTGTGTGTGTGTGTGTGTGTGTGTGTGTGTGTGTGTGTGTGTGTGTGTGTGTGTGTGTGTGTGTGTGTGTGTGTGTGTGTGTGTTCACCTGAAGTGTCTCCAGAAGCAATAACAACATTGCAAGCTGATATCTGGCAGACACACAGGAGGCAAAGTTACCCAAACCATAACACACACAGTGTTGAAGAACCACATCTTCATTGTTCTCTGAAGACACCGAAGCTTTGGACAGAAGATGCTCGGACAGGACATCTAAACATTAAGAAGTATAAACAGAAATGTGGTTATTACAGCATCACATCACAGACACATGTATGACATGACCAACCTTTCCATTTTACCCAGAAATCTTCAGCTCTCAGCTCATTCCTGTAGAGGAGAGAAGAGAAGAGTTTGTTTTAAGGGCACTTAGAGAACTGTTGTATGTTCTGATGTGTGACAGATTCTCACATTGTGTTTATTATTCTTTGTTTATCCACCTGACACTCATGGATGTGATGAGGATCTGAATGTTTTAATCTTCTGGAAGAGCCTTTACGACGTCCTGCTATCTGCCAATCATCATTACAAGCCATAACAGCAAAAACAAACAAACAACTTTCACTATATCAATACATCTTATATTAACACCGGATGTTGTTTTAACTGTGCAGAATGTTGACATGTGAAGGTTTGTGTGTGTTACACTTTAACTGTTCCGACCGGAAACTGATCATATAAGTAGTTCCTATGAGTTTATGATGCTTATTAAGACACACTGGTTATTTAGATATTTTATGATTTAGTAATTAGCTTCAAATTTTTATTTTTATATTTTATTTAGAATTTATATGTGAATTTCATAATTTATTCCGGCTAGAAACACGAAAACGTTGTTTTTAAGTATTGGTTTTAATGTAATTTCAACATTTATTTCAATTTATTATTATAACTATATTTATTATACTTAAATAAAATTTGTGTTTTATGTAATTTTGTGTCTTTTTTGAAAAAAAAATTATAATAAAATATTAGGCGGAAATAGAATTTCGCGGGTCAATCTGCTGAGTGCGCGCGAGATGGCGCTGACTAGATTTATATGAAATAAATGTTTGCGTTTCTCAAAATATTATTATTAATATTATTATTGTTAAACACAAAACAACTCGAATTCGCCAAGAGTTTTATATATTGTACAAGTATTAAAAAATAAAAATAAAATGAAGTTTGTTATCGAAGGAAACAGTGTTAAAGGTGTGTATAAATTAATATTCTCTTTAATTTAAATTTGACACTTGTGATTGTCAGACTTTAGTCATGTTAACTGTTTTTAATAAATATGTGTTTTATTATTGTCAGTGTTTGGAAAGGCTGTTCAAGCCCTGTCGAGGATTGGAGATGAAATGTGGTTGGATCCTCTGGAGAAAGGGGTTATTTCTTTATTATTATTTATTTTATTTGTTATTTCTATAACTGTAGTAAGCTGAAGTATATTTTCTTGAGCATTAAATATTAAAGTATATGACAATATCCACTACAGTTTATACATCATAGAGAAATGTTTCTTATTATATTACAAAACTTTTGATCTGAAGATGAATGTCTAAATAAACAAAATGTAATTGATCAAAAATTCACGTTTTTCTTTATGACAAAACGTGAATATTATAATTAATAAAAAATGTTTTCTATGGATTACTATGATTAAATACAATAGAAATAACAGCCAACATTTCTACAATTTCTATCAAATATAATTTATATCTCTCTCTCTCATCCTCTCTCTCTCTCTCTCTCTCTCTCTCTCTCGTCCCCCCCCCCTCTCTCTCTCTGCTCTCTCTCACTCTCTCTCTCTCTCTCTCTGAGCTATCTATCTCGTCTCTCGTCACTCTCTATCATCTTTCGCTCTTTCTCTCTCGATCTGTCTCTCTCTCTCTCCTCTTCTCTCTTCCTTCTCTCCTCCTCTCACTCTCTCTCTCACCCTCCCTCTCTCCTTCTCTCTCTCTCTCTCTCTCTCTCTCTCTCTCTCTTCTCTCTCTACTCTCTCTCTTCCTCTCTCTCTATCTTCTCTTCCTCTCTCTTCTCACTCTCTCTCTCTCTCCCTCTCCCCTCTCTCTCCTCTCTCTCTCCTCTCACCTCACTCTCCCCTCTCTCCTCTCCCTCTCTCTCTCTCTCTC